>CM077034.1:197258543-197740366 GCA_039090855.1 Macrothele yani | reverse complement strand
GCAAGCTCGTAGGAGAGCAACATCAAGAAATTTAGGATCCGTTTTACACACTGACTGCTAGGAAGAACCGGAGTATAAACGCCACAGTTCGGTTACGCGAATTCCGTACGGCTACCGGCACAAATGTTTCAACTCAAACTGTTCGGAACCCTCACCACAGCGTAGGTCTGTATGCTCGACGACCTATAGTATGCGTTTTTAACCGCATGCCACCGTTTTGCTTGCAGACTTTGGGCATAGGACCATGCCGATTGGAGAAGAAATGAACGGAGCAATCGTTTTTTCTCAGATGAGTCGCGCTTTACACTGTACATCCTGACAATAGGTGACTCATCATTTGGAGGGAGCAAGGTACTCGAAACAACCCGTTATTTGTGCAAGAAAGTCTTCGATTTGGAGGAGACGGAGAAATGGTGGGGGCTGGTATCTCTAGAAATAGACGAGCGGACCTGTACATCATCAGAAATGGAATACTTATTGCTCATCGGTATATGAGGGGGACCTCAGACCTTTAACATTTCCTTATGCTTCAGCAGTCGGAGATAAATTCATTTTCAAGGCCGAAAATTTGGGGTCACGTCGTACTCGATGTGGTGGCGACTTCCTGTTTGACGAATAAATAATCCGAATGGATTGGCCAGCAGTTTCCCCAGACACAAACCTATCATCGATGCATGTTTAACTACATTCGTGGATCTGTTCGAGCGTTGGCTGGATGTTATTCCTTAATTTTTCTGCCTGCTGGAGAGTCAGTGCCGGTGCGTTTTTCCTTAGTTCCTGCTGGTGATGATACAGACTTTTGGACGTATGGGTTACCCTCATCGATTGTGTTTGCTAGCTTCTTCCTTGAAGTTCCTGTTATGTTCATGTTGTCCAAAGAGATTTGTTTTGCTCAAGAACGTGTATGTGTAGTCATAATTATGTGGGTGTTGGTGAGCGTTTTCTCTGTGAACTGACCATTTCAAGGTAAAAGCATTCTTGACTTTTTATAGAAGTTGTTAAAATTTGTAGGTAAAATTTGGAATCATATTAAACAGTTAACCCTTAAATTTTGTTGTAAAATTTGTTCTCTGCCATTATTTACTTAATTTCAGAATGTCAACACTCTTATGACAGTCTTCCCTTCAGGGGTTTTGAGCTAGCTTGGGCTGGGGAAAGAGATAGTTGCAGATTGGACAGTCGCAAATTGCACCTTGAGATATTGCACTGCTTTTCTGCTGCTGAAAAAACCGTAACATTTGATAAATATTTACAGCTGGTTCTCGTGAGCTCTTTTTTAAAACCGTACATCGAGCATCTACATCATTTCGATTTTAGAAATTTCCCCATATACAAAGGAATTTACGTTGCAGTTTATAGTAATAAAGGTTTTGAGTATGTTATTCATAAAAGAAATTTCATATAACTGCGCTTGATATTTTCTCTGTTTTAGTGCTAAATCATCAATGTTCTGTTAGTAATGGGCTCCGAAAAAGGATGTTCAGTCACATAATGTTATGCACTTGTGACCATGGAAGTCGTACGGAACCGCCATTCAATTCACATGAACATATATATGAACGATGGCCCATTTTAGAAAAATTTAAATACACAAACATAACACTTGTTTCCCTGATTTAAAGCTTAATGATAGCAAAATTTATAACACAACTTTGAAAATTTAATTTTTATGTATTTGTTTTTGCCTGTAATTTCATATAGGGAAATACATATACTTATTGAAATTTTTAGCTTTCTTTAAGTTTAAATGGTCAGGAACTGAATTTCCTATAGTGCGAAAAAGACCACATTTTTTAAAACAGGAAATTTTATTCCGAAAAATTATGGGCATTTTTAAAGAAAGCCCATAATACAGTGCATACTGGACAGGCAATTTACTACAAACGTTTCCGTAAAACGCAATAAGTGTGCTTACAGTTGTTTTAAAACCATACATCGAGCATCTACATCATATTTTTGTTGAATATCAGTTCTGGAGGAAGTGGTGCATATAAGTGGGTATTTTTTTTAAATGAATAAGAATTTCCATTAGTTGTTCTGGTTTTAAGGGCGTATCCTGGAATAAATAGATACACTCTAACATGTTAAACAAGATTTCGTAAGCGACTCAACAAATGCGATGTTTTATAAGCCGATGAGCCATTCCTTCATAACCAATCCCAGCTTAGAGCAATTTAGTAAACTCATGCAATGCATTGGTTATGATAAGCTATCGAACATACCAGAGATCATTACTCAAGTTATGAGGATAATGGTTGTGGAATAAATCTCGATCCTGTGTCCTAACCATTGACCCATTTCGATGATATTAAACAGACTTGGTTCAGTATGCCTCCCGAACAACATGATACAGTTTTGTTGCGATCGAAGCATTTTTACATAAGTTATGACGCATAAGGGCGATGAAATGAATCCCGCTCTTATGTCCACATTTCTTCCATTCCCAAAAGGGTTTGTCCCCAGGTGGTCCCTACCAGATACTAAAATGTCTTCGAAATCGAACCATTTTTACGCAAGTTACGACGCATAAGAGGGATGGAATGGATCCCGCTCCCATATCCTAACCTTTGACTCCGTTTTGCCAATTTTTAAAAAGGGTTCGTCCCCAGGTTGCCCGTTACCACATACTAAAATTTCATCGAAATCCAACTATTTTTACGCAAGGTATGGCGCACAAGGGCAATGAAATAGATTGGATCTCGCTCCTATGTACTGACCCTTGACCCCATTTCGTCCATTTTCAATAGGGTTCGTTATCAGTTTTCCCCTTCCAAATACCAAACGTTCATCGAAATCGAAACATTTCTACGGAAGTTATGACGCATGAGGGCAATTGAATGGTGCGCTCATATGTCCTGACCTGTGACTCCATTTCGCCCATTTTCCATAGGCGTCGTCCCTAAGTGGTCCCCTACCGCATACTAAAATTGCATCGAAATCAAACCAGTTTTACGCAAGGTATGACGCATAAAGGCGACGGAATGCATTCGGCTCCAGTGTCCTGATCGTTGACCCCATTTCGCCTATTTTCAATAGGTTTCGTCCCCAGGTGGTCCCATACCGCATACCAAAATTTATTCGAAATCGAACTATTTTAACTCGAGTTATCGTGCTGACAGACAGACGGACAAATCTGGAGCATATACGCTACTTCAACCTATGGCTGGAAAGCGTAAAAAATGAGCGTACCTGGAGACAGAACAGTGACGCCGTAGAATTTAACAGAGCAGCATATATACAACCAAGGACCAGTTTTGGGTTGTAGAGTGTTTGGATTCAGAATGGGAAAAGTTGGCGATATATCGGAGTTTGATAAAGGATTTACTAAGTGTTCAAAAGCGATGTTTGTCTACAAGCCCTCCTTACGTACTTTCAGTAAGGCACCGGTAGACTTCTTTTTCTTCTGTGGAAGCATATTTTTTCACACTGCCTTTGTGTTTTAGCGACGTCAAGTGTTGCGTCTGTGTACATATAACTTCATCTGTATTCCGGGGAATACAGCATGTACATGAAAATTATGTTTCAAAAAAAAGAAAAAAAACTTGTGGTTTATTCATAAGTGAACAACACAGTGCGTGGTAATTTTGCTGTGAGAATACTATCAGTGTTCGTAAGTGTCAGCACATATAGAGTGCGATAATAGTACGATAATTTACATCAGAACATCATAATGTTCATTTTCTTGTGTTTGACGTCGAAAGTGCTACAAATGTCATGTGTTCTTACGCCTTTGTGCAAATTTTAGAGCAAATAGTGTGGCTTTCAAAGTGATATAGTGTTTTCACAATGTGTATTACCTTCCCTTCCATCTTGTGCTTGTGGATTATCTCCAAGGAATAACGTCAATACTTTTTTCTGTTATTTAAAATGGCATTGTATAATACTGGTACGATTGTTGAAGAATACTCAGATGGCGCAACATAACCGAACTATTGATAGTATCTGAGAAACATATTTTTTAGGAATGGGTATTCGTCCCAATTACATTAAACGTTTTCAAACTGTGAATTCAAGTAACGTGATTTTCTCATTTTTTTCGGAACATTTAGACGCGGCAATTGAGGCTTATGGTAAAAGTTTTGACTTGGGGAAGGCGAAAATTTATTGCTCCCGTTTCATGACAACGAATAGAATAGTAGTTGTATCTATACTTCCACACGAAAAGTAGGTGAAAGAAAGAAAATAATTTTTCAAGGAATGTGGTGAAGTAATTTCATATGAGCGAGAAGTTAGGAAAACAGATAGATGAGTCTTTCTTTAGTGATACTTTTACACGAGGCAGAATTCTCATTGTAGAAATACATAAAGAAATCCAGAATGCTATTTTTTATCAATAGATATAAAATCTTTGTGACCTACCCTGGAGTAAAATTCAAGTGTAGTTTCTGTGGTGAAATGGGACAAATAGCTTCAAGGTGCAAGAAAGAAGAAAAATTGTCGACCATTGAAAAGAGTTCGAAACAAAAAAAATTGAGTTGCCTAACGCAACGAATGTCTCTACTATTTTATTAGAGGAAAATACCTTGAATTATGTACAAATAAAGAGTCTGAGGAAGATACAACAATTTTGAACAGCCGAGTACAATTCAGACTTAACATGACGAGGTGGAAGATAATTCATATACGGAATCTGATTCAAATAAAGTAACTCATATTGTGATTCTTCAGTTTAAGAGAATGAACTGGATAGAATTTCATAGACGGAGGAACCTGTTAAATCAACACATATTCAAAGAAAAAAATCACAGGGTCAGATTAATAAAGTGACGAAATCTCAGAATATTGATGTCTTTAGTACAGTAGTTACAGGCAAAGAGAATAGAGAAACAATTGTGTCAAATATTAAAGGTAATAATTCGAAAGAAATATTTGAGAAAAAGGAGTCTAATAAAAAAGAGAAAAGCGAGGATAGGGATTACCAGACTCTGGTCATCAATAAAAGAAAACATTCTAAGTAATTTACAAAAAATACAAAACGGATTTTTTAAGGATCAGAAAGTTTTTTAATTTTTCCTTTTATTTCGATCCAGATTAAATCTTAGTTTTAGATTTGTGATTTAAAGACTTTGCACTTAGTAATAATCTAAGGTAAAATTGATAACAAGTTGATACCTGCATTGTTTGCTGTAGTGTTTATATTTTGTCATTTAATATTTCTTTAGGATTTCATTGCGCGTTTTGCCTTAAACACTGGGGTAGTGGGTTGGCAACTAGTGGAGGAGTAGTTAAGTAGTGAAATCTTGGACTGTTATCTATTATTGCTTAATTTAAATTACTGAGAGTCTATTAATGATTCTCAATAAATGAACTTCATTACCTCGTGATTTTCATTACCAATTATGTTTTGAACTCTCTTAATCACTTACTGCTATTTTGTTTTCAAAATGCGTTCTGTCTAGAATGTTAAAGTTTCAATGTCAACAGCAGGGAAAAGCAAATACACTCACGTACAATGCAATTTGTTCACCAAGAAGGAAGCATCGGTTTGAACTGAATTTATTATGTACGTAATGATACATATGAAAGATACACATGATGGCAAAAACACAGCTGCAGGACAATTACAGAGGGACCTGTAGCACGCAGATCGGTATTCTTCAATATCGCTTCGCACCGTCTCGTGCAGCGATGCATGCGGCAACACGGTCCGGCATGCAGGCGAACAGACGCCTGATGTTGTGGTGCTGCAGACTTCGACCACATGTTGGACGGTGTGCTCCAAATCCCGGAAAATACGGCTCGGTGGCAGCTGACGTTTCAACTGGCCCCACACAAGCTCGAACGGGGAGCGTGTAAGCCATGAAAATGTCTAGACATGATGTTGGAAAGCCAGGGTAACCCAAGCCGTGTGCGAGCGAGCAGCTCACCTGGAATTCTGGCCAGAAATGGGAACACATGGGGCCGTAGGATCTTATAAACATACCCAGCCCAGTCAATGATCCACGTACTATTACTAGAGCTGATCGGCTTTCGTAGTGTATGGCGCACTACAACATAATGCCTGCAGTGAAGGAGGTGTTGTGCTCGATTGCGAGGATGGGATTGTGCCGTTGACTCGGGAATCTTCACACCCGTACACGATGATCATCTCTCTCCAAAATAAAACGGCACCCATCGCTAAGCACCGCGAGTCGCAAGTCTGTGGCGTTCCACATCGCTCTGGCCTGCACCACTGCAAATCGTGTATGCGATGTTCCGGTGTTAATAGCAGGACACGTAACCGGCGCTGGAATAGCAGATGCGCTTCCGCGAGGCGTCGGGAAACGGTTCGTGGGTAAACAGGAGCCACTACATCTGCCTGTACAGTGGACCGGGTTCCCCTGAGATCCGTTCGTGTCTGCCGCACGCTCCGTCGATACTCTGTACCGGTGATCCTCCTAGTCCATCCGGAGCCACTCCGCTGTGTAGTAGTGCCGTCACGTGTCCACTACTTCTAACACAGTTGGACGATATGGTCAGAACGATCCACGTGATGAGCTATACGGTTAGCTGCACACACTGCGGTTTTCAGCCTAATTATCAGGCCTCTCTCAAAGTCCATAATTTAGATAAATTGACGTCTCTGTCGCCTATCTAGCATTCTTTTCATTCTGTATTCTAACTTGCGTAGGCGGTGCTTTTCGCTTTCATGGGGGATCGACTGCCGGCCGGTTTATAAGGCTTCCGGTTCGTGTTTGCAGCGCCCCCACAAGGTGGGCGTCATACGCAATCGCACCAAACGAGGATCATTTACATAACAGCGCGCACTCTAGCTATGTGCAAAGGGTCGCGATTTTAACATGTTTTCTTCGAGGTGTGCAAATTTCATTGTCTGTGAGTATATGTAGTAAAGTCTTGACTTTGCTCTATGACAGTTGATTTTAATTTTTCAGAGTGTAGTTTTTAATTGTCCTAAGTTAATTTTTGCTTTCTTTATTTGCAATTTAATATTTGCTGTCTTCATTGGTTAACTCCAGTAGTTATCGTAGTTTGTTTTTATTATCAGTGTGAAAACCGAAAGTTCTTTTAAATAGCGTATCTAATTTCTTGAGTGAAATAATTTACAATTAAGGTATTGTTATCACAGTGTGAACATGTTAAAATTAATTTTAAGTATTTCGTTCTCATTTAAATATTTACATACAATTCTTGGAGAAAACTTTGCAATGTGGCACGTGAGATACTGGTGGGGCGTTTTTTCTTGTTGAGGAAGATTATTTTCACCCTTCTTCATTTTAGGTTTTTCTAGCCACTTTGGAGCTGAGTGTATTTTCAGGTGTCGAGCCAAGTGGAGCCAGCATGCTTTCGTAACGGCCATGGAGTACAAGTGTCACTTGTTGTTGTGTCCTGTTCTGTTAAGTATGAGAGTGTGTGAAAGTGAGAACGTTTAAGTTGCGTATTTAGAGAGTCGGACTCTCAAGACCGTTTCAAATTTGTTGAATGGTTGAGAGAGTTTTACCTGATGTTTTTGTGCATTTATCTCTGTGACCCCATCGCCTTCGGGGGATAGGATTACAGGGACTTAAGAGATCCCTATTTGGTCACACTCTGCAATGTGTTTCAGTGGTGCCTTAATCTTTGAAGGAAAGGTATTAGTCCAACTGTCATGATTCCTTCCCTTTCCTGGAAACAAAGACTCTAATTTAGAGACCGGCAACTATTTCGTTAAAACCTTAACATAAAATGACAGAAGAAGGTGTGTGCCTTCGCCTGTCACCGCAAAACGAACTCTGGTCTCGCATAAAATCAGTCTGCCTGGCTGTACCCCAGAATGATATTTAAAACCCTCTTTCATTCAAGTCCGCGCTGTGTTGAGGCTGTCATTGTTATTAGAGGTGGTATAACAAATTACCCTCATTAAAAATAACTGTAAAAAAACCTAAAAATGGCCAAAGCGACAACTCAAGTTTTTTTAACAGATTATAATTAAATTCATGTTGAATGCATTAACAAAAAATAATTCCATTGCTCATAGAAGTTGTTCAACATATTTCAGAATATCAATATCTGATTTATACCCATATTCAAGCTAACACGAATATTCCTTGGATTTTTGTTAATCAATTTAATTTTCTTTAAATTTTACGTTGAAGCTCGTATATCGTTATATATTCCTTCAAAATTCCCTTGTGTTTCGTCGCATAGCTTCTGTCTTTGTGTTTAGTCATTTCAAATTTTAGGCTTATGAATTCGCAAGTTATAATAATCAGCAGAAGAGCTGCAAATTCCTTTTTCCCATTTTCTTTTTTTTCCATAACGAATTTCTTAGTCCCAAATGAACGATACTTATTTCCAAGGACATGCGGAATTTGAATTCCCTTCTCTGAGTTATTAATCCACAATTGAATGACTTAATGATGAACAGTACCGTTGGGAATTTTTAAAACACCATTGAAGGATATTAAGGTTGATCAAATCTACGAAATTTGCACTAAAACACAAAAGAGACGACATTGTACTACTCTAACAAGTGTACGATGTCCGATGCACTTCACATACCTTATTCGAGACGCACTGATGAGCCTTTAAGTACTATGTACCATACTACATACTGATGCATTGGTATCACTCACAACACAATGAATCACTAGGGAAAATACTTTTAAAAAATTAGGTTTTCTCCGTATGTGTTCTTCACAATCCAGAAGACCAGACTGTGCACCGGAGACACTGCATCTTGTATACCCTGTACACCGCGAAGAATATAACGACGGTTAAAGAAAGGTATGTTTCCGGACAAGAAAAGCACTTACTTAGAGATAACGTATACTTAAAAAAAATGTTTTTCGAACATAAAACGGTAACTCAGAGCATTTGGGATAAGTATCTTGAAATGCATGTCTAGAATTTATTTTTAAATCACAAAGGCGCTCACATAATTCCGCAAGGGAAAGCACACAAAAAATGTAGCTTCTTTCTTCATGCCTTTTCAACTAAGTTAGGGTGTCATCATCCTCAAATATCAGATAACGGCCTAATTCAGGTTCAAGGATTTGTGATCTTCAGTCTAAAGTAGAGCGAAATATGGTAAACTACTTGATAAATATAAGCGGTTATTCCTTTTAATATACTGAAACTACTAACTATTTACATGACATGCTTAGATAAAAAAAAATATAACACACGCAAAAATTAAGAATCAATAACAAGATGTTAAATTTCAAACTGGCCAGTTGCACATTAGAGGTAAAAATAATTTTACGCCACTGAAATTCCGAGCATAATGTCTCGAAGAATGTGACCACTGTGTAATTCCGTTCGTCGACAAAAGCTGTAACGCGAGTGTGAAGAAATAGTTTGCTTTGCAGCTTCCGGAAGTGTAATCCGCATATTTTGTTGTTATTGTGACATGTAGTACATTTGAAAAGAACTGATCTGGGTGATTTTACCCGATGTTGAATTGCTACTAAACTGGAAGTGCGGACAACAATTTGTGTAACAAATGAGTTTGGAGTTGCCCAGAGAGTACGTCACAAAGCTGGAAACAATTTTTAGAACATGGAATAGCTAATAGAATGTTTAGTAGCGGTGAGCCATGAAACATTAGATCACAAGATTGTTATTATGTTGAAACATCTGAAAGATCTCGTCGAATAACTACTGGCAAGTTAGCAAAACAGTCGGAATCACGCAGTGATACCAAAATATCGCGTCAAACCTTGTCAAAACAGCTGACTAATTACGGACTGTGTGCCCGAAATCTGTACAGCAACAAATAGCTATCAGTGGTGTTGTGAACATTCTACCTGGGGTGAAGGGCAATAGCTAATGTTCTGTTCACAGATTGAAGCCGACTTTGTCTATGTGTGACTATAGGCTGCAGTACATCACGAGAGAACCTCGCACTGCCTTTTCAGCCAGAACCTTCGTAAATATTGATCATTACGGGAATGGTGGAGTAATAGTCTGGTCTGGGATTATGATCAACGGTCTTACAGTGCTCCTACAGGCGAAGTAACACCTTTTACTTTAAGGCAGTTCAACGAACCATTTTGATTTGACCTTGTAGTAGAAATGTAAAATAACCACAAACGACAAAAATAATATGCTCTCACCGTCTTTCCCCTTTCGGTTACTATAAACGTTGGTTTCGGATTATAATCACGTATTAAAAGGCTGTGTTTCACTTTTCGATAGTACCAAATGATCGGAAAGTGATCGCTCCGATAAACAGTGCCCTCGGTGAAAGCTTAATGATTTACACTCATAGCACTGAAAAACGAAAATTTATTAATAGTGTATTTACGCTTTCAATGCCATATCGAAAATGCCCGAAATAATCAATGGCACTGGCAGATGTAGTCCACACGCTTTTGTGTTTGATGAAAGCCAGAAAACAGTCAGTTTTACAATGCTTCAGTAATGTATTAGACGACGACCCGTAGCATATGTGCAGAAACAGTCGAGTTTTATTTAATTACGTAAGTCCATTAAGGCAGTGCGATGCTTGCACAGATATTTAGCTCATCCTGGGAACAGTTTTTCCTTTTTTTGAATTTTGGATATTTGATGTTTCAAGTTGTTATGTAGTTCATAACGTTTTGCTTCTTGCTTGGATAAACCGGTTGCAGTAATCAGTTCACAGTTCGTTGCACTTTATTTTGAACTCAGTATCGTGAGATTTCTTCTGCGCCGTGACAAGTTTTTTCCACCAACATATAAAACGAAAAGAGCAAAAGGCTTTGCTTAAGGCGTCCTACAATTCTTGATGCGCTGAGTACAGATATTTAAGACACAGCTTTCTGTCATTGCAAACCATAACAGGTTTTAAAATGTATAAACAAATTAAACTCGAGAAACTAAGTTTCTCGATTAATTTTTAAAGACCACAGCTATGATGAAAGGGAAATAAACTGTCTGAAATAAAAAAGAGGTCAACCGATTGGCGAAATATTTTTGTATTTTTTGTACACTGATATTTCAAAACTGATCGGAGGACAATTGTGTTAAAGACAACAGGTGTTCTCGTACTGGTTGCGTAATAGTCTCATGTGTAAATAAACAAAAAAGAAGAGATTAGAAACGAACTACCTGAAAAGAGTGATAAAAAATGCACGTGAGTTTACAGATCCACATCATTATCCTATTTGTGAAAAATTACTCTTTTGTTGAATAAAATACTTGGAATCGTTCAAAAATATCTCTTGTACCTTAATTTGCCACAAGATTCAGAAAACTGTTGTTAGATTAGTAAAGTAACTTTTATAAAATAATGTGAAATAAAATAATATTTTCTATATATGCTTTCAATCGGTAGGCAGATTTCTTCTGTATTCTCATACTTATTTCTTAGGATATGATGCTTTACACGCATCGTCAAGCTTCATTTCTACAGCAAGAAGTGTATTTTTGTTTATGTGCTCCTGAAGTAAAATTGTTACTTCAGGTATGACATGATAAAAAACATTTTAATGGAATTTACAAACACATTGCTGACAAAACAAGAATTATGATATTAGGTTGATTTTCTTTACCAATATAATGGTCTTCAGGAACCTCAAGCTCCGAAATCCAAACCAAAAAACACAATTTTTCTACTTTGCCTTCCGAGTCTTCTTCTTAAGTGTCCGCAATAACTTAATCTAAGGATAGGCAAATTTCCGTATTCGAAAACCAAAATTTTGCCTTTTCCTTAAAGTATTTAAAATTTTAGATTGACCTATCATTTCATGAAAATCTGCACAGTCTAATACATATTCTGCTGGACTATTTTTACCGATAAAGCAAATAACTTTGCTAGCACAAACCAAGTAAATGCACAAAAATTATGTACAATTGTAAGTAAACATTTTTTTACTCTACACTCCTTAGAAGATTTACTTGCCGATTTATTTCGATTCTATTCGTCGGGTTTTGGCATCAAACTGCAAATGTGAACTACAACTGTCCATGAGTCCTGAAACTTCATTGAAATTAGAATAATTAGGCACATTTGAACTTCTGTAGATATGAAATGGAGCTCCGTTTTCTGAATTATGTGTTTTTCTTTTTCAGAACAGGCTTAGAAGTCATATGCGCCTTCATTAATTTAGTTGTTCTTTTAATAAGTAGTTTCATGGTAAAAATGGATGGAATTTCATTGTTACTCACAGTTATTGTCTACGTCCTCTAAGTTTTGAAGGAACTCTGACTTATTGTACATCCGAATTCAATAGAAAAATTAATTTTAAGAAAATGCGATAAGCATATCTTGAGATTCTGAAATTCAGTGCGTAAAGGTATTACGTATGTTTTACGCACTTTTTTATAGAAAAGTAATTTCTGTGTTAAAATTGATGGAAAACCGTAATGTAGAAATTGTCGATCAGTCTCAATATTGTAAGTAAATGAAAAAATAATAATAAAAAAAGTTTCAAAATATTTACACTGCCCAAGAGAGTAAGTAATGCGGAATTAAGATGCGTAACCTTTACTGAACGACTGACAAGAGCGAAAGCTAAGAAATTATTTTCTTGTTTGAAGACCCAGAATTTAGTCAATAAGTACTGGAGTGAGAAAAGCAATGCTCCTCTTTACAACGAGAGTGTTTGGAATTAAAATATTTATTGAGTTCAATGGAAATGCCAAACATGTGGAAGTTTTATTAGTTCCATTTTCTGGGCTTTCGTTTTAAACCTACTCACTGATGGAGAGACAAATCACTACTTTAAGAAAAAGTACATTTTTTAATACGAAAAAAGCAGTGCTGGTAGTTGGTAACTCAAACGAATTTGATTAGAATTGGAAAATTCTGCTTTTTTAATTTATACGCGGGAAAAATCTTTGCTTTTTCAGTTTCATCTAAATTTCCACTTCGCAATGTAAACTGACTGTGATTTCTGCGGAAATCAGAAAGAAATGCATGTAAAGGGATGTATAATACATTATTTTTGGCATTAGATTTCAACTCAAAAACCAATAAAAACTATTCCAATTGACCAAACTACCTTCTGTAGTTGAATGCTTATGCAATGCCTTGGTCCTTTGTATTCCTCTTAATGGAATACCGATGCAAAAAATAATGTTAAATAACAAAAAGTACTGATCATACTCCATTAAATGTTCAAAGTGTCCCAAATGTTTCAACCTGGGCTTGAAAATGAAATCGGTAACCATTAATTTGTACGAACACCAATCCTGGAATAAAACAACGTTATTTTGTCAAATGTTTGCCTACTGCGAAGAAAATTTAAAATTGAGATAATACTTAGAGGCAAATGAAAACATGTGACATTTTTACATGTATGTACTGAATTTATAAATATTCAAAGTCTAATTGGAAATCATTATATATTCAAACATCTCCTTTGTGATAAATTGCACTGAAATTTTATGTTTCCGTATGCAAATTCACCAATGTTCTGAACAGCTTAGTTGCTGCATTAATTACTATGCTATGTATATGATTGTTCGCAGGCAGGAAGCAATGTACTCCAAAAAAGAAGTATAATATCGCAAATTTCTTAAAATGTCACTAGAGTTCAGTGTTTCGTCTCTGAGCAAACGCGCCATGATTCCTAGTAACTCTCAAAGAAACAAATATTGGAATGTTCGTGATTTTGGTAAAATAATGGAACAATAGCATCTTTACGTACTAGAACTACAATGCGAAGTCGATAATGTGGTGCATCTTCACCAATGAAAAGCAAAAAATACATTATTGTACAAATGGTAAGAATACAATATTATTCATGATCTATCGGTATATGCCAGTAGTGTTCATGCACACTTGATAAATTCCCTATTCTCTAAACTCACTTGCTCGCACACCATGGCTGAAAAACTGCGAAATGGGTGCACATTTCAGCAGAATTTCAGGCTGTGTCCTGCTCTTTGGGGTTCTGTACACACGAAGTCCGCGACTATCAGAATAGTAACTTAATCCAGATTCATAGCTAAAAACGAACACTTAGCCAGTATTGTGCCATAATAGATATTATGTTTCCGGCTCCATTATTTCAGGACAGATCCAAGCAGGGAGATATGTTCGAATTAATAGAGGTCTCGTCCATACACCACCGCAATGCTGTAAATGTTACTAAAATGTTTTATTATTTACCTTATAAACTACCAGAGGTGGAAATTCTCAGAATAGCACGAACACGATGGTCGGGAATGTGAGATTTCTGATAGATATTTTTCATGATGTTTTAATCATTCATTATGGCCATTGTTAACATGGGCGAGAAATTTTGAACGTTTCGGAGCACTGCGTTTCACCAGTCAACGCGTGGAGATTCGTCTTATCATACTCCGTGATGCATGAAGACCTGCTATAACACCTGCATGTCGAAACACGCATTGCTACATTCCTGTTGTCTTCGTGTGATGCTCTTCAGTTTCGTACAGAAACTGACAGTAGATTTTGCAGATGGGAACAACTAAAACAGTTTTTGCCCTACAACTTTCATGCTGTCCGGCGTAAGATACAAGAACATAGAATTCAAGACTGACTACTGTTGGAAAAATCTTGAGTGTAATTTTATATAATGAGAATGTTTATATAATGAGAATCCTGATTATATATAAATGACGATGCGCTCTTAAAATTTAGAAAAGAAAAGCAATATGCCTATCAGAAAAAAGTTCAAATGTATGATTGATTTTGCATAGTGTAAAAATACGCAACGATGATCATCGAAATTATACAAAGTTTCCCATACTAAACTGTACAGACTACTTCGAAAAGCTATACGATAAATGAGGTCGTTGCAAATATTTATTTTGCGATAAAAAATTTATAATCGATTTGGTTTTCCGCACTGAGGTTTATCACAACCGCTTGCTTACATGCGGTATTTCTGCATCACACTAACGTATTTAAATCGTTAGCAACGCCGATATTAAAATATTTTTGGTTATACTTACAGAACCGGAAATGTCTTGATGCAAGCAACTTTGAAATCACCCGGATAAGCATCAAAGTCTAGCGGCGTATATCGATGGCATGGCCGACAGATTTTTTCACTGACGAAGAAGGCTGTCGGCTGCGAAGGGGGCCCTTTGCAAATTCGTTTTGTAAGAGCAAACTGGAAAATATTGCCACGACTGTCAAGGGACGGTTCACAAATTGCAAAATGTCTTCCTACACTGACAGGAAATCGCCCACTATTACATTGCGATAATGTGTTTTGTCCATACACTTGTGTATTTTTCTGTTTTTTCATATTAACATCCTGCCCTCTTTACGATCCATTGTTGTTATATAGAATTGTTTGGGACACATTTTGTCATTCCTCCATGTATTTCGCTGGTGAACTGCTACTGTTACCTAGAAGCTACAGAGGAGACTTTATCTTTCATACGCTTTTATTTTGGTGTGTAACACATAAAAATGCTGACCTGAGTGATACGCTTATCAAATCCTTATCCTAAATTATACATGTCCCTTTGTTTATGCATTAACAAAATGGATATCATACAGAACTACAAATTTAGTCCCTGGTTCCTAAAAAGGACTTGTGTGTCTGGTACGTATTCTCAGCTTTCATAGAAATGTTGTTATTACATTATAAAAAACAATAATTTCAGAATTTGCTTTATTTTCACAATTTTTTCCACTGTTTTCGTTGCAGTGAGGTTAATAATACGTCGTAACTTTTTGGTATTTGCGCAGGGGTCCATTCGGCCAATATAGAATATCAGCGCATGTCGCATACAGGCAAAAATAGTTCAAGAACAAGGGACCATTTTAGGAATTTACATGATATCCATTATTTTAATTATGTAAATTAATGAATATGTGCACCTCAGGCAATGTATTGCGGTAGCGTATCATTTAGGGCTCAAGTGGAAATGCTAATAGACAGTCAAATGTTACTACTTGGTGAAACGTCAGCTCTAGTATGAAGTACAGAAGCAGGACACTAGCCGGAAACAGTGACAGGTCAGAAAACAAGGAAAGGAGTAAATGTGACCTACACATTTTAAAGTAAGGTCACCGAGCTTTGCATAGAGTTCAACATGTTAATATGAGAAAGAGGTACACGTACATATGAGTGAAGGAAACACGACATCGCATTATAATAGAATCAAAATTAATTTCTGTGAATGCAGTAAGCCATATTTAAATATACTAGTACATACTGCCTATTGAAAATCTTAAAGGTATTTCTAAGGCTACCTCTTGCAGACGGGTTCCAGTGTCGATGGTTGAGGAGGAGAAAGCTGTCCCATCTGCCAGCAATCTACGCCATGAGGCTTCGCTGCATCTCCCTGTACATTTAAAAGTTTCTTGTACTAGGACCACAAACTCACACGCTCAGAAGAGGAAAATAAATTGAATTAACAGCACTGCTGCATAATCAACCGACGGTCCTCCAGGAGTTATATCTCTTTCAAAACCCTGCAAAAGTTACTTCTGAAATTCTGGGAATTGTTTCTTTAATATAATGTTTTGTTTTGTAAGAAATTAGTGAATTCGTTTTCTGCCAAAAGCATGTTGGTACAAAACTGAAAAAATGCATGACTTTTGTAACCCGCTAAGTACATTTGTTTCGTAGTGTTGCCAATTAGTTTCATCTCAATTTATTAATGTTCCGGGGGCGTAATGGATTGAGAAAACTGAAAGAACGCACAAAGAGTGTGTAAGCATTACGTTACTTAAATAAAATTTTAAGCATGGCATTCCGTATTTCTTATTGACGATCTCAATATTTCTACAAACAACGTTGATTCCTTGATTCCCGGTAACGAGCAACTTCATTTTTTTCTTGAATTTCCCACATTTGTCTCACCAATCAATATGATTTGAGATATTTCCCCTGTAATTGCTTAAAGAAACAATAAACTAGTTTCGGGCACTTTTGTTTCTCCGCGCGAAAATGTAATGTCGAAAGAGACATGAAAACTGACGCAATCAGAAATGCTCTATCGTAAGTAGTTCTACCTCTAGAGCGTTTTTTATAAATCAGCAGTGACGTCACACTATAAAAGAGACCGGACGTTCAGCGTGCGCACAGCTCCAGTCGGTGTTGTTTACCGTTCTGTGCAGCGCAGTCGATCCCATCAATCTGTAAAATGGCTAGTGTAAATCCTTATTCATTTGAACCGCGATATTCTGCCGGTACAGTACGAATGTTTAACAAGAAATGTGAAAGCAAATTCGAGGGTAGAAAAGGTAATATTGGCTGGTGCCAATGCTATAACTGCGAGAGAATGTCAATAGACGCTGAGTGTTTCTGTTGAAACGAGTGATTAGATGCTGAGAATAAAAAGTAATGCCCAATGTATAATAAACCACGAATCATTCAACAGTGTTGTTTTAAACATCCACACCTTACAGGTAAGTCGTTATGAAATGATTCTTCGGGCTGAAAAAACGAGAAAAAAATATGAACTTGTATGTAGTAAGTTATGCAGATACGTTGCGTACAAACAATTCGTATATTGGGTGAATGGCTGGATACCTGTAGGGAGAAAAATCACAAAAGTAATCCCTTCTTGTGTTGTTAGAATGTTTTCCTGAATCTAATGAACAACAGTATTCGGATTTTGTTTGTTGCTCTGGAAATGACACAGACTATTTCCATTAACTCCCACTGTCACTAAAGATTTGTCAACTACTGTCTATATACGAGTATATAAAGTTATTTTTTATTGAACTAAGTGCATATGTTTTGTTTTTTTTTAGTTTCTCCTATTGTCATGGGAGAAATAACTTTATCAGTATTTCTCGTAGCCCAAGTGCAAAGTCATTAATGACACCCCACTCCACGAAAGTAAAAATACCGCAATAGTTGAACATGATATGGAAAACAAGAAGAAAAATATGAACTAGAGATAACAGTTAGCTGAAAAGGCAGTTGATCTAACTGTTATTTCTACTGGTGTTACTGTATAGCAGGTCAGTCAGAGATAGAATTTTTTCTACCAGCAATTCAGCATCTCCATTACACGTTTGAGCTGACCACCGCAAATTGTTGGTTATACTGGACCGCCATGCTTCTAGTAAAGGAGCTTTCTTATCAGCAGCTTTTAGATTTTTAGTCAAACTTTTGGCCATGGGATGTTCAAGTCAAACTTTTGGCCATGGGATGTTCTGATTGTCTGGGATCGTGTTTCTTCATGACGTCACGAATGCTTCTATGTCTATCTGATCAAAAAACTGATATCTTTATTCCTTCATAGAGGCCTGAGATTAATAAATCGCACACATTTTTTTCTAAGTACCAGTCCAAAACACCTTTTTGGACGACAATAAAATCTACAATATTTCCCTTGCGAATATCCATAATGGAAGACGTACAGTATTTGGCGCAAAAACCTGGCGAATCAAACTGACCATCTCCGCTCCCCAACATTTCGGAATCGCATAATTTCAAATCATCAGTAATTTGTTTTTTCATACTGGGCCACGTAAATTTGATTATTGGCCTTACTAAAAATTTCATTACTTTGTGAAAAGTAGTTGCTGATTGTCTGTATGCCAAGGGTTTCAGCGAAATCCGTAAACTACTTAAAATTCATTCCAGTTGTGTGAATTGCAGCAGAAAGTTTGATGGCTAATAAACAGGACACGTCCAACACAAGGAGAGAAATTCCTGACACTAATTACCTCGTACTTACCCTCACAACCTCTACCGCACCGAGTACACAGAAGCCGCTGGTGCGAGAAGTGGTCTGACTGATCCGCTTGTCTAGTGAGACGTCATCACCAGAAACTTTGTCAGCTGTTTACTTAGCTCCCAATGGCCGTAGGTAAACAAATTTCGCCACTAAGAGCATCATCCTGTCACCCGCATAACATGACAGCAAAAATTCGTATTTTCAATTACCTTTTTTTTAAGTTTACTGTTCTTTTAACAATCCAAATTTCGTAGGAGTATTCACAAAAGGGTTTTTGTACTACGACGTTATGTTCTTACTAAATTTTAATAACTTTTCGATGGTTTTGTTGCTTATTCAAGACCATTCGCCACGATTAGACTTGACAGTAATGTCAACATATTTAAAACGCTACAACCTTCTGTTGCTGGCATGAAAATCAACTGTTCCTAAACGTTTGTAGATATCAGTTACGTCTACTTTAATAAAAGCAAGACTTCACTATTGTTTCTTTTTATGATTTCCTCAAACTACGCTAAGAGACCATCAGTTTCCCTGAAGAAATCCTTAGAGTTAAACATTCGACGAATCATTATGGAATGTTCATATTATTAGTTCCATTTAAGAAATAGAATTTCGTGGTATTACAAACTTTTTCACAACAGTTTTACATCTATTTTTTCTCTTAAGATCTCTAGATTCTAATCACCGCGCTTAAAAGTTTTGCGAATATTAAAATATATTATGACATTCGGATTACATAGGAATATTCTAAAGTCAGATGGCATGGGATTCTAAAGAAAGTGGATAATCGCCGGCCCCGCACAATTCCTCGAATGACGATTTGTCCAATGCCGATTCGTTCAATGGTATCCCACAAACAGCCATTTTTTTTAAAGGAAAACTAATTTAAGTTATTCTCTTCTCTGTATCCTTTCCAAAAATGATATGCGTATATTTGGCATTTTTAGACATTATAGAAAACCTGGAAAGACAGTCAACGGATCATTTTTGACCCACAATCTCTCAGTTCTCAGTTTCCATCCATTACTATTGCAGCCTTAAATAAAATCAAAAGTTTCCAATCCAATGGGCATCCCTTTGTTATAGCATTTTAGATGTAATATCAGGTTTTCCGACCGTACCAATTTCCCTTGTTCATCAATTAAATGAATCTAAAATGACTGCCTTGAATACAATCCCTCCCAGTGAGATCGAAGCAGTCATTCAAGCTTTAAATCTGATTATATAGAAATCGTACTATAAATTTGATATCATTTATACTCAAAAAGAAGGCCCCTCTACGGGTTCACCCATTTCGGCGTTGTTGTCTAAGATCTCCATGCAAACTCTTGAAGATTAAGCCTTAACGGAGGCCTAATATAAGTTTAGCATGTAATTTACGGTACGTCGACCACATTTTGATCATTTGAAAACACTCACAAGTGGAACTTCACTCATTTGTTACCTTTATGACATCCCAATTTCCTACCATTGGTTTAATTATGGAACTGGAATGTAATTATTGACTTCCCTACCTTGACTTCACACTTGGACGAAATCCACTTGAACATTTGTTACTTCGTTATATCTATCATAAACCCAGCCCCACTACTACAATCATCCCAATGTCGTCCTCGCACACTTTATGCTATAGACCAGCAACTTTCAGATTCACGATCCGACGTGCTACTTCTCATTTGTTAACCCTTACCGTAAGAAAACGCGAACTCCGAACGATTAGACAGATTACAGTGAATGATGGATATGACATTAATATCGTTAATCGCCTTTATAAGAAAATATTGGGTTCAAGTTACACTTTATTAAAACCAATGGTTAACCACAAATTTGTTGGAGCCCTGAACTATGACCTGACCACTATTCCTTTACTGAAGAGTACTTGTCATCGATACCAATTGGACTTTGGAGTCAAAACTACAAATGTTATGCCTCTGATCACGAAATACCGTCAGGCAGTGGACACCTCTTCCAGGCAAGCCATCTATAGTATTCCTCTACATCCAACGGATATACCACGTGCCTCAAAAGTCCGTATAGGCTCCGCCAAACGTTCCCTAATGACCAGAATTAAGGATCACTCATATAACGTTCGAATAAGCCCTACAACTACAGCTCTTTCACGCGTGGTAAATGGAGACCAGTATTTTACACTTTGGAGTGAAGCTACCATTCTCACAACACCGAAATCTTAAGCATAGCTACCTATGGCGGAAAGTTTAAATACTTATCACAGCGGTCACAGTTGCTGCAATGACTATCTTCAGCTTGAGATCCCTACACCTTGGAAACCATTGTTACAAGATTTTCAAAGAACGTGTCAAATAATGAACCCTCACGGACAATCCACCCTTGACCCAGCCTCTAACGTAATTACGCAATGACGTTGACTTTTTTGACGAATCACACCAACGTTAAACCTGCGTATCACTTAATGCCTTTATAAACTGCTTGATCTCCGTTTTGTAACATTTTATTACATCTGATGATGAGCACTAGTGTGCTCGTAAGTGCTAATGCAATTTAACTATATATTTTAGGATTAAATGTTTTAAACCTGAAGGTTTTTAACTTTCTTAACGTTATGATATATTGTGTTATGAAGGAAATACACCATTTTGAAAGGATCGTTTCTCAGCTCTTTGAAAGGCACTGAGCATTTTTGGAAGAATTTAAATTACAACCTAATTATTTGTTATCTGTAAATATGGTATACAGTCTGATGAAAGGCACTCAATGGATCACTTCTCAGATCTTTACAAGGCACGAAGAACGCGGGCCTTTTTACAAGGTTCTAACTTACAGCCTAGATATTTCGAATTTGTAAACATTTTATAAAGACTAATGAAAGATACTCAACGATCATTACTAAGCTCTTCAGAAGGCATCTAGGTAACGGGCTTTTTAGAAGATTTAGAATTACAACTTCGATGTTTTTCATTTGTAAACATTTTAAAAATCCTAATAAAAGACACTCAACAGATCAGTCATCAGCTTATTACGAGGTACCTAGGCTTCAAGACGTTTAGAAGATATTAGGTTACCACTTACATATTTCGTATTTGTAAGCATAATATGAAACCTAATAAAAGGACTGAAAAAGTCATTGCTGGTACAAGGTACCTAGTGTTAGGACCTATAAAAGTAATATTTCGTGCATAAGGAAAAGCGAAATATTATTAACTTCACTTAATACGCAAAAGTTATATGACATTGGTTAAATAAATACTGTTAAAGAATGCTTAGGGCCTATAAATTAAAAATTAATACTTAATGCCTAAGTAAAATCGCCATATTATTAACTTGACTTGATATGCAAAAGTCGCACCCCTCATTGCAGAGGAAGATCCTATCTGAACGCTTTTGATAAGAAAAACAGAAAATTAAAGGAGTTCTAGGAATCGTAACTGGCAATATCATGTTAGATAAACACGAAGAAAACATCTGCTGCTGTTAAATATCGTCTTTTAAGAATATGGTGAAAGACAAGATGTGCATCGAAGATTATTCTATGCTTTTTACGCAGAAAAATGTTTAATTCTGAAAAAACAGACGATGTAAAAATCATGTAATTAGCATTTCTAAGTGTCAAATAAGCAATAATATTAATAACAGAGGAAAAACATCAAGCAATATTTCTGTTAAAATGCAGCAAAAAAGAAACCCTTTCTGATTTTTAAATAGAGAACTATTCGAATTGTGCGATTAAAAAACACTGCGAAAAACCCTAAATTAGTATTTTGGAATGTCAAGTAAGCAATATTATTAATAGAAAGAAAAGTCGTCAAGCATTGATTTTAACAGGAAAAAGGACGCCAACAGAATACCCACAGAAAGAACGCCTATTTCGACTATTTCGAAACTCTGAAAGGTATGGGTTCTTAAAAGAAAATCCAGTTGCCGAAAGAGCAATCGTTAGGTCCTTAAAAATCTGTGTATCACCTGAAAATATATTTTCAAACAAGGATTTGATTCTGAAGGAAACCAAGCAACATAATGTTAAATACATTTTACCTTAGAACGTGCCTGAACGCAGATTCCGGGGAATACTTTGTGCAAATCACATAGCTAGAGAGAGATCGAAATTTATTATGACTATTGATGAAGTATGGCTCCACCTATACGACTGCAAGAAAAAAGGTCGATTCGCTGTCAAAAAAGAGCAAAAGAAAAAAAGACTTGCAAAATTGGCTTCAAGAATACAAAGGAAGTTACAGTAAAGGATTTAGGATTACTGTTGCTAAAGTTAAGAAAAGTTGCAAATAATGTTAAAATCTGTCTTAGATATCACTAAAATAATGTTTTAACTTCTATATTTAAAGAAAAACTATTCCTTTATCCATAGAGCCTACAAAGAGCAGAACTGTATTAAAATTAAGAAACCAGTCATACACCCAACTGTACTACTCTATTTCTTAGGAAAATGAAAACAAGATAGGAGTACCGTCTATACTTTTGCTCGTATTACTTCGAAGTCCGTTGATGTGTCACCAATGAAGTGTTTTGCCTACGGACTGCTAAAACAGCATATTTTAAACTCAGACCTGAAGCAATGATTGAACTACGGAAAGCAGTGTAGAGGAATGGAATGAAATACGACCACCAATTTTAAGAAATGTCCTGTTATCTGGGAAACCTAGGTGTAACTTCTTACAAGAGAAAGCGGTATCAGTTAGAACATTAAAGAAAGAAAACATTTTATTTTGATCAATAATTGTATTACTGAAATATCGTTGAAAAATGTGTGAAAATCCACCCAAAATATCACTTTAACCCTTTTGCTACCACAACGCCCTACGCCGTCGAATATTCAGACAACCTCACGCTACCTGGTCTGTGATTGACAGCCCAGGTAGCGTGAGTAGGATCCTCCCCCCCCCCGATACTCTTGGAATATGCAGGGCGTCTGAGTGATTAGTAGAAATAACTGTTAGATGTCTTTGTTATCGCTATATAGAAAAGTGCACCCATTGGTTTCTCTCCAGCAAAATCATTCACATTTCTGACATCGCTCAGTAGAACTCTTATTTTATTGAAACGTGCTTCGTTTGTCTGTGATATTTTGAATTATTTTTTAGTCAGTATGTGTGGAACGAGAAGAGAACAAATAAATGAAATACGCTTTCCCTGACACATATTAGTTCATAATGCATTGTTCAACTAGTGTCAAGCAGTTTCATCCGAGCAAACAAAGATGCATTTTCTCATTTCATGTTGTAGTTGGAATGTTGCAAAGAGATACAGCAATAAAAAATTGCTGACATTGTAAGCAGGAGCAGTCAGACCTGTTGTGAAAATATTTAAATACTTTAAAAATCATTTACATAAAACACTGAAAGATTGTAGTCACTGGAAAAATTATTTGAAACATTTTTAAGGATCTTAAGGGTTTGTGTAACAAATAAATTTACAAATTAAATTTTTCTGGACACCAAAGTGTTACTGGAACAAATAAATTTACAAATTACATTTTTCTAAACACTTCAATTTGTGTAGACGGAAATACGTCCATGGTAGTACAGCCTTGCAATTTAGCGTAGGCTCATCATTGATCCGCCGTCTTTTAGAAATAGAAGACTTTGCTCAGTGTTGCGCCTACGTTAAATTACCTGTATGGCCTGATTCTAACCAACTACGCACACAATATGCGGACATATATTTTGAAGGTATTGCAGCAATGAAAAAAATTATGGCGGCTTAGTGTAGTTTTTGCGCTACAAGGAAAAAACGGTTATTAAACAGAAAAATAGTATCTTTAAGACTCAAAGACAGCATAAAATGCGAAAATTTTATTTCAAATAAACTGGTACCTTCCGTTGTCTCAAAAGCGGGCTTATGAGAAAAAAATGTCGTGGCAATCCTTTCATATTTTCTCAGTCAAAAGAAACAGATTAGAGCATCTTTTTGCAAAAAAGAACAAGAAAAGAAGAAAGTAAACAAGATATTCAGCGGTTACCATTACCATCTGCCTTAGGCTCTCTGTAGAATAAATTCACTGATTACCCCAGGAAAACGTCCGAAGGTTGATACACAGCCAGCCTAGAGATCAGAAGTTTCGAGTGGTGACCCAGCACTAATCCTACTTTTGTAAACTTGACAAAGGGCTCTAGAGGGAATGAAATTCGGAAAGGAGCAGCATACATTTTCGTGCGCTATGGTATTCTGATTGAAAAAACATTTTAGTATCAGGGTCACGAAAGTGTTAAGGATGTTCTGTAACTGTCTCGCTTAGGAATTATCATCCATTTTAGTCCCTGGTGGCAGCTCAAATTTAAAAAATATAATAAATAGCCCCAGTAATGTCTGACAAAAGATTGTTAATATTACTTTTGAAAAAACAGTGTACGGCAAGCTTTGTTATTGCTCTTGGAATTTAGATACAAATCAAGTGACACTGCATCACAAATCTAAATGGTAAAAATGCTTACGTTTTTTTTAATGAGCACCGCTTTCACTCAGAGTATTAAAACGACTTTGGGCTTAGACTCTAACATAATTTTTAAGTAACTTATTTAAATCCATGTACCACAGCTTTTCTAGAATCGTATCAACTGAATACCATTGCTTTCTCTGTAGTGAAAATAATTGAGTGACATTCATTGGTGCCCCTACGTAAACAATCAGTTTTATAATGGCTTACATTATAATGCCTGAGGTTTTTCTCAAGCATCATCGTTGTATGCAAACGAAACATATTTTTTTCGAATTTCAGTCCGTAGATTTCGGAAAGTAGAGAAACTGATTTCCGAAAATGACCTGTTTCCCTGTTGTAAACATCTTGAAAACTGCTTTCGAGTCAAACCGAAGATGTAGCTGGATTTTCCCAAAACTACTGATAATGTTTTTTTTTAATATATGCATACCTTAATTATCAACGATGTTGTCATCTTTTTTTCAAAATAATGTTCATTGTATCGAATAGAGGTGTTTGTTCTCAATGTTCCTCCCACTTTTTGAATGTCTCTGAAATTTTTATTCTGAACTGCTGTTGAAGCACCCTGCGCAGTTGCAATACGTTTTTGATCACCTTCAAATTGTCGTTTCCGTAATATCGTTTTTTTAATAGAAAACCATCAGAAATCACATGGTGACAAATCTGGATTATATGTAGGTTGGAATATCAACCTAATATTAATTTTCTTCGAATACGAAATGACAGAACTGGTCATGTGTAGCATTGTATTGGGCCTCGCATGAAACGAAATGAGTGTCCCAAGTTGAACAAACTCGTTTCATGCCCAAATGGTCGATAAAAATTCTGTGAATTGATGATTTTGAGATATGAACCATATCTTAGATATTCCTGACTGATTGTCGTCTGTGTACTCTTAAAATAACACCTATTGCATTGATGTTAACCTCTGTAACGCTCGATGAAGGTCTTCCTCCATGAGCGAGTAAAGCCCACAGACTCATGACCAACCATACATTCTTTATGCCATCTGCAAGTTGTTAACTTTAGTGTCCATACATCTCTATAAGTCTTTTGCATAAGACGGACAGTTTCTCGAACAGGCTTCTTAAGTCGCCAGCAAAATTGAATGGCGCATCTTTCTTCCTCTTTCACTTTCAATTTTACAAAAAAATCTCAGCGCGAAAACGTTTTTTAGGGTTCACGGAACAACGTTTATTAAAGTGTACACTGGCGACGACGCATACGTAACAAATAGATGTGGCCGGTTGCTATGATTACAACAACGGCTACCGTTATTTTGAAACTCGTGCCAAGATCGAACGCAGTATCGCACATTTTTTATAAAATGATTCTCAGTTGTTTCAGGGCAAGCTCCCTATGTAACACAAAATTCAAGAGCTTTCCTATTAGATGAAAAGTTTAGCGAAATATTTCGTGATTTAGATGAGTGACAATGGAGTTTTTAATGTTCATCCCAAGGCAATCTTTTTAAGATACCAGAAACATCACACATTTTCAAAAGATCGTGTTTACGTCGAAAATATATTTAAAATGGGTTAAGCTACTGCAATTTAGGTAATTGCTTCTCACAAAAACTAGTCAATTAAATGTTATCCGAAATTAAGTCTATCTCACAATGTACATCTTCAGAAAGTGGACTACAAATAATAATAAACCATGGGGTAGAAATAAAGCGCAATCGAATGGTAACATCAGATTACTTCACACAATCAGAAGACGTTCTTCAAAAATGTAAAAAAATAATTCCTTTGAATTTTACATACGGCAGAATAAAAAGTACATGGCAACTATATGAAATTTTGCACAAGTCACGTTGGATGCATAACATGCGTCATTTTTTTTGTGTGTGTTTTCCATTTGCCCCAAAACAGCTGCAGCCAGTGTAGCGCTACATTTGGGCGCAACCGACAGGGAAAGTTTAAACAGTCTACTAAACACTATATAGAGAAAAATACAATCATTATTCAAATAATTTCTTTGCCTTGCAGCCCGTAAATAGTACAGCCTATTCTTTTCTACATGACAGTTTGAAAACCTTGTTTCACACTAATTAGGAATCATTTTACTCCTATAGGTTTCAAGTGCTCGCTATGAATCAGCTGATTTTATCTAAAGTTCATACATACTTGTTTTCTTTGCATTGTCTTGCTATATGTTTGGAATTTGACGCTGTTCAATAGGTTCTCGCGCAACTCTCGATTCTATCCCATTTTATCTTTACTTCGTATGCCTTTACTTAGCTACAAAGAGATAGGTCGTGTCAGTTGTATATTTATTTCTCAGTTGCACATTTTGTTTCGATTACAAACCTCACCTGTTGTTTAAAATATATTCTCCACTTTCATGCTCATTCAATTTAGTTTTCGTTATTATTTATATAAATATTTCAAATAAATTACTGAACGAAACGTAGTTGGTTGCACAACAGATAGATGCTTTATATCGTCATGCTTTCACTGGAGATACACATGCTTTCCCTCGAGGTGCACATGCTTTAGGATGTAGTCAGCTATTTATTATTGCAGAGAGTTTGATGAAATATTGTGAAATTTAGTTTCATGTTGAATAGACGTTGTTTCTAAATAAATCGTATAAAATCTAAATTTTCAGGGATTTGAAGCAACAACGCGTCCTGACAAAAAATTTGCTCCTCAGATAAAAGATATTTAATGCAGTTGAAGTAAAATAACATATTTATGGGATTATTATTTCCAACCAAATTTATTATGAGACATTTCTTGAAATAACTTTGCATGACTATTGGGCCAGACATTTTTCATTTAAAAAGACTGTCGGTCTCGAAGTGCTAACCTAAATATTTCGAGTAGAAGCTGCTCCAAAATTAAAGGAGGCTGCTATGTTCTACGTAGGGTGAAATCTTCCTTTTGTACAATCCTATACCACATTCTTTCGTTACGTACTAAATGTTTTATAATAGTGTGTACAAATTGATTAAAATCACGAATATTCATTATGTCGAATAAAATACACCAGTCTGCCTTACTACAAAACCCACGTACAGATTTAATTATTTTAACAAATTTTCATATTTTGCACTTATTTAAAATGTTTCCTATATTTTAACATACCTAAATCGAATAACTAGGAAAATAACTCAATAATTATTACTGTTTGAGAACTTCTAGTTATCCTAATTCAATCTACTTTTCATAGTATTTTGTTTGCAACCGTTTCGTTTTTCCGTTCTGGAGAGCATGCCTACAACAGCTGGATGACGTATCTTCCTAACAGAACAACATGAAAGCATAGAACATTTGTATTTTATGCTTACCATTGTTAATTAGATTAATAGGGAGATACCAATGCAACCGTCAAAGTGTATGCTAAAAAGAATGCTGTCACGAACCACTGGGAAGAAAACGTACCAGCGGACAGAAACAGTAGTCATTTGATAAATATATCCCATATAATTTACCACATGTTGATATGTGAGAAAAGGAGCTGCTAAGAAAAATTTGCACTTTTATTGCATGACAAAGACTAATATATCACTTTTATTGCATGACAAAGACTAATATATCACTTTTATTGAGTGACAAAGACTAATATATCACTTTTATTGCATGACAAAGATTAGCTCATTAAAAATTGTAACTATCACCCGAAGATTTAATTTCTCTCCTATTAGGCATGTAAAAGGACGGATGGCAGGCATCAACCTTTTACACTACACGATTGAATTACCGATACATGTCGTTCCATGGGGTTTTTTTTTCTGGGCGCGGGATCCGTGTAAGAAAGGAACAAGGGAAAGTGTCTTTTCTTTTTTGGTTGAAGGTTTAACGACCTCCGTGAGCAACTCAGTGGGCTATTAGCAGTAGTCCGTACCTAATTCTGGGCCTCTGGTTCCAGGGAAGTGAGAAAGCCATCGCCGTAAAACAAGCACAACATACATGCATCACCACGATTCCAACCTGGTCCCATCTCGGCCGAATGACCAAAAGCCATCGCTCAGACCACTCCGCTACCTGGGGGCCTCAAAGGAAGGTGTGCAGCTCTGACAAGCTCCTGATTTAGGACCACATCAGCACATTTATCCATTTACAAAATTTACGCAGTACTTTTATTTAAACGTCTTTCGCTAGCAGCAACAAGGGCGAGAACACGCCCCCCACAAAAAAGGTAAACCATATGCGCTTTTACATGTAAGACCTCAAGGAAAAGTAAACGATATGCAGCTCCGTTTATAGTAGTCTGGGCTGTGCAAAAAATAGTTCCGCTGACCGTACATGTGCAATGGAAAATGAACAAAGTGTTCTTATAGGTTGTTAGCCATTTCTGTTGTACAGAGATTCACACTACTTCACATCTGAACTGGCTAAAAAATACACATCCCTCCAACAAGATACACACACGCACTTATTGAACACACTGACTGAAGAGAGAGAGGGGATAAATTCTCCTCGGTCACGCTACCTTTTAGTACTTCTGAGACGGCATTTACTGAGCTGTGTTCAAATGTTTTCATTCGCTTAACGCCATCGTCTGCTTTCACTAATGACTTGCGGTCACCTTAGAACCTCAATATCACAAAATATCTAGGCTATAGATATTGTTTTTCGGCTCTTCCACTGTTTAAAGCCCCGAAACACACTTTTCTTAGCCGTTAACCGAACAGACGGTTTTCTCTGTTCTACAACTAAATGTTTATGCACTCTTCTGTATTCTTCGAGAGTGCAACGAAAATCAAGAATTCGATGCCGAAGGATACCCTTTCGTGGCGAATTCTTCATCCCCGACGCTCCTTCGAGGGTTGCGAAAATTCTTAGACTTTGGAAAACATTTCCCTCGCTCGCCTGCTGTAAATAGACTTTTCAAAGATTTTTAGCACTGAGTAGTGCAATTTGAACAAGCATATTTGGGAGTCTCGGCTCTGAGCGGTATTTACAAACACAAAGCGGATCTTCTAAATTCCAATGCAAATATGAAAAAAAAACACTATTTCGGAAAAATATTAAATCAAATATTAATATAATAAATGATTTATTCAGTGTTTACAGATACACGCTCCAATAAAATGTTCCAATGCTAAGGACTAACTTTATTGATATTCGCCTATTTTTTACAATTTATTTTTCTGTAATAGAAAATAAAACCCTCCTTTGTCTCAAAAATAACAAGGTGAACTATGCATAACTATGCATAACCCGTTGCCACATTACAGTCCGCTATTAATTTCTATACATATGTTTTGAAAATTATCTTGAAAATATCATTAACGCGTATTATACTATTTAACACGGTAGCACTTAGGGAAACTATTTTTTAGGGCAGCATGTACAAACTATCGATATGTTCATTTCCATAAACTTCCAGTTTTCAATAATTCTGAATGACTCTCCTCAATTTCTTGCTGTTAAATTTTTTTGTTAAATTAACACAAAATCAGCATTTAAATAGTGAATGTAATTTTGTTTCTGGTCGATGTTGTGAATTCTAAAAACTCATAAAGTGGACCTTCCTTGCACTTTAATGCTCTCAGCTTCAAAATGCTTAAATCTATTTCTTCCATGCAACAGCGTTTAAGACTTCCTCAGCCAGGCATCCGTCTGCGCGTAAGATTCATTTGACTAGCAGATTCGTCAATCGAACTGGATCTGGAAGCAAGCTGGACAGCTTTCTTTGTTTTGCTAGCATTCTCTGTGAATTCCGAGAACTCATGAAGTGGGCCTTCCTTGACCTTTAATACTCTCAGCTTCAGGACATTTAGTTTTATTTTCCTCCATACATTAGCGATTAAGAATTCCTCAGCCTGGAAAGCTTTGGAAAACTGAACTAAGGTTCTTAAAAAATTCACCACGAAAGGTAAAAAAAAATGAAATTTTTTGGCTTTATCACTTTCAGCAGCACTTTTACAGTCACATATTCGTCTCTATTTGCTCGCTCTGCCACATCTTCCTGATGTACAATTCTCGCACCAAATATGGTGATAAGGAAATTGAAAGCTCAATATTGGCTTGCTACCCACCATATGATTTTCCAGAATTTAGAAAGATGGCTGTTTAATACGTTCGTTTTTTCGTGTGGTTCTCTTTATCTATTTGAAGAATAATGATGAAAATTAATACTTGCTTTAAGGTATTTTCAATCATAAACATATATGGCTCGCTTTGTTTTTCATATCAAGTATCGCCAGCTGCATAATATGATTGATGCAGTGTATGACGATAAGACTAGGATATATCTTTTTAAAAAGTTATTTTACCCCATTATACACTGAAGAACAACTGAATTAGAGATACATGTCTCGTAACGTGTAGCACTACCTTTCACCCTGATGACGGCGGCGATTCGTCTCGGCATGGACTCGATAAGACACCGGTAGCGTTGGGAAGCCATACGGATCCACGACCCCTGAACAAACTCCCACAGTTCACGAAGACTTGTTGGAGAGGTCAGACCATCGAACATCTCTCTCGATGGCATCCCAGATGTGCTCGATGGGATTGAGCTCAGGTGACCCAGTTGGCCACGGAAGCGAGGTCTCGTCGGTGTAGTGTTCATCCAACCACTTAGATACAATTTGAAAGCGATTGCACTGTGCATTGTCTTGTTGCAGGATGAGGTCCCCAGTGGGATGTTTAAGACACACATACAGGAGCAAATGGTCGTCCAGGAGATCCCGGTAGCGTTGTCCTGTGAAGGACGATGTCACACGTACCAGGGGTCCCATTTCAGTCCACGTAAACAGTTCCCAGACGAGAATGCCACCCCACTAGCTTGAAGAGTACCCTACTGGCAAGAAGGATCTATCGCTTCATGTGGTTTGCGCCGTACTCGTATCCTGCCATCCGCATGTACCAACGTGAATCTCGACGTATCAGTCCAGGCAACATTTTTTCACATGTCTAGGGTCAAATGCCAATGTTATCGCGCCAATGCTAATCTTTGCACCCTGTGATGTGCGGTTAGCAGCGGTACCCTCGTGGGACGATGCCTTCTGTACCCCATAGCGAGGAGGTGGTTCTGGATGGTGTGGCTGCTTACACGTTTTTGTGCACCAGCGTTCAATTGCCGAGTGATGTCTTGCACTGTTGCCCGTCTATCCGCTGTTACAATACGAGCTAGATGACGATGACCCCGCTCATCCACACTCTGTTGCTCACGGCAGTTGGCCCTTGCAGGGATTGTTATATCGGATTCGATGTACTCAAGGTACACCCGTGAACCCGTGCCTCGTGAAAATCCTAGTGCCTGCACGACTTCCGAGATGGAGTGACCCATTCTTCGGGCCACGACAATTTGCCCACGATCAAATGCGCTTAGAACCTTTGTCTTACCCATACTGCGTCCGACTCTTACTGATTCCCGTCGCATCACTCCTTACATTGTCGGATCGCTGCATACGTCATGTCGTTTCCGTTGACAGGGCGGCCCACAGCGCCACATTTGCATAACGCCAGCGGTCCCTAATTCAATTGATCTTAAGAGTAAGTGCCCTATCGCTTGCAGCCACATCCACATTTAGCCCCACTAACTTGTTAGACAGTACTTTCTCAGTTATGAATACATTTTCCGAAACATTTAAAAAACTTCCTTGAATCCCATCAGTATACAATTTTCACAGAAAATATAGCTGGAAATTATGTTTTCAGTAAGCTAGACTGATGACTCTAACTGCACAGTATAAATGCAGACCGCAGGAATACGTGGAACTCTCAATGATAATAGGTGACGGCGCTGAGCGAGCAATACCGTCAGGATCCGGAAACCACAGTCTTTCACCCGGTCAGGATCGGTCTTGGGACCGGCAGTGGTCTGCTGCCCCAACGGGATCGGCACTTTACACCCTTCGGCCACAGCCCGCATGTTCGACTTGCTGATGGGCGGGGGCATTATTTTTTCGCATCCATGGCTGAGAGACAAGTTCGCAAACGCGAGTTTTTTGGGACAAAGTCCTTTATTAGTATCAAAGAAAAGTAAAAACAAGTACATGCATCCTTAAAGAATGATGGTCTCATTCAATCCCTGTCCTAAAAAAATCGTAATAAAAACACGCAATAAGCAGAAATATTTACATGGTCGCAGGACTACTGCATGTGCTGCGGTGATGACTCCGGGCCAGAGTAATCAAAAACACCTCAGTCAAAAGACCAACTTGTAGTGCACACGAGAGCGAAGTGCCTATGAATCAATCCTCAAGCATTCAGCCGTAGTACACAAGGTTTTTAACTTGCTCAAGATCCCGTAAAAGACTGGGACAGGTCTTACTAAAGGTTGAGTGGGAGTCATCTAACTTCAGTCGAAACTTGGCATTCGCAACCGAGCAATTGCTGCACATTTGTGTGGCAACACATTTGTGATGCTGGTGCCCAACTTCACCGCATCTGTCACACCGATCTTGAGACTCTTTGCAGTTGCTCCGGAAATGGCCGAAGCCGTTAGAGCGGAAGCACCTGATTTCCCGCAAAAATTCCTTAAGGCGGAGGACTGGCCTTCCCAGGTTCACCTTTCTCCTCTTCATTAAGAGCTGGAGGTCATGGGGTTCCACGTCTGCCATCCAGTGGACCCGGCATCCGTTAGCTTTAATGGGAAAATGAGCTGTGAACCCGTTTTCGAGGTCTGGTTTCAGATCGCGAACCCCTTCCTTGAAATCCTTCTGCCAGAGCTCCTCGTCGACGGCATACACTATCAGACGCGGAAGTATCTTCTGTGGGGCTTTGGGGAGCGTGCAAATCCTGGTCACGAGATTGCTCCTCAACTAATCGGCGAGGCGGCTAAGTTCTTCCGGACGGAACTACTCCACCGCCTCCCATCTCTCCTAATACTGCCTACTCCTTTGAGCCCGAACTGTAGGTTTAAAAGGATGACTGCAGTCTGAAGGGTCTTTTTCACGTCATCAGAGGACATGTTCTCAATTTTGGGATAGACCAGAAGAACGTGCCTCCTGTCCCTATGTTAGGCTTACGTGGGCAGGCGAAGGCCCTTTCGCCTTACTAGCCCCTCTTCTAGCCGTTTCAGCATATGAGGGCACTTCGGAATCGGCGCGCCTGCGCGCATCCACCGCTTCCTGCAATCTATCATCTATGATTGCTGTGCCATGGGCTTTTTTGTCACAAGTAGAGCGGATTCCACGAAGTGCCGCTTTAATTTTATCCCTGTTTTCAGAGATTACCCGCAAGACATCAATGATGGACTCTATTTCTTTGAGATATGAAATAATTAAGCTGTTAGATTCTATGAGAGTAGCCATAGGGGCTGACTCGACTTGCTGTAAAACCTCGAAAAGGGGGTTAAGAGGGCCAGCAAGCCATCCTTCCTTTCCGACGATGGTTGTCCGTTGTTTGCCATAGATACGGATGGCATATTTCTCTCTACACCACGTTTTGACCGTGTTGCCCCAGTGGTGTTAGGGGAAGATCCCTTGAGAGCTGTAGTGGGCAAAGGGGACTTCTCACGCTGGAGAGCCCTCGATAAGGACTTCGGGGGCTTATATCGAATCACGTTCTTCTGAGTGGGCTCGGAAGAGGTGGGGAAATGCCCTGGGAACTACCACGAGCTGGTCTTGGTAGTTTATTACCCACTAGCTTCAGTGTCCGAGTTTTCCCGGAGGGGTCAGGGGTAACCCCTTTTGAACTGATGTACCCTTGTAGGCAGCTGAAATCTCTGTATGAGAGGAAGTCAAAGAAACTAAGTGCTGAGTGGGCTCTCCCACTCTGGCCAAAACGCAGCAAATCGAAGGCGAGCGGGCTTTGGCCTAATCCCGGAACAAAGAGTCCAGGTACTATGGGGACCAGCACAGCGACGAAGCACCCGAATTTAGACACCGAACATTGTTGTGTGTTAAGAGTACTGTTGAACCGTGTTTCTTTCTCCAAAATCCATTCGTGAATGGAGCAAATTTAGCTTGAGGTTCAACTCGAGGAAACATACTTTTATTTGCAGTTAACGATGGAAGATGCCTCCACATCTGAAAGATCGTGTTGCGACACTCGACGATGTTTTGCTAAGATCTGTGTCTTGCTTCCTTTTTATTCAAAAATAATAAGCGGAAGCTAGAGGGTTTCTTCCTGTACGATATATTTGACCAGCCGGTCTCACAACGGTAGGGATCGAGTTTCTATGTGATAGGCGTGTGTTGAATAGAGATTGTACTAAGATAATTACCGATAGCGAGCGCTGAGAAGTTTCACCTCTCCACTCGCTTGGTTTTTATTTTTGAAAAAAATCACTTTACGTTTTTCATCTGAGCATTACGGAGTGGCTGTTACCTTTTTTCGTTAAGCTGCAGTTCTAGACATATTCATTAAAGTTTTAGTGTTGATCAATCTCAGTAGCTAATTGGGTGGGATTGCGTGAAATTCGTTATATTCTTAGTACTGTGTTTCCTCGTTTCAGGCGGAAAGGTAGGAAACGGAACAGAAAATTGAAAACATTTAAGGACATCATGATGTATGTATAAAACCAAAATTGGAAATGTCCTGACGTAGAAGAAAAATTTGTCCTCACTGGGGAATTGTTATACTAGACTGGACACCAAGAGACTGGACGAAGACTGGAACAAAACTAATTTCGAGGTAGATGAATGACATTTAAATGTAGTCAGGTGTGATCTGCCGACCTGAAGCTAAGATATTGTTTCTAAAGCTGTAATAGTTTGAAGGTACATGGGCAGAAAGTCTAGGTGAATAAAGCTGTGTTTCTGTCGTAAGGGAAAAGATGTATTCCTTAGATTTACGCTCTGCAGCCTATACGGGTAGGATGAGAATTTTATCTGTATCTTAACTTTAAATCACATGAGCTGTCCATAAAAGCGCCTCTAAGGTACCTAACTTGTGTATACCCATCAACAACAGTGGCGTGTCGTCGTGAACGTTATGTGTAGAAAAGCAAAAATTAAAAATATAAATTAAAAAAAATATCGTTGACAAAGGAATTTCACGCTGTGTCTTTTTTTTTATTCTTCCCTTACTTTGGCTTCGACGTCAAAAAACCTAAGTCAAACCTTTTTAGTTAGTTTTCAATTTTTTTAGGAAATACATCTTGTTTTTGCGTATATTTCTTTAACCGATTTTTTTATTAGTACAATTTAGTGACACAAGGTAATACTTTCCTCAATTATTTATCCAAACCAAGTTCATGCGAAACTTTGAACAATTTGTAAATCATCATGAATGGAATACGGGATCATACCATACAATACAATCTGTTTTTTAAAGTAAATATGACAAGGATGGTAAGTCAGATAGTATCCGAAAATTGAAGATTTCGTCGTCCTGGAACGGAAATCGAATCCACGTCTTCCGGATAGAGCCGGAATAATCGAACCGCTACACCACCCATAACGACAAAATCTGAAGTTTCTAAGTCGCGAATCTCAACCTCCAGATTCGGTAAAGATGAACGCGGGTTAATTCATCTATCGGATCCTGTGATGGTTATATTCAAATTAATCGGAAACTTGAGACTTGCTCGTTCTGGGTGGTATAGTCGTTAGATTACTCGAGCTCTTGCGCATTCGGATTTTTCTGTAAAACTTACGGATCGACAGACAATAATTTTGCATCATCCCTTTATTTATTCTACTTTTGCAGTTTGCTTAAATCGTGCTGAAGCATATCTGTGTTTCAGAAAGGCAAGAAATATTCGAATACGTAGCCGCACTATTTTTCAGCTGAATAAGAAAGGATTTCTTCAAATTACGCGCGAGATAGCAGGTACTCACCGAAAAAAGAAAACGATATTTACATTTCAGGATGGAAACACATGGAATAATTAATGTAGACCTAAATCAAGCTCATATTTCAATGTAACATAACCACAGAAATTTGAAAATTTCATCGTTCACGAACGGAATCGATCCCACATTTCCAGATTTGCTCTCGAGTATGTTAACCAATACACCACATAGCACAATGAAATCCGAACCACTGAGGTATTTAATAATAAACATCAGACTTTGATGCGGGTTAGATTCCCGTTCGAGGACGAGCAAATTTTAAAATTTTGTGGTTATATTACATGGAAAGAACAGCGTGATTTATGTCTATGATAAATTTACATTTTTTGATGCAACTCTCTGTTTTGCATTTCTACTAGCAGATAACGAATGCCCCAACCCGAACCGAAATAAATAGTGAATATATATGGAACTGAATCCGGTTTTCTGATTTCTTGGCTGCACAGGCCCTGAATGCAAAAGAAATTTCGCATATACTGGATTTTCTGTGTTGCCTTTCTTACTTCCCTGGCAAGGATACACTTACCCCAACGGCACAACTTCACTTGAGAATGTACATCCAATTTAGGTTCGCATTCTCTCATTCACTTCTGGGTAAAATTCACACACTTATGTGAATTTGGTTTTAAATAAAACTCTTATAAAACTAGGCGCTTACTTTAATTTTTCCCCGTAAAATACTACAGCACAAAGCTTTTCTTTGTATAACTTTTTTTCAGAGAGTAAATTTTTGGAATTAATTAGGGCATGCAGTCCATGCGTTGCACTCAACGACTGCACGCCACTGATCAACACACATTGTTTGACACAGTCCATACAGAAAAGCCAAGTACAATTCAGAGAACATAGAATTACTTCTCGTCAAGAAAAAAATCACATAAGTTATTATTTCCACTATAAGTTTCGCTATATCTAGCGATTCCGAGAATTTTAGCATCTCCTACATGCAATGGAATTTGAAGTGAATTAAATCATAAATATAATTTTTGTTTCCAATAAAATATTGTATTATACTGCTTTAAAAATATATATCAGGTGATCCAAAAGTAACAGACAATTCGAATTGGCAAAGTATTTAGACTGATCACATGTGGTTTTCACAAAAATGCACAGAAAGAAGGGGGATATTTAATGCATAATGCAGAAATTTAATACCAGAATATATACATTTCCGACAACCAGATGGTGCCACAGGTGATTGTATTTGGGTTGTGGTGTAGTACAGTTCACACCGAAGACATGATTACAAATGTTTAATGGGGTACCCATCATTCATGGACACAGCCGTCAGACGAGGAAAGACACTGTGCACATTATTAAACAACATGCCGGGTGGAATTGCAGAAACATGATGCCGGATCGAACCTTTCAACGTGGTCAATGACGTTGGCCGATCTCTGTACACCCCTAAATCAAAGTAGCCCCAGAACCAAAATCGCAAGGTATAAGTTCTGGAGGAATGGGAGGATACTCATGCGGAAAGGAGCTACTTAGGACACGGTTCTATCCAAACGTTGACCGCAGCAGTTGCTTCACAGGAATAGTAATGTGCGGCGGTGCTTCATCTTACATGGAGTGCTTGGCTCTTTTGCAAGTGTGGGATAATGCTGTTTCTTAACAGCGCTGCATATCGATCACCTGTGACAGTAACGGTTTGAAATGCAGAGCTGCGGACTTCCTCAAAGAAAAACGGGCCAATAATGAAAGCAGCTGTGAAACCGCCACACACGAAAACGTTTGACATAAAGTGAGGTTTTCCACAACTGCATGTAGATTCTCTGTAGCCCAGTTACGACAATTACGTGTGTTTACACTTCCAAAAAGGGGGAAGTGAGCTTCCTCAGTTCACAGGACCGTTAACAGCCAGTCCGCATCATCTTTAATGCGCTGGAACACCCAATTCGCAAAATCTCGCTGCTTGGCGAAATCGGCGGGTTGCAGTTCATGCACGTGTTGGCTTTTGTAGGGATATCTGTCAAGGATGATCCGTAGGGGTCTCCACACAGTACCATGTGAAACACCAGTTCGTCGAGAAACTTCGCAGGAACTGCATTCCCCATGTGCTGAAGCTGTCGATAGGGTGTAGATTTGGTGTTTGACCTCAGTAACGATTGCATCAGATGTTTTGGGTCGCCCGCTTCTTGGACTTGCTGCCAAAGTGTAGGGTCTACCGCTTTTTGTACTTCCTGCCTCAAACTTTTTCATCATCTGTCTCAGTGCCGAGCATGATATTGATCCCTTTCCACGTCTCATACCCCACATTGAACGAAAGGAGCGCAATACTGCATTTGCTTTTTCCGAGGTCTGATAAAACAGTTTAACTAACAGTGCTTTATCGCGTAAAGACAACATGCTTATGCATAGCAGTAGCAAATTACCTGGCATTCATTGTTCCCCTTAACATGCAGCTTGCCGTGTACACCAACAGTAGAAACTTTACGCACAGCAGAATAAATCACACAACACTGATAACTCACTATACCCGCAGGCCGTGTCCAATCACGGGGCATCGGCAAGTAATGACAGAGCCCACACTGATAAGTCAGTCAGAGGTTCTGTTTGAATACCGCCGTTGAGTCGCTTTCAGACCCACACGGCACTATCTGGTGGTGAGAAATGTAACTATTCTGGGATTAAATTTCTGCATTACGCACAAAAAGTCCCACGTCTTTCTGTGAATTTCTGTGAAAACCGCATTGGATTACTCCAAATACTTTGCGAATTATTTATTTTTTAAATGTTCTGTTAAATCCAAAATCATGCTGTCTAAACACGTTTAATATTTAAAATTATGAACCTTGCATTATAGGAGGACATAAATACATATTGTTAAAGCCATGACAAGTAATAACGATTTAAGCGATTTTCAACGCGGTATCATAGGTGGCGCAGTGGTCTAAGCGATGGCCTCTGATCATTCGTCCGAACGGGGTCCGGGTTCGAATCCCGGTGAGGCATGGATGTTGTGTTTGTCTTACGGCACTGGCTCTCTCCCTTCCCTGGAACCAATGACCCTAAATTAGGGACGGGCGACTGCTTATAGCCCATTGAGTTGTTCACGGTGGTCGTTAAACCTAAAACCAAAAAAAAAAAAAAAAAAAAATACTTTTAAGAAAAGTTAGAAACACACTAGAACTTTAGTGACCGCCCTCGGTCACTTCCTCAGGTGTGACTACCAGTTCTAAGCAGCAACAGTCAGCTTATATTGTAACGTATACTCTATATTCACTTTCCTTTTGATTTTCCTATCTCTGGTTAATTTATTTTTCTATGTAAATTAACTTCTTACTGAACGAGATGTTATTTCACCCGCTGAATGAGATCTGGCAATGAGTGAAAGTCATGACGTGGTGGTAGCCAGTATAAATAGGCGCGTTCAACGATATCAAGAGAGCGTTTGTTGTTGTATAGAGAGAGCTTTTTGTTGATGTGCGTAGAGAGCTGTGGTTTATGTGTCAGAAAGCTGTTGTTGTATAAAGAGATCTTCGTTTATGAGAGAGCGAGAAGTTGACCAAATAAAAGATTGCTTTCGTAAGTACGTCTTTCTCAGTTCATAGTTTTTGTCAGATCTCTGTCTGGCTGTTAGGTTTATGTCATTAGTTGATTATTATTAACAACCAGCGTTAAGAATTTATTCATCTTAATTACTACTACAACATTACTAGCAGTTAAAAGCTTGTTCATTATTGTTACTACACTACTAGCAGGAAAGTTTATTCATGATTTAATTAACAAACAACAACCATTAGAAGAAGCATTATCAGTAGCTTGGAAGAAGCTGAATTCATTATAATTCATTTGAACAAGCATTAGAAGAAGCATTAGCTTAGTACAAGCATTGAATTCATTATAATATTAGTGAAAGCTATATTCACGATAATTAGCAATTATAATTTAGCAAAAGCAATTTATTCATTATAATATGTATCACATGATGTGTCAGATCAGTCGGGTGCGCAGGGAGACACAAAAAGAACAGGTGGTCAGGATTCAGTAATAATTCTTACAATCACAGTAAGTCATGTATAAGGTATTTCCAAGCATCAGGAATATAGTTAGGAATATCACCGTTGCAGCAACTTCTCCGGTGAGCCAGAATCTGAAGGGCTTCAGTAAATAGTAATAAATTCTTATTCTTAGGTATAGTCAGAATAGTAACTTCAGACCATATTGGCTCGAAAGGTTGGCTTAGAAGCAAACGTGACATAGGTGTGAAGCCATTACCGACTTTCATACTGTATTTGTGTTCCTGCAGTCTGACCTTTAGATTACGAGATGTGGAACCTATGTAGGAAGTATTCCCTTCATCGGGGTCAGAGGACAGGAGAGGGATTCTGTGAATTCCATAATTATCTAATTAATCAGGTCTGTCACGATCGCTACGAACCAACGAAAATAATTTACAAGAAGACAACCCAAAGTCGATACCAAAAGGTGTGCAAATATTTTTAAGTAGATGTGATAGTGGTGGCAAAAACGGGATAGAACCCACAAATTTTATGGTTCTAACTTCCCTGGTTAGTGTTGTAGAGTCAAAACGTTGGGATTTTTTAATAAGTTCATTAACAATGTAATTAGAGTACCCGATAGAATTAGCCAACTCGTAGATTTTCAGGATTTCCTGTTCATATGTTTGCTTAGTAGAACAGTAAGAACGGGCTCTGTGTACCATAAAACGCAAGGAAGCAAGATTTTGGCAATGCGGATGATTAGAAGTGGCAGGGATTATTAAAACCTGAGAGGTAGATTTCCGAAAAACTAAAGTCGAAACCAAATTTGTGGTAGGATCACGGGTGTGCAGTATGTCGAAAAACGGCAAATTAAAATCCAATTGACTTTCAACTGAAAATTTAATAGAGACAAATTTTGACGAAAAACTATTAACCAAATTCTCTAAGTCCAACGTGGACGCCTGCCAAAAAATTAAAATATCATCAACGTATCGAATATAAAGGAGTATTTTAATAGGGAAGGGGTTTAGCAACTTCGTTTTCCAATTGCTGTAGGTGAATTTCAGCGAGGAAGGGCGATAGTGGAGAACCCATTTTCCAACTGCGTATAAATAACATCATTAAAACGAAAGTACGTCCTATTATAAACAAATTGTAGAGCATGAATTATAGCTTTAGCGTTAGGGATAGAAAATGTAGTGCAAGCCAACAGTTTGGAAATAATCAAATTATAAACAGTGGGAACAGGAATATTGGGAAACAATGATACATGTATGACATCAAATGAGACCATTGTAAATGGAACCAGAATAAGTTGAATAAAGTGAATAGAAGATAAAGCCTGGGTGGAACTAGAGATAAAGTAACGTGAATTGGCGGTGAGATGATTCAATAATTTGGCAAGAGTGCACTCAAGATGGCGAGTGGTGGAAGCAAAAGCTGAGACCAGAGGACAAATTATGTGGTCAGGTTTGTGTAATTTTAGCTCTCCAAACAGATTTTCTGTTACTTTTAGATCACCCGGTATATATGTCCTGACGTATCAGGCCATCTCTTTTGGGCTGTGCATTTGGTAATAGACGTCAAATTCATGGCATATACAGTTATAAATGATTTACTTGTATGTGACATAGTTATGACGTATATACATGAGTCTCTAAACTTCATCGACATGAATTATTAGTGAAATGGCTCATGCTGCAGGGCTCTGGAACATTCCATGTGACGCGGTTGCAGAATGCAATCATAGCAACATATCAGTTTGGGAAATTTATGCTTTGCTGCAGTTGTCCCGTTGAATGCGATAATTGAAAAGCGTAAATACCTAGAAGCAGCAACAGCGCAAGTGTAACCTCTATGAAACGTAAAATGGCAGTAACAGTCCATCAAGTGATGATGTAGGCGCTCCTACAAAATTACTTATCTTTGTTTGTAACATTAAATACCGATGTCTAAAATGTCACTGGAAACAACATTCTGAATCCCTTAAAGGGCCTATGAAGTTCACCATATCTCTGAATCTAATAGCCACTTATGAAATTCTCTGCCTTCATCGGATGTCACTAATTTCCTGGAAAACCTTTGATTTGCTCTTGAAGTTTCCGTAATCACATTTGATATTTATTGCTGAGATGCGATGGTCTGTATATCCCTTTGGACTTGCATTTCTCCTTTTAAATATACACTGAAGTGCCAGGAAACTGGTACAGACGAGCTTATGCAAAATACAAAGCAACGTCACCTATGCTCATACTCGGTTGCGTCCGCCAGTGCGTATATAAAGCGATAGACATCCTTGCCAACAGTCTGAGCTTTTTTTGGCATGAGAATGACAAGTAATAACGATTTAAGCGATTTTCAACGCGGTATCATAGTTGGCCCTCGTCAGATGGGAGATAGTATGTCGGAGGTAGAAACGAAGTTCGGATTTTCACAGAGGACCATTTCAAGGCTGTACCGTGACTACAAAACTTCCGGGAAAAACCTATAACCTACGATACCAGCGTGGCCGTAAAAAGACATTGAGTGAACGTGACCATCGTCGGCTGTCAAGAATCGTTTCACGCGACAGATGTGCAACACTCTTGCAGTTATCATCGGAATTCAATGCTGGAGCCTCAACAAGCCGCAGCGTCCGGACTGTGCAGGTACCCTGCTCAATATGGGCTTTGAAAGCCGACGCCCAAGTCGTGTCCGCTTGATGGGTGCACGAAACAGGGCTATGCGCCTAGCTTAGGCACGGCAACACTGCCACGCCGCCCCGGTGGCGCAGTGGTCTAAGGCGCTGGTCTCTGATCATTCATCCGTAGTGGGTCCGGGTTCGAATCCCGGTCAAGGCATGGATGTTGTGTTTGTCTTACGGCACTGGCTCTCTCCCTTCCCTGGAACCAGTGACCCTAAATTAGGGACGGGCGACTGCTTATAGCCCACTGAGTTGCTCACGGCGGTCGTTAAACCTCCAATCAAAAAAAAAAAACACTGCCACTGGACACTTGATGACTGGAAAGAAGTAGCCTGGTCTGCCGAGTCGCGTTTTTAACTGTTTCGGGCAGATGGAAGGATTCGTGTGTGGCGCAAACCCCATAAAGCCATGTATCCCGCCTGGCAACAGGGAACTGTACCGGCTGTTTGGAGGTCCGTAATGGTATAGAGTGTGTTTACCCGGACTTTACTGGGACCCCTCGCAACGTAACTGATGCCCAACAGGACAATGCACCTCTGCACAAATGTCGAGATGCCACATTATGGTTAGAGGAGCATTCATCTGAGTTTGGGGTGCTGCCAATCCCAACCAAGTCCCCAGATCTGAACGTGATAGAACACATTTGGGATTCCATGCAACGCGCAATCGAGCACAGGAATCCAAGATCTCGAAATACACCAGAATTTTGGAACGCTGTGCATGGAATATATGGTGTACATTGCTTACAGCATATTTCCAAAAGCTAGTGGAGTCCATGCCCCGTCGTATTTCTGCAGACCTGCGCTGGCGTGGGGCACCTACCAAGTATTTGACTGGTGTACCAGTTTTTCTGGCACTTCAGTTTATATCTCTCCCACGTTCATTACAAAATGTTTGCCATAAATTATTAAGAAATATTTTCAAATCTTTGTTGATAATATAAACGTCACTATGAAGAATATTGCTTACTGTTCCATCCACAAACACCTGATCGGAAAATTGTTTTAGATAGACGATATTTCCGCAAATTCCAGTCAACATCTTTCCGTATATTATTCAATGTTATGTGTGTCATTTGTTTCAGCAGATGTTTCTCTAAATAAAGCCAACAGTCAGATCATAATGCTTCTTATCAACCATACAGAAATTGATATCTCTGGTGAATTGACACTAATGGAAAAATTATTTACTAAAGTGTTATGAAGGAATATTAGGAAGTATTTGATAGACGTGTGAAATGAAAATATGTGTAAGAATTGATGAAACTGCACATAATTAGATGAAACTATGAAACTAATCAGATGAAACTATGAAACTAATCAGATGAGTATTTATGAAACTAATTAGATTAGTATTGATGAAACTTAATAGATAAGTATTGGTAAACCTATCAGAAATTTAGGAAATGTTAAAGTCGATGTGTTCAAAAATGAAGATACCTCTGCAAGCTTATTTTGTTGTTAGGATGCAAAAAAAGCAGTTCCATACAAATCATATCACATTTGTTGCATCAATGCACTTGTGGCCGAATGATATCAAGTAAGACAATGCGATATACTTCCTTTCGAAAGCAGTGGCGTACATGGAGACAGCCGCTTATTATATTTCTGTGTGCTTTTTTTTTGTTGGAGGTTTAACGACGACCGTGAGCAACTCAATGGGCTATAAGCAGTCGCCCGTCCCTAATTTAGGATCACTGGTTCCAGGGAAGGGGAGAACCAGTGCCGTAAGACAAACACAACATCCATGCCTGACCGTGAATCGAACCCGGACCCCCTTTCCGACGAATGATCATAGGCCATCGCTTAGACCACTGCGCCACCGGGGCGGCCTGTACACTTTCCAAAAATGATACGTATAAAATGTCTCGTTCGTGCTTTGCACATGTGTGAAAATTTCCAAATTCTAGACAAGCTGATTTCGAATAGGAAAGAAGTGTTTGTTAAATCATCAACTAGGATCGATTAAAAAAAAGAAGTCCTGATTTCCCACTTCCACCTTCAAGCATGGTCTCCGCTGGGATACCTGGTTCAACGCCACGGTATACTATATACATGATTTAGATATGTTTCCAGTCAAATGGACGAAGGGCGTTGCTTCTTCAGTTGAGTCTGTTCAGCATTTAATGAATTATATTAACCTAACCCTCCGACCGTTTCATAAAATCTGATTCGTACACACACAACCAATTTTAAAACACCCACTGAGACAAGTAAAAGTAATATCAAAAACGGGTGGCTTTTCGCGAGCGAAAGCGACTGATTCCGTTACTGCGGAAACAGGTCTTTCACGATGGAACTGTCACCTGTTTCTACGGTCGGCTTCACTGCTCTACTCTGTATTGGTGGTTTGCTAGTTTGCTTGAAGCAGAAAGATAGAGCCTGAAAATGAGCATGCTCGATTGCTTAATCATGCCCCACAACCCCCACAACGATCGTTTGGAAACAATCAGTATATTGTGATCAGAACTGTTTGAATAAAATGTTTCCAACAGTTAAAATCAGTAACAGATTAAGATTCAAAATTAATACATCCAACACATTGTGAAATAGTGTATGTTGAATATATTATTATAGTATAAATAGCTCTAAAACATGTTACAAAAGTTAAAATCTCATACTAATTAATTAGAACAAACAGTTTTCAAATCTATAGATATTACGAAAAGAAACGGTTATTGAGAAAAATGTAAAGGAATATAAGAATATTTACGAGAGCCTTATTGGCATGAGTCGTTGGCTACTTATCAGTTGTACGAAATGGGTTCGGGTTTTTCAATCCAGTCGAAGCATATATAATGTATGATGAGCTTGCACTACCACATTGGCCTATCCCTGAAACCAGGAGACCAAAATTAGGGACATGTGACTGAATTGCTTATTCTGGTATTTAAACCGTGCAAACAAAACGAAAAAGTAACTTTCTTTCTTGTCCAGCAAAATATTCAAATTTACTCACAAGCAGGAAGACACGAAAAACAAGCAGTTTCAAACTTACTCGCAAGTTTACTACTGGATAACAGTCCATAATACCAGATAAGTACTTTTTTTTTTTTTGAAGTGTATTAAATTAACCGGGATTTCTTTTTTTGCTTCTGAATGCTGTCAGGTTTGCAGCAGTTGACGCCTATGAACCGAATCACATATATTTCTTCAAGAGCAACACGTCCGAGAAAAAATTCTCCATTGATTTAATGCAGTGTTCAGTATATTAAAATTTAACGTATTGTAAAGTATACATACCAATTAAGAAGTTCCCAGTACAAATCGTACACTTAAAATCCTACTTTCCGAAATAGGTGGAACATTTAAGAAACTAATTACGATAGCAATTATTTAACATTTTGTATCCATCATACTGAAATATCTTTAAGACATAATATAATTAAAATGGTCAATCTACTATCAAATATTCGTAATTATCTTTGACATCTGTTAATTGAAGGAACACAAACACTCTACCAAAATGGCCCCACGCAACTAAAGAAATATATATATAGCTAAAGGAATTGAAAGTGTAGGTAACTCCACCTCTAGAAGCTGTTACTGATGTGCAGAAATGTCATTTTTCCCAGGGAAAACAGAATGGTGTTTTTTTTTATGGAAAAGCAATGTTGAGATAATTCTGAACGCAAAGGTATGTACTACAAGCCACACTCTTGCAAAAGTGATTTCCCTTCGACAGAACAAAAATTAAAGCACGGGGAGGCAAACGTATCAGCACCAAATAAGGATTACAGCTTACTGTGTATCCTACCCTAAACATATGCTGAACCTGCGTTAAAAAAGCACTGAGCGCGTTCAAGACGTTCATCTTCAAGATAATAATGAACGCATTCCACACTTGCAAACCGTTTTAGGAAGTATTCAGAGAAGTCGCGCCTGGTGCAGTCAAGCCACTTTCGGAGTAGTAGAGGGAGATCGAGTCACACGCGTTCAAGCCGTTTTAGACAAGGGTGAACTTGAAGTCGTCCAGTTGGTTCAAACTGCTCAGTGGATTAAGGTTCCGCTATTAGCTTATTTAAGCTTATTTACTGAGTTTTGATTTACGTTAGACCAAAGCACCGGTAATTTCGCTGATTCGTTGAAAGAGGAACTAAATTCAGCCCAAAACCGATCTTAATATATAGCACAGTGAGCCCTAAGGCTGCGGCCATACGAACGATAATTATTGCCGGATTTCTTCAGTAAATGGAGATGTTACGAATGTCACAAATAAAGGGCTAGATGGTAGCTGTTAAATGTTGCTCTCATCATAAGTGCTGCCCGGCCAAATCAGCAGTATGGGCATTAGTTAGGTTAAGTATTTTAGTTAGTAGTCTGATGAAACATGAATCTCCAGCATAATCATAATAAAAAAAAAAGCTTTCGGATCGAACAGAACTAGGTACCTTTTAACTAAAATTATTGTATATTCACCATCAATATCGTCTATAGTGATTAAATAAAAAAAAAGAATAGGAACAAACCACAGCATCCACTCTCTTGAAATGTCGCTCTCTGTGGCCAGCGTTCCGGCTACAAATTAAGTGCGTAAAATGGGTTGGAACGCCATCTCCTGCGACATGACTTTGATGTCGCATTCCTCACCAGCTGATTTGTGAAATTTACTGCTGCGTCTAGTCACTACTGTTGCAGATCTTTAAGTGCATTTCTTCCGCTACAAAAGTAGCAAAAATCTGGCAGTAACTATCGCTCGTGTGGCCCTAGCCAAATAGCTAATTTGGTATAAATGGACAGGTAGCGCAAACTTCTTAGAGCATTTAACCGAACTTTTTACATGTTATGCTGCTCAAAGGAAAACTATTTCAAATAAATCAAATAGAGGGGATAAATAAGAATCTCAGATGGTTCTTTAGGCTTTTTGTGATATAACTGATTATATTACAGCAACAAGTTATAAACTCATGCCATGCATTGATTATGATACGCTTTACAACATACCAGGAATCATTACTCAAGTTATCACTCATCAAGTTATAAGGATAATGGCTGTGGAATAAATCGCGCTCCTGTACCCTTACTTTTAATCCGATTTCGATGGTATTAGACAGAATTGGTTCAGTATACCTGAGAAACAACATACTGAAGTGTTGTCGCAATAGAAGCATTTTTAGTCATGAGGATAATGACTGTGGAATGAATTTCGCTCCTCTTACCTGACCTTTGACCTCCCTTCAATGATATTCAAGAGAACCGTTTCAGTATACCTACGGAACAACATGATAAAGTTTTATCGCAATCGATGCATTTTTACCTAAGTTGTGACGCATAACGTCGATGAAATAAATCCCGCTCCTATGTCGTTACCTATGACCCCATTTCACATATTTTTAATAGGGTTCGTCCCCAGAATGTCCCCTAGTACATACAAACTTTTTATCGAAATCGAGCCATTTTCACGCGAGTTACCGTGCACACAGACAGACTAACGACCAAAGCTGAAGCATATACGCTTCTTCAACCATCGGTTGGAAAGCGTAAAAAAGCCAGCAGTACCTACAATGTGTAGTGGCGAAAACGTGAAGTTATCACGTAATAATTACAGTAAAAAATAAATTTCTCAAAATATTGATGCTAGAGAAACCAAATGGAAGAAGCGTCATTATTTCTTTGAGATGGGCCATTTTTGGAGGAAATGTGTGTGATTCATGAGAAGCTGAAGAAATATAATATTGTTTCCATTGCAAAGATTGTACGATTTTTTTCATCAGTAAATTATTTGTAAAATAATTATATATATATATTAAAACATTCATTTAAAAGTGTCTACATCTGGTACAGGTAAAGAAAAAAACAACCTTAAGAGGTTGTATTGCAAACCATAATGCATCATGGACTGCCATACGGCTCCCTCAGGACGAGATCAGCTAAACTAAGTAAAATGATGAAGCAAGCAATATAGAGTATTTAGCGTTTTTCTCCTGAAGTGCAGTCTCACGAATTTGTAAATTTAAGCAGTAGGGAAATATTCACCTGGAGCTGTCTGATCGCTAAAGCGGTTCTTCTACTGTTTTCACATGTTCAAGTAATTTTTCTAGCTAGAAAACTTTCCAAATTGACTACTCCTGAAGATTTGTTAGATTGTACACAATTAATGAGAAAATACCATTTTTCTTCGACGAAATATATAGCATATTCAACGAAATAAATTGTTTGATTCATCCTTACTGTCATCCTCAGAATTTGAAAAGCTTCAGAACTCGTCGCACATCCACATCGTTATCTTTCTTCATATAGATCTGCTGCCAGTAAACAACTTTTGTAATCTAATATTTTATCTGAAATTTTCTTTCAATTCTGAAATTCCTTTTAAAATCGTTCGAACTTGATTCTCGTTCTCAACATACACTAAATAAACAAATTACACTCGACAACAATGAAATTGCTTCTGATAGGAAAGTGTGCAAATCTGTATGAAATTAACCCACTGAACACGAATATCGCCATGAAAAACTTTCATTGGCACTTGTTTCGGAAATATAGGTAATGGAACGTTAAAAATTTGTGATTTTTAGTAAAAAAAGTAGGAATAATGAGTAATATTTTTTTTTATGTTACATATTAATAAATTTATGATAAATATAATAAATGGTACTGAAATAAAAATATAGTAAGAACATCAGATTCGTAAAGCATTATCCGTACTCTTAGGCACCGTCAGACCAGGAAGTATTGCATCATTGGGTGAGAAGTCCGCAGTTTCCGCGACATCCGGTGTAGTATTACCCAATGTGACGCAATCCTTTCAGTTTTAACAGCCCGACGGTAAGGAGCTCAGTCCATTTGTTTCTTTTCCTTCATTGGTGAGTGTACTCTTGTGATAGCAGCCTGTTAAAGTGATCCTTGTATTGTACCATTACGTAGCTATGCTGCGTGCATGTGTGAATAAGGCGGATAACTTTTGCTATATATGTGGTAAAGTGGCATTTGCTGCACAGAAAAAGTCCATCACTCCGGTTGTTAAAAATACTTATCATTTGTATTTCGGCTGCAGGATAGGCGATGAGGATAAGGACTAGTCTCCACATGTATGTTGCCGCGCGTGTGCAACGAACCTGCCACAGTGGCTTAATGGCAAAAGAAAAACGATGGGTTTTGCTGTTCCCATGATTTGGAGGGAGCATATAAACGCAGAAAGTATGTATAGTACTGTATAAAAATGCAAAATTTGTATGCATACGGATAGCCAATCCTAGTATCTCACTGGAAGAAAATATTGTACTAATTTGAAAAGTGTGAAAAATTTTTTCTGAATGGGCCCTTTTCACTCTTTGTGGAATGAAGGGATGGTTCCTTTTCCACTTTGGTCTGCAGAAGATATAGCAGGAAACAAACAAAAGCTCTGCGATTTGTAGTCCAAACTAAAAGAAAAATCCTCTGGGGCTGCCAGACTGGGACGTTAGATGCAGAAAACCGTACCATCAGGGTGGAAAATGCGGATTGTTTTAACAACGGGTACATAGAGAAATGTACGTTTATCTTGGACTGCAGATATCAAGTGAGGGTCACATTGATAAAGAATATAATCGGCGTACAAAACTTGCCTGGAGAGCTTTCGGAAGAAACAGCATAATTTTCAAGAGCAATATGCCATTATGTCTTTAAGAAAAGTGTTTGATCAATGCATCCTTCCAGTGCTTACGTATGGTGCAGAGACGTGGACCTTAACTAAAAAAGACATACAAAGGCTGCAGACAACTCAACGAAGCATAGAGGGTGCATGTTCGGTGTAACCAGGAGAGATAAGAAGAGGAACTCGTGGATCCGAAAAATGACAAGAGAAAAATGACATCATGATCAGAGTTAAATCCCTGAAATGGCAATGGGCTGGACATACTGCCAGAAAGACAGACCTTCGATGGACAGCCAAAATTTTAGATTGGATTCCAAGGGACAGGAAAAGACCCAGAAGAAGACCACGTGGGAGACGGGTGGATGAAATTCGAAAGTATGCGGGAGTGATATGGAGGAGACTGGCACAAGACAGACCGTTGGGGAGGAAACTTGGGGAGACCTTCGTCCAGCACTGGATTGATATTGGTTGGCAATGATGATGATGATGATGATGATGATGACATAGAGAAAAAAATGGAGATTTTAAAGTCCAGTTTTTAGTGCTGCACATTTAGTTCTCAGAAACGTAGGTCACTTAACTCTGGTAGATGGTTAGTCAAAATGCGATAACTTACTCCTCATTAAAAATCAGTAATCACAAGCATTCAAAGAATTCAATGTCTAGAAAAAGGTAAGTGTTATCATAGACGATGGAATAAGTCAACATTTCTCGAGAGTATCTCAAGATATGAGGAGAAATGTAACTGTGCTTTGCGTAGCACTTTATTATGATCTAGTGCCCCTTTTCTTAAAACCTTTGCTAATTTTGGTTAACTCTTCTACAGAGATCCTTGTTATAGTCGTGTATCCAGATTTCGTCCTTTTCATCTTTCATCTCCTTAGACTTCTCACTATATCATTCTTCGAAAATGAAGCAATACGACACAGTAAATTTCTTTTTAGTTTGCAATCATATCAGTTTCAATACTCCCGCGTGTGTATGTTAACGACAGCCTTAATTTGAAAGTGTGATGTTCAGATAATGGAATCTTAAAGAAAATAGGTTGTACTTGATTAAATTAAGATCATGTTATCAATTAGTTTTAGCACATGAAATCAATTTCTTTTTGTTCGCATTGTTCTTTGATGAATTTTTGTCGAACAGTTTTTTATCAAAACAATTTTCAAATGGCAATGCTATCATAAGTAACAGAAAAAAATATATTATTTGATTAAATTTAAACTGAAGAACATTCCTTGAGTCTTTCCTTTCTCTGCTGTAACTTGTTTATCGGTGATAATATACAGGTGTTAAATCGTGGAAAAAACAGAATAATTTATAACCATATCTTAAAATGGTATCAATATTTACAAAACGCAATGGATAAATAATTGTTATGAAGTGTCGTTTCTTACCTTTTACAAGGATTTTGTCTGTTTGTCACGATTTTATTAGAAAGGTGTCATTAATATGGATTCATTATTTTGTTTGCATACCTAAAAGAATTTGTAATGCATCTCCTACATTTACGTTCTTTCTCGTAAAGATTTCTAAGGCGGAAACACGTGCAACGGAATTATTTCAAATAGCAACGCTTCAGCAAACGTTTTTGTGATATTTCATAACGGAAATTAATCAAAAACTTAATGCTTCAAATGTTTGATAATTTCATTTTCAAGACAAAAACTCTAAAATAAAGGGTATGGAATAGCAAGAAAAATCTGATGAAGCAAAGGTGCAAAATACGTTTGTTTTCCATAATTTGATTATTTCGAAAATCTAGCTGTGTAGTGGCATTTTGATTCTTCGGTGTGAACTTTTACTAAGAGCCGAACTGGAGTAACTGTATTTGAAAATAGTATTTTGTATGGATTAGATGATGGTTTTGAAATTAAGTTACTTGCTACTCTCTCAAAATGTTGTTTATCTTCAAGAACTTCTGGTTCCAGGCGTACCTTTTTTAAAAAATATTTTGTGAGAAAGTATCCACAACTCTCGTTGTTGTTTAGAGTATAGCGCAATGTATATCACCATGTGGTTATGTGGCACATAAATCATCTCTTCCCCAAAAGCAACAGAAATTTAGAATTTTTGGAACCCACAAAGATAATGGTGACTCCATTGTATTCGAATGTCGGTAACAAAGTACTTTATGGAAAACATTTGACCTCAAAGTGAAATTTAATTAAGGAGTTCCAGATTTCTTTTATTTCATTTAGGAAACTGTAATAATTGTGCTGTACCAAAACTATTTCTAAAACTTTTGATCCTGGAAAAAGATTAGCGATTATTAATGTTTAAAGTTATGTATAAGATAGAAGAAAATTAAGTTCATTCTTTCTTTAAAATTTTGAAAACAGAAGGAAAATCAAATTTTCAAAATATCACAAATACACTATTTGAACGATAAACTAATAACGTTATCAAAATTACAAACCTTATTCCATTAAAGTTTCAAACAGTTATATAGTTTACATATAAGCTTCTTCTCTTTAGCATGTTGACATCCACAACAAGGTATAGGTGTCCTCCAGCCTTTTCCAACTTCCCCGATCAATAGCATCAGTCCACCATTTTGCAACTCTGAATTTCTGAAGTTCATCTCTCCATTTTGTTCTCGGGCAACCCTCGTCTCTTTCCATTTCGCGGTTGCCATTCTGTAATTAATCGAGTCCATCTTTCAAATTTATTTCTTCCAACATGTTCAGCCCATCTCCACTTTGATTCTTTCATTATTTTTATATCTATTATTCCTGCTATTTCTCTTATAATTTCATTTCTAACTCTATCTGTTCTTGTTATTTCCAACAATCTTCTCTCTAACTTTCTTACCGATGCTCTTATTTTTTCATATTGTCGTTCTGATATACTCCACGTTTCACCCGCAGAAAATCTTAGTATTTTTACTACTGCGAAGAGCATTCCAATAGCTGTTCTTATTTCATATTAAAACCAAAGTTCAATGCAAAAGGGAAGAAAGTATATCTCAGCTTATGTTTTTCCGGTTGCTTTCGATCACTCCTACGGAAAATATCGGTTATGTCCGGATAGGGTATACTTGAAAATTAAAATTCCATTAATATTCGTTCAGCAGGTTATATGAAATGAGAACAGCTATTTGATGAGAAATACATATGATCACCAAAAATTTATCGAACTGAAAGAACTGTTAAACAGCGTCACACGTTTAGCTGACATACGAATATTTTTAACTTTGGAAGTTCAAATACTACATGTGCCACATAAAATGTTTTTTAAAAGAAGGCATTACAGTAGAAATACATCTAAATCTTAAAGTGTGACAAATGCCGTACAATGAAAGAAAATATTCCCATAGCGCACCATCACTCCATTATCTAATGTGATTTCATTACAAAGTCTTAAAAAACATTAAAATCGCAGCTCTGCTCAAATAATCCGATATGCACTTGCGCAAAGGGAAAAAAAGAACACCAAGAAGGAGACTTCTGATACCAACGAAATTTATACAGCATAATAACGGAATACAGAGGATAACGTGATCAAAACATTATGGTAAAATACAGCTGTCTTTGCTGGTAAACTAAACAATAACATTTCCATATAACATGGTTAGTACGAGGTTGAACCGCCATGAACTGCGTCACACTGTGCAATTCTGGCATGAAGGCTGTCGTACAGATGTTGGATGTGAGTTTGAGGTATTGAGTTCCAGGCATCCTCAACCTGGACGCAAAAATCGGGGATGGTCGTGGCTGGCGGTGGAGACCGAATAAGTCGTTGTCCCATAAAATCCCACACGTGCGCAATGGGGGACAAATACGGTGAACGTGCAGGCCATGAAATTTGTCTCACACCCTGAAGTGCATGTTGCGTTGCACGTACCATGTGTGGGCGTGCGTTATGTTGCTGGAAAGCACCACGATGGACCGACCTTACAGATGGCAAAACAACGGGCTGAATGATGTTGTTGATGTAGGAGGTGCTGTTTAACGTACCAGGTACAAACACTAGTTGTGTACGGGAGTGATGGCTGATCGCTCCCCACACCAGGAGACGAGGTGTAGGCCCTGTGTGTCGCTGGCGGATGCAAGAAGGGTGGAGACGCTCCCCTGTGCATCTGCGAATACGCACACGACCATCGGAGGCTCCCAAGCAGAATCTGCTTTCATCGCCAAACACGACAGATCGCCATTGCGTTCTCCAGTGCAGACGTCACCACTGCAGCCGTTCCTGACGGTGGGCTGGAGTCAGAGGTACACATGCTAGAGGCACACGTGCACGTAGTCCTGCATCCAGCAGACGGTTGCGGATTGTTCGAACAGTCACCTCAGGTGCAACGGCAGCTCGGATTTGCGTCGCAGTGGATGTTCTGCTTGACAAACCCGCTCTCCTTATGCGTCGATCGGTCCACTCATCAGTACGTCTGTGATTCCCGGTTCCACGTCTTCTCGTGTGGGAATGTTCCTCGGACCATCTACGCCACCATCGTACCACCACCGATACTACCTGTTCAATTCGCTCCGCAATTCAACGATACGACCACCCGGTGTCGCGGAGTACGACTGGACGAACTCGCTCAAAGTCCGAGAACTGCTGAAATCGTACACGTCTTCCATATCCAGGCATTGCAGCTTCTTCAGAGTCTTCGCAAGTGTCTCTCCGCCGAAGACTGATAACATTCGCTTCGCCCGACTCCTTAAATACCACCGACGATAATTTGCATATTATGCCATGCTGTGGCGTAAACGCTCACCGGTTGGTCCCGAAAATTACATCACACCTACGTAAACTCGACCCCATTAACATATGCAAATTTCATGATCGTCCGCTAATTCCTTCTTGGTGTTCTTTTTTCACTTTCCACCAGTGTATATGGAAAGTCTGATCACACAGGGGAAACAGAAAAGGTGTGTGGAAATGAAATAACGGAAGTTCGACATTAAATTCTAACACCGAATGGGACTGTTCCGATAAAGTAGTCGATGATGAAGTTCATGATTAAGACACGAACAGCAACATTCGGAAAGTAATGATACGTTTTCAGATTTTAATCTTCAAATGTACCGTTAAGAATTCATTTGCATTATGCTTATTGCTTTGCAGCATTGTAAGCCGAAGAATAATTTACCTACTCAACTTACAACCATACACATGTGAGTAAGGGTGTTGAATGCAGAATAAAACTTCCAGAACTTAATAGTATGCTAAACTAAACATTTATTTTAGAGAAGAAATAGAATTGCAAACCATTACATCCTAAACGTACGAAACCATTATATTTAGAATTACACTTTTAGGAATGGACACTTGACACTAATGTTAATGAAATTGGTAGTTATTTATGATTGTACATGGCAACCCAACAGACGTTGCAAACCCAGTATTTAAAATGTCACTCTTTATTGATTTGACCGATTGCATTTGAAGACGAGTCTTTGATGCGACTGTAAATAGAAATGTTGTGCAGTAACTAAACAGTTAAAATAGAAATGTATAATTTTCCAAAAAATTAAAATTGTTCAAAAAAGATTAATATTTTGTATCTGAAAACGATTGCCGAATCGTTTAATAAATCTAGTTGCTTTAACATCCAACTGCTTACAAATATATCACTATTAATTATTCGCGTAATACTGGAGTTACTTTTGCTTGGTGCTTTAACGACATCCTCGAGAAGCTTGATCGCCTATCATTGTTGTCTCCTATTTGTGTAAAGTGCTACTTAAAATGTTTTCGCGGAACTCGCGGGCCAACGGTTGCTGTGAATTTCGTAAGAAAAAAAAACCTTTTCTTTCGTTGTTAAACCAAACGCTGAGTAAATGTCAGGTATGACATTGATTCTGCTTAGACAGGTAGTCCATATCTGCCGGAACACTAGATGTAGAGATGCGCAGTATTCTGGTAAGATGTTCGTCTGAAAGATGGGACCTTGATTTTATTTTTGTGGCTTTCATAATTAAAAATATCTGCTCGAAGCAATACCCAGTGCGCCAAACAATTTTTAAGACTGAAGCTAGATTTCAGCCTACGGTGGCACCACCAGTGTAATCACGAATGCGTTATAAAGCGTGGCCATCTGCTTGCTTTCTGCCAAAAGTACTGCGCAGTTGTTGAAGTAACTCAAACGAAACAGGCGTTCATTAGAGAAGTAAAATTTTTTTCATGTTGAATTATTAAGATGGAACAAAGGGCTGTTATTAAATTTAACGCAAAACTTGGTAAAAGTGCCTCGGAAACGTACCAAATGATGAAACACATTTACGGGGAGTTTTCCTGTGGCACCAACGTTTTGGATAGACGGAAGAGAGACGCTAGAAGATGATAAGCATACCGGAAGACCAAGTTCATCTAGGACACCTGAGATTATTGAAAAAGTGCGTGATTTCGTGGAAAACAATCAATGTGCTTCACTAAGAATGATGGAAGAGTCTTTAAACATCAACAAAGGAACGATTCGAACCATCCTGCATGAAGATTTGGGCAAAACAAAAGTCTGTGCTAAATTTGTTGCACACACGTTAACCAATGAACAAAAATCAAGGAGAAGTGCACATTGCAGAGACATCATTTCAGCCGCTGAAAATGATCCAAACTTCTTAAAATCGATTGTTACTAGTGATGAAACATGGTGTTTTCAATATGATCCTAAAACAAAGCGACAAAGTGCAGAATAGAAGTAAAAAAACTCGCCACAAGCCAAAAAAAACAAGAAAAATTCCATCGAAAATCAAAACAATGGTCATTATATTCTTCGATAGTAGTATCCACAAAGAATTTGTTCCAAGTGGACAAACAATTACTGGTGAGTTTTATTTAAATGTTTTGAGGGGTTTGATGGGCAGAATTCGTCGCATTCGTCCAGAATATCGAGATGAAAACAGTTGGTGTTTGTTGCACGATAATGCACCCAGTCACACCTCTCTTCTTGTTCGTAGATGTTTGGCAAAAAATAACGCCTGTGTGTTGAATCATCCACCGTATTTGCCTGATTTAGCACCCTGCTACTTTTCTTTGTTCCCAAAACTTAAAATGACGTTAAAAGGGTGTTATTTTGATGATATTTCGACCATACAAACAGCTTCGACGTCTGCTTTGGAGGCAATTCCGCAAAGTGAACTGGAACAGGCATTCGAATCATTATTAAATCGCTGTAACAAGTGTATTGAAGACGGAGGGATTTATTTTTAATAACTACCAGAACAAATTATAATTTCTTGTTTCTATTCCATTTTGCAGACCCAGTCTTAAAAATTCTTTGACGCACTGTGTATGTGTTACCGACCATTGCAATGCATAGAAGGGCGTGTTTTGAGACATTTGATAAGAATCTGAGAGAACATTCTTTTTTAAAAAATGTTAACAAACGACTTGTTCCGTCTGCAACATATCGGGGGCAGCACTGATATCGGCTCCAATTAGACATGAAACAACTTTTTTTTACCATCGTGTTCTTTAAATCCCGACATTTTTCTGGGAATTCATCACTAAGCCTTTAGAGTCAGTTCGGAGTACGTTTATTGTTCACTGGCTCTGACGGCCTAGTTGATAATGTAGTGAAATAGACAACTTTTTCGCAATCAACTGTTGCTAAAACATTTATAACTTCAGCATTAACGCTTGTTATGCTGGTACACTTTATGGGCAAGTTCATCTCTTCCTATTCATTTCACAATTAATTCTGCAAGATGTTTAGTGATATTTATGAGGAACGCCAAGGCGTTCAACCCCTCATCGTCATTCCTAAAAGTTTCATCTTTTCTTTTTGTTTTTCCTCTTCATTTGCAATGAAGGTCTTTATTTCTTCAAACAATATTCAGAATCTGGGCAGTGTCACAACCGACGTATATGGTTTAAGTAAATCACATCACCACTGAATATTTCTAATTCTGCCAGAAAAGTTTTGAACTGTGAGTGATTGAGCATTTCGGACCTTATAAAACAGACTGTTGAAGAAAACTTTCCCATTACGTGTTGCATATTAATGGTATTTGCACACAGTTTATCTTTATGAATGATGCAGTGGCATGTGATGCCATCAGTAGGTCCTGATTTCAGCATTAGATTTTGCAAATCCATTATGCTTTCTAATCATCACAGGGCTCCATCTGTTGTAGTTCCACAAGATTTATCTTCCGGAAGATAAAATTTCACCAAGATTCGTTTGCCTCATCAAAGATATCTAAAAAGTCTGAAATAGTTCAACATTTCCTCAACGATTTCAAAAGTTGAGGTGACTCCTCACACATAGCCAATTGTGCTGTATCGCTTATATTTGTACCTTCATCGAGCGCCACGCTGTAAATTTGGCTGCATTAGAGTCTTTTAGTTAGAGCATTTTCAATGTTGGTTGTTAAATCTTCTACTCCTCTAGTAACTGTCTGGTATGAATGACTCGCTTTTTCTACCGTCGACTTTTTATTAGGTCATGCTACAGATGGAAGTATGTACAAGCAATTTTCACAAATAGTGCATGTGATAAATATTTATCTCTCTTGTATATTTCTTCAGTTATCGAATAATTGATCTTGGTAGCATCATTAAGACTTTGGTGTGCAGCTTTAAAGAAAGATTATTGAGCGATATAACTGTTTTATATAAAGTTCATCCGATCGATTCTTTCTTGGATTGTAGTATGTTAGATTGTCATACTTGCTGACATGCTTCGTAGAATAGTGTTCTTTGATATATTTTTTTACAAAAGCGATGTTCTCTTGGCATATCAAACAGAGTATGCCTCCGTTATGCTCAAAAACAAAAATATAATCAATTAAGGCATCTTTGGAGGTTCTATATTCAGAATTCATCTTCATTTTCTTGCGTGTAATCCCTGGAGTCGACGTGTTTGCTGCGATGTATTTTAACATGAGCTTCACTGGACACTTAATAAATAAGAAACACGCTGACTCTTAGCTAGCACAGTTATTTCAGTTCTCATATTTATATACACTTATATATGGAAAAATTAGGCTGAAACTATATTTACCTGCATACCTCCTAAGAACAAAATTTATGTGATTTATTATGAACACCTGGCAGTTTTAAGCAAATGAGCTATGTCTGCACGCTGTTGCCGCCAGATGGCGAAGCTAGTATAAGAAGGGAAAGCGTAGTGCTTGCGACAGTAGTGGAAGTGATTTTTGGTGACGAGATGGGTAAAAATGCGATTTGACGGACTATCAACGCGGGATGATTGTAGAAGCTCGGAGCCATGGAACGAGTATCACCGAAATCGCCGCATTCGTGAAATGTTTCAGCGCAGCTGTTGTTAAAGTGTTTAAAGACTTGACGGTCAGCCAAAAAACTATGTCTCTACGTGTAACGTGTAGTCGTCATCGACTAGTGACTGCTCGGGCGGAACGGAGAGTGTCCGGACTGGTGACAAACAACAGAACGGCAACAGTGCAGCAAATTACAGACCATCTTAATCAAGGATCCCCTCAAATGATCTCTGCACGCACTGTTCGCCATACACTGCATCGGATGGTACATGGCAGCCGAAGACCTGTTCGAACACCTTTGCTGTCTGCAGTTAACAAGAGAAAACGTCCACAGTCCGCACAGGAGCACAAGAATTGGACACAAATTATGTGGTCCGATGAATCACGCTCTCAGTTGAACCATGCCGATGGCCGAGCGAGAAATTGGCGGAAACAGCACGAAAGCATGGACCCCAAACGCATTGCTACAACCCTTCATACTCGTAGAGGCAACGTTATGGTTTGGGGAATGATTTCCTGCCATGCTTTGGGCCCTTTAATTCGTGTTGATCAACATCTGACTGGCACATCGTATCTAAACATTGTTGCGGACCAAGTGAATCCTCTCATGTGAATGGTTTATCCCAATCGCGATGGCTACTTTCAACAGGATAATGCATCCTGCCATATTGCTCGTATTGTACAGGATTGGTTTTAGAAACATGCCGGTGAGTTTACTTTGCTTAGGTGGCCCCCACAATCTCCCGATCTCAACTTCATTGAGAATTTGGGGGATGAAGTTGAACGAGCCATCAGACAGCTGGATCTACAACCCTGCAATCTCACACTCCTGGAAAGTGCTATTCATCAAGCATGGTCTCAGATTCCGTAAAACCACATATCAACATCTCGTGGAGTCCATGCCACGGAGAATCGACGCAGTATTAAAGGCAAAAGGTTGCCCAAGGAAGTATTGAAGGGGTGGTCATAATAAAGTGGCCACTCAGTGTATAACGGCTGCAGTAAAGGAATTCCAGTTTCCACTGGTGCCCTTACTTCACATTGGTTTCCTGTAATGAAACAGAAGTAAAGGTCTATTTATACATTTATTAATGATCCTGAAACATATAGTCAACAGCATTTCAATATTTCTTATACCACATTTTAAAATTATGAAAATACATTTTCCCTTATTTCTGTAAACATTCCGCACGTTATTAATTTCTGTGCTGCTAAAATGTGTTAAAATGATTTACAGGAAATTATCGTTTGCAGAAAACAATCATATATAAGATCCACCTCTCGTTACTTGTATGAAAAACAAGCATTGCATTTAGGACTATATAAATATGGATAAAGAAACAAAGGACCCAAACAAACGAAGGCAAGTAATGCTGCAGACAAAAAAAATGGACTAAGTTTTGGGACATTCACAATGTGTCCATGGGTAAAACGGCATTTTGTTTTCCATGTAAATATTTTTACTGGATTTGCTTTAAAAGTAATAGTGTGATTTTTCCTTTTTGAAATTTTAAGGTACGTGTATGTCCTCTTTTATAAGCAAGCCATGCCTATTAAAAGAGAAAGTATGTATTTATGTAAAAAGTGAAAATTATTTTTTTCGGACCGCCTGTCATAAATAAATTTCTTGTTGTTTTTTTTTATTTAGGTTTAGGTCCAATTCACATTAAGTTGTAAAAATCTCTGAAAATATTTGAAATTCTTTTATTCATATAAGAATCGAGAGCTATGGGTAAATAAGCCTACCTTTTTCAGTCATTTTCCAATGTAAAATTCTTCCGCTAAATGACATAAAATAATATGTTAGTGATGAAAAGAAAAATGTGAGATCTTCTTCACCAGTTCAATGGAAAGCGTTCGCTAAACTCTATTGCTTTGGTGCAATTGTTCCAATGGATGAGCTTTCTTGAACATTCCCCGACGATATTTTGAATTCAACGCTGTGCAAAAATTAATCTTCAAGAAATTAAAATATAGTATATTAAAATGAATCAAATTTCAAAATGTGAATAAATGAGTTGCTATGTTATTGACTGTATTTTGTTCTTAGTTTCTTTAAAAAAAACATACCTTTCAAGATTTTTTACAAAAATGTGTAATAATAAAAATTCATTTGATGGCAATTGGTTATTATTAACCACTTTTTTGAAATCATTAATGAAATGCGAAATGCAAGTTTCCTAATTTTCCAATTTATAGCAGGTCCGGGAAACATGTTAAGTACCTGACCACTATATGGACACAAGTGTTTGGGCACTGCAAATAAATTGAAAAACAGTACTGTATTTACATTAGTAGCGGAAATATTCCCCATTTGCACAGAATAGAGCAGCCATCCGTCCAAGTAAACTGTCTACAAGTCCATGGATTCCGGAGAGCGGCATGTTCCTCAATTCCGCCTTCAGTACATCGATAAACTCTGTCAGTCAAGAAGGTCGTATTGGCCTAGACGTCACCCGTAGTTCAAGTTCATCCCATTGGTTCTCAATGGAATTGAGGGATTGAGGTTTAGGCTCTGTGATGGCAACTTTATCCGGGAGACCGGATATTCCTCTTACCATTCAATTGCAATCCTAGAAACATGACAAGTGGCATTGTCGTTCTGGAAGAAACATTCGTCGTGTCAGTAGAACTGCCAACACGTTGGAAGCATTGAGTTATTTAGTTATCTCTGTACAGTACAGAATTCATGTTGACATGAATTCTGATGAAAAGTTTTTGTTTCGGCCGTACTAGCTGAAATAGCCCAAACCATAAATTCACCACCTCCGTGCTTCATAGTCGGCACTGTACCCTTCGGAATCAGATGTTCTCCGGAAACCCGTCATCCCAGTCACACCAGCCGATTGGAATAATCCAATTCTTGTGCTGTTAAAAACATCGTAGCAGAGTGGATTTATTGTTCTTTGAGGTGAGAGGTTTATGGGCGGCTGCTCGGACATGATACCCGAGTGCGTGGGCCTGTCTTCGAAGTGTTTTTGTGGAGACAATAACACCTGTGGCTATTTGAAACTCATGTACCATGGTGTGCATTGGGCGGTCTGGTTTCAGGATCTCCTTCTGTAGAACACTCCGGTCCTTCGTTGCAGTTTGGTGGTTCTTCCAGTTCGAAGTGAATTCCTGCAATGTCGCGTTTTCTTCCGCTTGTTGATGACAAATGACACAGTCGATTTAGAGACCTGTCAGAGATAACCAATCTCTGTATGTTCCTACCTGCAATTAAGCAACCTACTATAACGCCATTTTAAAACTTGCAGATATATCTCCTTCTAGCCATTTTTGAGCTATTGATCCGAGCGTACTACCTTTGAGGTGTTTATACATTATCGACCACGCTTCTGCCGGAGAAGCACACCATTGCGCCAGGGAGGTCGTGTGGACATCGCTTCTGTTCACACAGTGTTACTGCTTTTTTAAGAATAATTTATTCTGTGGTTGGCAATCGAAGCACAGAATAGTCTTCAAAACAACTGCCGTTTGTTGAAACTGCAGCAAAATGGAAAAGAGTATCGACGTCATTCTGAAACTTGCAGGTTTGGTGACGATGTCCAACCGATTACTACCGCAGCGCATACGCAAATTATGTGTGCCAGCCACTCTCAAGTAGTAGTGCCGTGCCGCAAGAAGTATAAAAGCTGGACTCCCAGGACAAATTACCATGGTCGATTTACTGAATTATGGCAGTTACATAGTGGTAGTACTTAAGAAAATTTCGCAGAAAACAAAACCCTAATTAAAAATCACTGAAAATCATTATAGGTTACATATTTACTAAGATACTTTGAAGAAAAATGGTTATTAAACTTAACAAATTATCTTTTGTTTCTGAGCATTTTAATATCGTAAAAATTAATTAAATAAAGCATTCAACTTAGTTGGTCCATATTGATGTTTTCTGGAAATTCTATTAACACGCCTTTAAGTAGGCTTCATCATGATATTATGGCAAAGAACAAATTTGCGACTTTTGATGTATGCCTCTCATTAAGGTCAGTGAAAAAAATTTCCTTTTGTTACTTATATTTGGAGATGATTCCGTTGGGAACTGTTGTTTTTTTCATCTCTGATAGGTACCATTGCCGTTTACAACCGATTTAAATCAAATATTCCTTGTAATTAGAACTTGCTGTTTGTCGAGAGGACACATTCTTCGCATGGAATTTTAATTTGGTACGTCACGTAGCTTTACGAAAATTTTGATATTCATTAAATCATTTCTCATACTTTTCTTTAAAACAGCTCATTAGAGTTTTCAGTAGAAGATTTATTTTTAAATTTAGCATTGTACATTCTAGGTGAATTTGTCAAGACCTAATTAAACAAAAAATCAGTGCTGAAACTACAGCATATATGCTGAAGTAATAATCCAGTTCTTGTGCTGTAGCAAATGATTAGAAACGCCCATTAAAAATCAACAATATTCCATCGTTTCCTAAATAGACAACTATGACGTTTAGAAGGCTTTTTAAATATATCACCGCACAGGCTGCAAACCTGTTGGAAGCGAAATTTAAGAAACAATAATGGAAGTACTCGTGATTTTAGGAGAGTGTCATTATAATGAGCTCCGACTGACAATTGCAAGCATCTTTGAAAAGGCAAACCTTTTCGGCAAGTAAGATAACCTTTTTCTTGTGTGTACAATCAGCGTTGCACAATAACAACAACAAAAAATAATTCAGACATTATCAAATCACGAATCACTACGAACAAAGTTCTAATTTCCTCACATTCGTGTACCTGAAAATTTCTTTGAGTTTTAAAATTTCTTTACAAAACTATATATCTTAAATGTTCCTTTTTGTCGCGTAAAAAGGTAAATTTCAAGTTACCACTTCTTTATTCGGAAAATGTGTTACATGTAAATTTGAGTTAGCAAGCTTAAAAATTTAAAATTACATGAACATGATTTTGTAGTTACCAGGCGCCATGGCAAAGTGATGTCGGTGTTATACAATACATAAGCAATTTTTCTTAGATATAGCAAAATTACTTCATGCAGGGTATTATTGGGAACATCTCTGTTCGATTTGACCTGTAAAACACTAGTTTTCCCTTATGACTCATATTACTTAAAGCTGAAAATTTAAAATGCAGTTTTATTCTGGTCTGGAAAATCAAGGTTTTATTCTGTTTGCTTTCGCAGGTTCCTGTATTTTTATTCTTCTCAAAAGTTTTATAATTCCGATATTTTTCACTTATTCAAACCACGACAATGTTTAACGTTTTGATGAGGTACTGCAGGATGTCATTTTGTGAAAGCCTCGTTGGTAAATTGGTGCGTAAAGTTATTTACGATGAATGGCTCATTGCACTGTTACTATCAAGAAATATATTACATACCCGGTATAACTAATATCAGTTCACGGATATAGTAAACTTTATATGTACTTAATATTGAAAATGCAAATTCACAAAAAAGTTTAAAATTCACATAGATGGCAATGTTCAGAAGCCCATTGTGAGCCAAACTTGACACGGGTACAACCGAGGTTTGGCGTTTATGTTGCTGATGCTATGCTTGTATGTGCTCTATAGACAGTGAGTGGATACCCATTACTTTCAGCTCTCGAAGAAACATTATGGCGCTGGTTTTGCTACCAGAGGCATTTCGGCATTCCGTTCTCAGTGTTGCAACCGAGGATGGACTACCACCTTCTTCGGAACTAGACTTTACCGTTCTGTTATTTCACGTGTTCCAGCCAGCTGCATCAGGTTGTTTGCTTCTAGGAGTTTCAGTTTCGGAATTACTTCACTTAGAATAACTGGGTAGTTGAGGCAGGGCGAAAATTTCTGAAACTGATTTGTTGCTAAGACGCCCTCCTAAGACCGTGTCACTTGGAAAGTCACTTATGACCTATTCTACTGTCCAGGCTTGTTTGTTATGCTTTAAAAAGCACTAAATGCCGTTTTAAAGTTCGATTATCTACTCATATCATTAGGCTGTTCTCTGAGATTCACAGATTAGCTCCACAAAGAAATGCAAATTACCACATACATTTTTAACTGATTACTTACAGTTGCGGTATCAAAATTGTCTTTTTACGGATACCGTAACACACAACTCAGGCTTCACTGACTCTGTCAAACGACGTACACAAAACCTTATATACTTCATAATCATAATCTTTTTTTTCATGCAGACTTTCCTGAATCTGATCCCCCCATGACTTCCTTGGCCTTCCTCGGACTTTCCTTCCTGCTACTTGGGAAAAAGGATTCTCAAAAAGAATCATATTACTCATTTTTTCAATATGGCCAAACCACGGAAGCACATTTGTCCACATTGCTAACAACATTTTGCTTCATATTACCCAACTGCAACACATCTTCATTCCTCACACGATCAGAACGTGTCTTGCCACAACCCCCTCCCCCGTAGGTAACGCAATTCTCCAGCATACAGACGATTTCTATGTTCCTTCTGCAGAACCCAGGTTTTACGGCTATACATCAGAGTAGGAACAATAACACTTTCGTACACAGCCATTCGGGACTTTCTTGATAACCCATCATTCCTGTGAAAACCTCTCAGGGCAGCCATGATTTTCAGGGAAGAATTCACTCGCCTACTATTTTCACCATCCAATTCGTTCTCTCTGTTAAACATGCTTCCTAAATACAGAAACTCATTCAACTGTTTAATAACTGTGTCATTTATACTTATATTATATTCCGTACTAACAGTTCCTCGCTCAAAAACCATAACTTTAGATTTTCTCTTATTTATACTCAGTTTGAATTGCATGCAAACTACGTACATCTGGGACAACATAATCTGCAACTCACTTTTTCTCACTCCCAACGGCACTGGGTTATCAGCATACAGCAATCTGAACATTCGGATATTAGCAAGACATAAATCAGTATTATCCATCTTGTCATCACGCATGCACACATCCATAAATATATTAAACAGCCATGGGGACATAACACAATTTTGTCTGCCTCCTGCACTAATAGAAAATTATTTTAATCAAGCATTATTCACTCGTACACAAGCTCTACTGCCAGCATACATGGATTTTAGACTATTTAGTAGATTCCCAGTAACACCATATCTATTCAGGACCTTCCAAAAAGTGTCCTTATTACTGGGTCGTAAACTTTCTCTAAATCTATGAAGGCAGCAAAAACTTTCTTACGACAGCCAGATAATTTTCAATAATTATACCTAATGCAAACGTTTGATTAGTGCAGCCTTTACCAAGCATAAAATCACTCTGAACATCCCACAATGCAGAAAAGTGTTTGCAACTCAGTGTGCTAAACACTCTCCCTGGAACTCTCAGTAACATAATACCAGATAGTTCTTGCAGTCAGTCTGATCACCTCATACAAGGGAACAATGATATCACCTTCCAATCCCAAGGGACCATTCCTAACTCCCAGCACAACTGGCAAATTTCAGTTAACCAGTCAATTACAGAGTAACCACCATAATTACGCATCTCAGCAGTTATGTCATCAACTCCCGGAACCATGCGATTTCTAAGTAATTAGATATTGTTGAAAAATGAGTTAATTTCTTAAATTTAGCTTTTGTTAATTTGAATATCGGAATTTATTATGCATTCTCTTATACTTAACTTTATTTACGGTTTCATATGTAGAAAAATTTTATAATTTAAAAACATAAATTAGCTTTCGAAGTACGAATTCTTCTTTGGATAAAATATTAAGAGCGCTTCAAAAAGCGCGTTGATTGTAAAACCTATAACAAATGGAACGTGACTATCCTGTGTGTATCATGGCGTTCGATCATGAAGATAAAGTCGTTACGTAACATGTAGGGAAATGTAAAAGTCTCTCTGTTCCACGCGTGGGTTTAGAATTTTTATTTTTTTACCTAAACGATGACAGCTGAGTTTGCTTTGGATCTCACTAGAAATCGCCACGTCAGCGGACAATGGATGCATCGTGCAATTACACAGCCCGGTCAAAAAATAACGACTAACCGTTATGTAAGAAGGAACAGTAGCCTCCAACGTGATGGTGAGAGCAAAAACAAATGGAAAGTTTGAGATTATTCTCAAAATCAGTCGATGTTCTGTGCAATAATATCCGAATGTCCACTTTCTGAACTCGCATCAGCAGTTTCTGATACAAAATCTTCTACAGAATAAATGCTGCCTGTGGCAAAATCTTCTACAGAATGAATGCTGCCTGTTGTGTTCCCAAAACATCAATTTTCCCTCAGTTGCAGTGGTTTACGAAAGCTACTGCAAAAAGATCCATTCTCTCTGTCATCTCGGAGGTACCTACAATAAACCTGTAATAAGTCATAAGCGATCCCTTTTAGTCCTTCATTCCCTGTTCCATGAGTCAGGTCATAATGAGGAAGGGCTAGGCTATTTTCACACAAACACCGTGCTATTGGCTGGGCAGGAACAGATGATTGAAACGTCTTCTCTCTCAAGTTCTTCGCGATTGCAGTAGCTCTTTTAGAATGCAATCTCTCAGGAAAGATTAGCGGCATCATCCGCCTAAGTGCACAATTTTAATAACGAAACTAAGGAAGAGACAACTCTTATAGATGTGCAGGTTTCTTCCAACGGTTTATGCAGCGAACATATTCGTTGGAGTTGATTTCCGCTCATTTCGCTATACCCGAGTTAAATTGTTCCAAGAAGTAAAAGGGCTAACGAAATCATCATCTGCAGGAACATCGTCAAAACATGTGATGTTCTGAAGTTGCGTCCAAGTAGGGAATGGAGGATCAGCCGTTTAATCATCGAAGTCGGCTATGAAATGCTATCCTGCATATCTGAAGCAGTTTTGGATTTAAGGTTCTGGAATCTCCAAGCGTCAGCTATTAATCTAATGATTACAAGAATAAAAAATTTTATTACCTAATATTTCTCAATTTTTTCTAAATATTTTATAATTGACGTCGGTAGAAGTAATGGACCATTCTTTAATCTTTGGTTCCTGACGAATGACACTTTACCTTAAAGACTGAATAATCCACGATCACAGCTGCGAATGACGATTCTATCCGCAACTACTGTTTTTTTCCAGAAAATTTTTAGGTTACTGTTCTTTCTGTTGTTTACGTTTAACTGCTTATGACTTTCATATTTAGGAGGGAGGGCTTATACAAATTTTGGTGAACATATTAAACCTGAAATATGTTGCTTGTCAGTCTCTAATTGTTCTGATCCGAGCCATTGTTTTTCAGTTTTTTCCCTACAGTTTTTGTTAAATGCAATGTGTTTTCATTTTGGAAAACTTTCGTAAGATGATAGGTGATAGTTATATATTTGCGTCTGCTTTTTAAATTCAGAACAGGAAGAAACATGTAAGTAGGCGTCAAATTTTAATCGATAGCACAAAGGTATGTATAGGAGCACGCTATTTTTAAATACAGAATAAGAAGAAACGTATAGGTGGACGTATATTTTTAAATGCGGAACATAGAGAGATGAAGAGGTAGAAGTCTACTTTTAAATACAGAACACAAAGATAGCTATATGGGCTTTCCGTAGGAAGGAGTAACAGCTCGTATTCTTTTGATAACCACATAAATGCTTAACGAAAAAATATAGCACTGGATGATAAAAAGACAAAAAATATACTAAGAGACATAAAAAATTCTTGATCGATCATTTTTCAGCTGTGTAAAGACAGTGTATTGGGGTGAATATTCCAAAACATTTTATTTTTGGTAAACCCTAATATCTCGAATGTGTTTGTCTCTAACCACTAGATAAAGGAAATATTTCTTTTATCAAAAGCCTATGAAGAACCAATCATTGCACTGTTCTGTTTCTATAAACCGAGGTGAAAAAATAATTGTTCTACAGAAGTGATTTTTGCTTCTACCATTTTTACCTCGAAATCCTAACTTAGAACAGTGATTAATGACTACATATAATACGAATTCCGTTTCATCTTTTTTTTTCAGAAGTTGTTTGCATACCGTTGTCCATATAAATCCAGTTTTCATACAGCCGATCAAATCTTCTCTTCTGATCAAATTCATCCTCCTGCATCTATCTCAAATCAACTGTGTAACATTAGTATGGAATATGTCATTTCTTTTGAAAAATCCAGGCTTGTGGAATCACTTAGATATACAAATATTTGTAAATCACCTCCAACAAAAATATATTTTTCGAGATTTCTAATGCCGATCCCTCACCTGTATCAAATTGATACCACGGTTTTTCCTCTCAATTTATTTTGGCAACACTTTTCAAAGGCCATGATTTTTCGTTCCTCGAGATTCTAATTAATTGCAGTCCTTTCTGGGGCAAAGAAGACCTGTTTAATGTTTATTAACAGCACTTTGAGATGAGATTTAGGAATAGGAGATTTAGATATGATGAAATATAAGTGCTTCTTGAAAATTAGAACAGTGCGCTTGAAGTGGCGCATCATGATTTCCAAAAGTCGTATTCATGTACAAAAGGTGACGAGCCTTACATCTTGTTTCCCAGAAAGCGCCTATTATTAAGATCACTACAGTTGTGGTAACAGGTAAACCATAAATGAAAACAATAATACCAATAATGGACAGCAGCCAGATCGATGTTATGCGGTTTTTATATATAAATCGGGAAATACAGAAAATAATATAATAATATCTGCAACAAAACAATAAGGGTGCAAGAAAAAAAAAAGTAGTGGAGGACATATGTTCCTTCCTTCGCCACGTCTTTGTACGGAATAATCTTAAAAATATAAAACTGTTATATATCGGCTGGAGAGTGTATTGTAGCGTTTTCTTCTCTGGAAAGGCTTTCCAGGAAGAATAAACGCCAATCTTTAAATCGTGCAGTGTAAGACCCAGAAGAAGAATATCGGAGACGACTCGGAAAGAAACACACAGCTATTGTACGGAGTTCAATATCAAACATCGGCGCCCGGAAACAAACATGCACACGTCAGGTGAAAAATGATAATATTTTCATACCAAGAGGTGACAGTTAATTCAGCTCGATGCCCAGAATCTCTGGAATATCCGTTGCATAAAATATCATAGAATTATAGCCCTATAAGAGGTGGTTGCAGCTATTTGTGTTAGGCCAATGATAGATTTCCGAAGTTTACTGTAAAACGAAATTTCCTGAAATTTGAACAGTGCAGCTTTGAAGACCACTTGTATTCATTAAAAATTATTTCTTGGTCATTAAATTGTAATTTTCCCAATCACGCAAAAATAAGCTTTTACATAATGTTTCCGTTTCCGGCAGTGCATAAATTAATGGCTGACATATCGGTAACATATACACTGGCGGAAAGTGAAAAAGAACACCAAGAAGGAGGCGTCTGATACCAACGAAATTTGTACAGCATAATAACGGAATACAGAAGATAACGTGATCAAAACATTATGACAAAATACAGCTGTATATGCTGGTAAACTCAAAAATAACATTTCCATGTAACATGGTTAGTACGAGGTTGAACCGCCACGAACTGCGTCACACTGTGCAATTCTGGCATGGAGTCTGTCGTACAGATGTTGGATGTAAGTTTGGGGTATTGAGTTCCAAGCATTCTCAACCTAAACGCGTAAATCGGGGATGGTCGTGGCTGACCGTGGAAACCGGATAAGTCGTTGTCCCATTAAATCCCACACGTGCTCAATGGTGGACAAATCTAGTGAACGTGCAGGCCATGGAAGTTGCCTCACACCCTGAAGTGCATGTTGCGTTGCACGTGTCGTGTGTGGCCGTGCATTATCTTGCTGGAAAACACCACGATAAACCGACTTCACAAATGGCCCAACAACGGGCTGAATGATGTTGTTGATGTAGGAGGTGCTGTTTAACGTACCCGGTAAAAACACTAGTTGCGTACGGGAGTTATAGCTGATCGCTCCCCACACCAGGAGACCAGGTGTAGGCCCTGTGTTGCGCTGGCGGATGCAAGAAGGGTGGAGACGCACCCCTGTGTGTCGGCGAAATTGCATAAGGGCCATCGGCGGCTGCCACGCGGAATCTGCTTTCATCGCTGAACACGACAGATCGCCATTGCGTTCTCCAGTGCAGACGTTGGCGACACCACTGCAGCCGTTCCTGACGATAGGCTGGAGTCAGAGGTACACATGCCAGAGGCACACGTGCACGTAGTCCTGCATCCAGCAGACGGTTGCAGATTGTTCACACAGTCACCTCAGGTGCAACGGCAGCTCGCATTTGCGTCGCAGTGGATGTTCTGCTTGACAAACCCGCTCTCCTTATGCGTCGATCGGTCTGCTCATCAGTCCGTCTGTGACTTTCGGTTTCACATCTTCTCGTGTGGGAATGTTCCTCGGACAATCTACGCCACCATCGTACCACCACCGATACTTCCCGTCCAATTCGTTCCGCAATACGACGATACGACCACCTGGAACCGCGGAGTTCGACTAGACGACCTCGCTCAAAGTCCGATAACTGCTGAAATACTACACGTCTTCCATGTCCAGGCTTTACAGATTCTTCAGGATCTTCGTACGTGCCCGTACGCGGACGACTGATCACATTCACTTCACTGTACTCCTTAAATACCACCGACGATAATTTGCATATTATGCCGTGCTGTGGCGTCGTAGGCGCTCACCGGTTGGTCCCGACATTAACATCACACCTACGTAATCTCGACCCCATTAACACATGTAAATTTCATGATCGTCCGCCTATTTCTTCTTGGTGTTCTTTTTTCACTTTCCGCCAGTGTATAATGGGGTTTTTTGATAATCAATGTCTGTACCTCCATGTGCGGACGGTAGCTAATTTATTAATTCTATGTAATATTGGAAAACCATTGATACTTTTCTAAAAAGATATTTGAATTCACTTTCAAGATAAGAGAAAAAGGTAGCAACCAGTTCGATATCAATGTCATAGACAGCGAGCTAAAAAGAAAAAAAATTCATTATCGGTTGTCAACCGCGTTCTTTTCTTTTTCTTTTTCGGTTTTCAAATTCTACTGATTTTTCTGCAGATCTAGTGATTTTGACTCTTATCCACTGATAGATTTTCAAAATCTACGGATTTTTTTCTGTTTTAAAACCACCACCTGAATTTTCTACTGTTATGCCAAATTTTTTGGATTCAGAAGTAATATTTTGATTATTTGAGAGATTTTTTTTCTCATAAAGTATAGAATATTTTTTTTATTGGAAGTTAAACGATCACCATGAGTAACGGAATGGGCTATAAGCAGTCGCCCGTCCGTAATTTAGAGTCGCTGGTTCCACAGAAGGGTGAGAGCCCGTGCTGCAAGACAAACGTAACATCCTAGACTCACGGGATTCGGACCCGAATCACTTTCGGACGAATGATCCGATGTCATAGTTTAGACCACTGCTCCACCGGAGTGGCTGGAATAATTTGCATTATATAACTCTAATGCTAACATTATACACAGCTGGACAATTGCTAAGGACGGATCATAAACGGCTATATAGCGCATAAAAATGTAAGTGTGGTTGGATGTCAAGTAAAATAAAATAATGTCAGAATGCCGGGACATTACAAGAAAGACAATTTATTGTGCTCTGAAATCCAGAAGGCTTTGGAACGTGTTCAAGGGTCAAACAGGCTATTCTGTGCAGAATACATAAACGTGAAAAAAATGTAATTACCGTCAGCAGGCGTTCCGGCGTAAGATGTCAATTCGGGATATGGCCACCATGGAATGCGATGCAAGATTCCACATGTCGTGTCATGCTTTGCCCAACATTATCAAGCAGCTGTTGGGGTAGTTTATCCCATTCCTCTGTCAGTGCACGGATGAGGGTGTCCTTGTTTATTGGAGGGCATTGGCGACCAGCAAGACTCCTCACCAAAGCACCCCACGCATTTTTAATGGGATTCAGATCTGGAGAACGTGCTGGCCATACGAGGCGTTGAATATCCTTGCTCTCAAGACACTCCTGGGCAGCGACTGATCGTTGACATGTTGCGTTGTCGTCCATGAAAATGAATCTATCACCGACAGCACCACGGAACATACGAACATGAGGTAGCAGAACATCATGATCGTATCGTTGGCCAGTCATAGTCCCAGTTGGAAGCACATAGAGGGACGTACGGCCATTGATCATGATGCCAGCCCATACCATGACACTACATGTCGGATATCGGTCCCTTTCCTGTATGTTTGCTGGACAATATGCAGTACCACTATCACGCCAGATCAGTTGTCGTCGACAATCAGACAATAGACTGTATCTACTCTCATCTGAGAAGAGGACAGCAGACCAGTCGTTATCAGTCCAATTACGATGTTGATGGCACCATTGCAAACGGGCGGTACGGTGACGTCTGGACAATGGGATGCACACAACAGGACGGCAGGCGTACAGTCGTCCTTCATGCAAGCGTCTGGCGACAATTTTTCGGGAGATCCGCTTGCCAGTAGCAGCCATAAACTGATTTGCTACCTCACTAGCTGTGCTGCGCCGGTGTCTTTTTGTTGATAGCACTATGTACCGATCTTCTGTAGGTGTCGTACTGCGAACACGACCTCCCCCGTGACGTTTGCTGCACTCTCCATTTGTTTGAAATGATTTCCAAAGCCTTGAAACAACACTGTGGCTGACGTCGAACTCTCTGGCAACATCTGTTATTTTTCGCCCTTCTTCAATCTTGCCAATAATACGGCCACGCGTAAAATCATCTAGGTGATATCAGGAAGACATACTAAAAATTGCAAGTTCGTCAATTGATTCTTTCCCTTTCAACTTTGCGTTTGAACAACAACGGTCGATACGCGTCAAATCCTTTATATCTCTTATCAGCGCTATGACGTCACGAACAAGTTCGGCAATCCAAAATTTGCATACGCACAACACGTCTTACTGTATCCCGCACATATGCTAATTTCCACATTTTCCTGCCTTCCATTTTATGGTTGCTATCGTTGCTATTGTCATCCGTCCTTAGCAATTGTCCGGCAGTGTATAACCTTTCCAGCCAATAGTTATGTTTTACCTTTATTTCAGTGGAATTATATTTTTGGTGAAAGCTGATTAAAATAAACGATGAGTTAATGCTGTTGCAGAAACGTACGTGTTAATAAGTCAGTTATGGCTTTCATACAGATACCACGGGGTGTAAAATGCTTGATTACTACTCGCTTTTGACCATTCAATGTAACCCTGTTGCCATTGGAGATGTCTGAATACGTCAATAGCTAGATGTTTTGTCCAACACACTGAGGAACATGCTGTCTAAGAATAGCTGTATCTATTCAGTACTCACCATTTTTTGAACCAATCGCCAAGAATCACCTCAGAACACCTCTGAAGATGAAATGCTGAATAAACAAGACATCTATCCAACAGCTGCTCTCTATGTTCATCTCAAATTCTTACTGGTTGGTTAGAAATGCATTCAAAACGCTTCTAGCGTAGGGGATCCGTTTATTCAGTAGTGTAAATATGCATACTGTTTCGCCAAGCTTTCGCACTCCGCTTGGAGGATTTTTCAAAGCATTGGGAAACATGAAAACGCAGGAAAGCAGAACCCATAAGAAACAAAGATGATGTTTAAAAAACATTATTTTTCATGTGGAAACATTGAGTAGACGAATAGAATGATTTCATGCGCAAGAAAAACAACCCACTCAAGTTCGCGATGGAGCTTGAAGTGCATGGCACGCTGAATTGTAATGACGCTGCCCTCAAAAGTAATGAAACATCCAGTTTCGATTTTGACGTTTATCATAAACATCGGCAATACTGAACTGAAATGAACTCATTTGTTTTTCTTTTATTCGTTATGCAGCTTTCAAATTTGAAAGGACTATTGAGCTGTAACCGGTATACCTTCAGGCAGAGCTGCCATTGCCAAAATTTTCTTTGAAGCCAGCCAGCTGAGGCATTTACTAAAATAATCAAGTTCATCGAAAGCATTTTGTGGTTTCGAAACCTAACAACGGAAATCGGAATGTAAAAAGGACATGTTTAATTTTCAGGGTACTGTTGAGTAAGAAATCGGATTTCGAACAATTTGTTTAAAATTTCCTAATGCCCGTATTCAAAGAACTGTCAGAACTTTAGCTTCTCTGGAGAAAGATGTTAAGCAATATTTTGGTATATACAACAGCAGTCATTGCTTTCCTGCCTTTCCGGTTGAAAGGCAAAGCCTGGAAAAAGAAGAGTGCTCTTAGCGAAACCCACCCTAAGGAAGGGACCATGAGTTTGCTCTTGCGCTTCAAGAAACGTTGAAGAAAATTTGGGTTCCAGTAAAGAAATATGTTACAAAGCACGGTTCTTCGTTCAAACGATCCCTTTTCTATATACTGTATAACTTCGTTCTTTAGCATACAAGTAAACACGTGAATAGAATGATGAGATCGTAAAGGTTTTTCAGCCTTCTACGTCAAACCCCTCTTTTTATAGATAAATTGAAATTTGACTAGGTCGTCACTTGAACGCACAAACATAAGCCTTGATGATGAGATGAAAGAGATTAACTTCATTTAGGTTATCTGGAACAGGAAGGGTAACTTGTTTCTGCAGAGACCCCTTTCAAGATTTCGTTTATTTTTGAATCAAAATTTTCCAGTTTGTTAAGTGAATGCCTTCAGTTACTTTAAATTTAAGAGTTACTTTCGCTTTTCCCATAATAAACAGTGGTTTCCGCAAAAAGGTGTGTTTATCAAAACTTTCCTCGGAAGTATCACTTCATTTTTCTGTCTTCATCATATCTGTATTCTCTGAATGAAATCTGCATTAGGGCATTACTTTTTCCCAGTATCATTCTGGTTTTCGAATTTCCGCACTGGGTATTCAGCACAGCATGGGAATACGAATCACTGAATCAAAAAGCCTGCACATATTTCGATCCAATACACTTGACGAATCGTGAAATGTCCATAAGTTAAGCTTCTCTTAAAAAGTTCGTAAGCGCGAGGTTCTGCTTTCGCCAGATGTGTGGGAATTGGCAATTTTTTAGGCCATTCAATATAATCGTAAACGCTTCTTGACCGTTCTTCGAAGTTCATAAATACGTTTGGTGTGTATCAGATTAATGTAGTCAGATTTTTCTTTTCAAGCATAGCCTCAGTTACACGAAAATAAATATTCGGATTCGAATCTCGTGATGTGAAGATGTTGTTAGTTTTGTCTTGCAGTACAGGATTCTCCTTTATCTGGAATTAATGGCACTAAATAAAATTAGGAACAGGCGACACTATAGCCCATCAACTTGCTCACGGTGTTCGCTGGACACCCAAAAAAAGTTTCCTTCAAAGTTTATCGGAGCTTAGCCTTTTGACAATGGGGAAAGATAAGAAAAATTCTTATCAGAAATAACTTTTCATCCTGGAAAAGGAATTTTTCTCCTGATCAACTTTATCACTACACTATCGTAGGTACTATAGATAGTTATCGATTGTTATTTTGTGATTATCGAAAACTATCGATAGTTCTCTACCTCTACTGCCATATTTATAATTGGTTTGTGCGCTTCCTTTCATAAGGGAAAATTATCTCCTTTTTGGTATTTAAAAATGTATCAGGGGGCAATTAGAATTTTAGGAGGCATAAGTTATTTATATGACATTTTTTCTTGAATTTACTGAATGACAATTAAAAGTGTTAATTACTTTTAATAGCATTTTCTGCTAAATATAAATATGTTATTAGTCACTTCAGTTACGCAAATCATTTTAGTAACACGCGGTTTCAGATTGAACTAGTCTTATTTTTACATAAACTTACAAATCTTAAATGGTAAAATACTCTTGGAACAAATTGTGTGAAATAGGACAGATGTATCCCTTGAACAAAATCAGCGGGAATCCCAGCAAACAAAATTACAAAGTTGTCAGCAAAAAGTTTTCTGAATAAGGGTATGGTGGGGATATCTGCCTTTATATCAAAATAATTATGTTATGGTAATGTGTTAAAATCGACTACTGTGTTCGAAAGTGCGTTTATATTGAAATGCAATAGTCACCGCATGCTTGTTATTCAAGTGGTTTACTTAATGAATATATGCTGGAAAAAACGACTGGAACGGTATCACTATATGAACAAGAAGTTATATTTAAGAATTCTCTGGAGCTATGTACGCAAATTAATGCTTTTTCAGAGATCTGTGTTCAAAAACGTAAGACTTTCTGATATTTGTATATATTTTTTTGCTCTTCTCAAGGATCTGTAAGTTAAGTATATGTGATACTATATAGATTTTGCATTGTTTTTCGCATGGAGAGCAAAAATCATACAATTGTTCCTATCGTTTAATGGTTAATTCACAAATCCAGAAATGTGTGAACCGTCAAAACTATAACAACAATTAAAGATACACAAAGGGTCAAAATACTATGACAAGTGTGTCATCATACAGATCGAAGCAACTGCTAGTAAACGACGGGGCTTGTGAAGGTCGTGAAAAATTATACACACTATCTACCAACACGTAATTGGACACCCCTGCAATCGACGATGCCTGCTGTCCTGATAAACGTCACGGCCACCGCCGTTAAATATCGTATGGGAAACAACAACGCAACCAGTCGCATGAAAAATGCCACGCAGTTCGGAGCTCTCTGATTTCAAGAAAGGTGTAATCGTTGGGTATCACAGAAATGGCCGATTCATACGTGACATATCCAGCGAATTGAAGTACCCAAAATCGACATTGGCCTACGTGATTGGCAAGTGGAAGGTGAGAGGTGACTGTCGGAATGTGACCCGACCCGGCAGACCCACAAAATTGGGAGTTAGTGACCAACGGGTGCTGGCCAGAGAAATTCGGATGAACTGCACCAAATCGATGGGCCACATCCGTGAGGAGTTTCACCAGGCATTCCGGAGTGTTCTTTGGATGAATACCATCCGTAAGGAAGCCCATCTGCTCGGTTATAATGGATGCGCTGCCCCCACAAGCCTTTGATCACCAAGTCCAATAGCGCTGCTCGGCTAACGTGGTGCAAAGAACGTAGACAGTGGATGGTTGAACAGTGGAAACAGGTTCTCTGGAGCGATGAATCAAGGTTCACCCCCTACCGTTTGGATGGCAGGGTCTGGGTTTGGCTTCTGCGTGGAGAACGCCTCCTGCAGGAATCTATTGTGCCAACTGACAAGTACGGCGGCGGTGGAATTATGCTATGGGGGTGTTTCTCCTGGTATGGCACGGGAGCTATGGTCGTAATTCCTAGAAGACTTAACGCCGAGACCTTCTAAACCATTTTGGGATGACCATGCGCTTCCTACGTTGTGGTAGTTTTACGGGGTGGACCCGTGTTACTTTCAGGATGACAATGCCACCTGTCATTTTGCGAGGTCCACCCTGGCTTGGTATGGTGACAATGGAGTTAATCGAATGGACTGGCCTGCCACAGAGCCCGGACCTTAACCTTATCGAGCACCTCTGGGACAAGTTGGAGCGTCGACTCAAGGGGTGCTGCCACCGTCCAAAATCGGTGAAGGAACTAGCCTGTCTTCTCCAAGCCGAGTGGAAGAAAATACCGCTAGCCGTCGTACAACGCCTGGTTGGGAGTATGCACCGGACGGTCGCAGCTATAATCGCCTACCGTAGAGGCTCCACCAACTATTGAAAGTGGATGAACTTTGTTTTCCTTTGCTATCACAACTGTCCAATTACTTGTTGGTAGATAAGGTATAAGACCTGTACTGAGATGTGGTATGTATAAGTGGTGTTATTGTTGTTTTTGAGATGTAAAAGGCAGAGGAACTTAGCGATTTGACAAAGGCCATTTTATTGTTGTTTTTGAGATGGGAAAGGCAGAGGAACTTAGCGATTTGACAAAGGCCATTTGCCAAAAGGCATCTTTAGAAATATTGTAGCATTTATGCCTCCCTGGGTAAAAGTTACTTGGGTGGCACGTTGATGACAAACGTTAGGCAGGTGGTCATAATTTTTCTACTCTTAGGTGTTTGCTCACTAGCATTAATCACTCTCTTCTTGAAACAGAGAAAAGATGATTAAACCAGATTTTTCAGAAAATAAAGACTAAAGTCTACAAAACACGAAAATACAGCCTGATATATCAGGGGTACGCAAAAGTTTCCGCCGCCCCGCTAGTTGGCGCTTTAGGTGTCTAACCGGCCAGTAACCCGTGCTGCCAATTCGTATATGAAGTCAAGCATAGCGTTCGATAAATTTCATTTGCGGCACTTTTGTTATTCGCGTTTAGTTTAAGAAAAACTGCGAGTGAAGCATACGGTTTAATATGTTAAGCGTATGGCGAAACAGTTATAGGTGGGTGTACGTGTCGAGAATGGTTTGACAGGTTTAAGAAAGGTGCTCTAAGCTTGAAGGACAAGACACGTGCAGGTAGACCGCAGGAACTCGTACACAAGGAACTGGAATTGGTGTTCCAAGATAATGCCACACAATCGACCACACAACTGTGGAAACGCTTGAAAGTGGCTCAATCGACGGTGGTACGGCGTCTACATGATTTGGGGAAGATTCAAAAGATTGGTAAGCGTGTTCCGCATGTTTTTACGTAGCATAATATTGGTCAACAGTTACGCATCAGCACGTCGTTCCTGAAGAGGTTTAAAGGGAAGAATTTCTTGTGGAAGGTTCTCACAGGGGATGAAAAATGGGTATATTACAACAACCCCGTACGCAAGTGATCATGGTTCGATCCAGACCAACCTTCAACCTCCACTGCAAAACAGGATATCCACGGGTAAAAGGTGCTGTTGTGTGTGTGGTTGGTCATGCATGGGGAGCTGTACTTCGAACTTTTGAAACCGGACGAAACAATCAGGGCGAAATGATCTAGCGATTTGTTGAAGAAATTTAACTCAGCAATCGAGCAAACACCCACATGGACAGGTAAAGGCCCCCACCCAGTCAACCTGTGACACGATTATGTCAGAGCACGTGTCGGTGCCACCACGAAATCAACCCTTGAACAGTTACACTGGGAGGTTTTACCGCACCGGCCTTACTATCTGGACATTGCACCCTCAGACTTTCAACTGCTTCGCTCTACGCAATATGCCCTAGCCTAGCAGTGGCTCACCACAGCTTCAGAGGTAGAATATTTGTCACTGCCTTCTTCAGCTCAAAACCCGAGTCCTTCTATCGCAAGGAATTTCATTTGTTGCCTGAAATATTGCGAAAGGTCATTGATGCTAACGGCCAATATTTCGTCGAAAAAAGGTGTACTGGTTTCCTGATTGTTCCTGTCTCATTTCTCCTTAAAACCGCGGAAACCTTTGCTTAAATATAATAAATGCGACCGTCACCTGCCACAGAGAAGACAGCCTTAGCACAAGAGTGCACTCTATCGTCACCCTTGATTTTTTTTTCTTTTCTAGCAGAATATCAACCTCTTTCTCCGATAAATTTTGCAAACAGGAGAACGTGGAAAACAATGCAAAAAACACATAGAAGGAAAAGAATAAAAAAAATTTATAAAGGCTAAGCAACTGTATGATTTAGGAAACACTCCAACACCGTTGAGGCAAACTCATGAAAAACAAAAAAATGCCAACTTTGAAGAGGAAAGTAAAAACGTGCAAAAAATAATATCTTTAGTGCTGAAAGAAGTCAGGCGATTAAAAAACGAAGTTTCAAGATAAAATAATGCACAGAGCTTAAATATGTAAATGAACTGCTTGACACCCAAAATGCAACACCAAGTAGGAAGCATTCGATTGGCCAGAAATTCGCAGCAGGCGTCGCCAGCGAGACGACAAGCAAACAATTAGCATTTCAGGTCATATGCAAATCATGTGCGCCCGGCACGCCACCGAGATGCACTATAAGAAAGATACACAGAAGGCCGTGTGTAAGAAGAGGAAGTGTGTTGTGCTACCGGACCTGTGCGTAGGAAGCTTCCTGGTGCCTCCTCGCAGAATACGGCAGTCATTCCAGCACGATTCGGGGTTCGACAGAGGACGAATAGTGGCTTATACCGACAGCCGTTTATGGTACCGAGGAATCGGCGCCCGTGTGGGATGACATCCATCCACAGTGAAGCGAGTATGGATTCTGTGGATGCAGGATGGACGGTTCGGCAACGTGAGCGATTGCCGAACCGGCGGCACACCACGACATTAGAGGACCGACATGTTGTGCGGCGGGCATTGACGGCTCGCACCGCCTCATCACAAACGTTAGCGCAGGAATTAGGGTGTATTGCGCAACAACCTGTGTCAGCACGTACCGTTCGACGTCTTCTGCACAACCGGGGACTTGTCGCACGGCGCCCATTGCTCCGATTACCATTGACGATACACCACCGGCGAATGCGACGGCAGAGGCCCGTTGAACGCCGCACTTAGACTACGGAATGGCACGACATTGTCTTCTCCGACGAATCCAGCTACTGTCTGCAACACCACGTTGGTCAGATCCGCGTTTGGCGGCACTGCGGCGAGAGACAGTGTGACGACTGCATTATGCATCGCCATACAGGTCCGTCGCTTGGCGTTATGGTTTGGGGCGCAATTGGATACGACACCCGCACCCCTCTGGTACGCATCGCTGGAATACTCAACAGCCACCTCTACATCTCCGACGTTTTGGAGCCTGTAGGATCTGCCAGCGGCCACGTTTCAGCAGAACAATGCGCGCCCGAACGCGGCACGCTTCGTGCAACAATTCTTCACGGCCCACCAGGTGTCACTGCTGCCGTGGCCCCCTGTTCTCCCGATACGTCGCCCATCAAACACGTCTGGTCGCTGATCGGCAACCGAGTGGCCCGGTAAGCACCACCTGCGGCTACGCCTGATGGACTGTGGCAACGTGTGGAAGCAGCCTGGACCGATGTACCCCAAGCCCAAATCCAAAGCCTCTTTCGTTCGATGCTGCGGTGTGTAGCGACCGTTATTGTCAGCCATGGGGGCCACACGAACTATTGATGTCTGCGTGTTTCGCAAGTCGCACGGGCCTGAAAGCTCAATCGTTTCATCTTTGTATATGTTGTTATGTGTCCAGTAAATCTGGCCTTGCTATCTCGTGTCCTTCTTGGTGTTGCATTTTGGGTGGCCAGCAGTATATTTAGTATCCGGTACATTTCAATGACTTGACGAATTCTTCTGATGTGTGGTACATGAAGAATTAAGTTCCCTCAGCAGTTGAATTAACATTTAGGATTCTTTTGTATCAGGTCAATATAGCTGTGAACTTTAAACTTTTTGTTACTGCAACGTAAAATCTGTCATATAATGTGCGATGTTAAACTGGTTTTTTTTCAAGAAATCATTTTTTAACGATTACAAACTTTTGTTCATTATTCTTTTGATTACCTTAGATGAATATTTAATAACTTTAACCCAGGAGTAGCTTATATATCGTGAAAATGATAAGGAATGTTTGCATCATAATCAAAGTAAAGATCCTAAAGAGACAATAAACTTTTTGCTTTTATTGAAACATACATTCCATGTAAAGCCGTTAAACCGCCGCCCTATAACTAAATTTTTTAGTGTGACAATTGCTGTTTTTAGCATTATAGGTCTGTGCGAGAAAAGGTTTCTAAGGTAACACATTTACATTCGAGCTGTCATTTTCCTGTTAAGAAAAACATATGAAATCTGTCTTCACGTTGCATGTGAAATCGGTCCAGAGATATGAATTTTTATCAGAGATATTTTGCACTTCACCTTAAGAAATTATTTTAAATAATTATACGTATTGCAATAGGTATTTTTGTAAGCTTCACATCTGTCTTAGATTACGTGACAAAACTCCAGGTAAGTAAAGGAAAAATAAAATAAAAATAAAACCAGGACTTGGCTACATTTAGGACGATCTGGTAAAATATTACATGCAATATTTTGAGGGCGATAGCACACATTTTACGAAACACAGTCTTGTTAAAATGGTATTTTACAAAATATTCGCTAAGAAAGATAATATTGCTGTTTGCAAATACATATTTACAAGTACCTCGAAGGAAGAAGGCGTAGCTTAAATTAAAGGAATTATCTATTCCATTACATGAAATGCTTTAAAATCTCCTGTGACATACCTTTTAAAATGGAAGCTTGAAAAAAAGCAAAAACATTTTTGCGGAAACATGTGACGCTTAAAAGAATTAAACATCAGATTTCAGTAAATATCCTGAAAATAAAATTATTTAAATTATTAAAAAGTTGAAATTTTTAATCTTTTAGCACTCAATGCAAATTTAAGAACGGCCTTGAGGGTTCCTTATTTACTCTATATTAACCGAAGGAGGTATTGTGCGCTTCAACGCGCTACGGGAACAAACATCAATTTCTTCCTTCGTGTAGAAATTTAATGGAATCTAGGATGTATTAAACGGGTAAATTAATTTTGTTTTAATAAATAATACAATGGTTTAATTTATTCAAATAACCATAGTAAAACAATTAAACCGTTGTAATTTACAAGGTTTATTTTTCTTTTTGAGTCCTGCAAAAAAAAATCGCATTGCTCAGACAATGAAAGGGCCGTAAATTCAGTATCTACTTTTTTACACTGAAAATTTGTACAAGTCGTACTGTAGCAGGAGAAGTTAATTTTTAAAAATAATTTTTGTTGTTCATGTTGTCTGGTTTTTCATTTTATCTTTGTGAAAATGGAAAAATAGTGAGAGAGCTTCATTGGGGTTTTACTTTCTCCTGTCTAAAACTTGGTATAGCTTTGCTTATTGTTGCATTGTGCATATCATAATGTGTCAAATTTTGGTATGAACTTGAAAGTGTGGCTTTAAATTTCATTCTGAATAGATATTTTCCAAATCTTTTCTATCCCTCAGAACTAGTTCGTGAAATATTTAAAAAAAGCATGCAGGAGACGCGTTTCTCTGACTGTACAGGGCAGCAGGTGCTTGACCGAAATTCATTGCCATGCTGTCTAGCACAATCCGCAAAACAAATAAACCGGAAACAGGAATCTATGCGGTTAAACTTTAAAGGAATGAAATAAAGATCCCTTACATTGTACTCACACCAGCACTACTTTCCCCGCCTCAAAGCATGACGTTACATGATGTTACACATCATGTCATGTGTCGAGGCAAGCAATATATGCGAAATGGTTTGCTCTGCCCTATTCCTTAATTGACACTGGAGACGGTGCTGCACGTCCCGCATAAAAGCCAGCTGCTATGTGGATACTACAGAAAAAACGTTTAACTAAAAACTCGTCATAACTTTTACTTATTTACTTTGTATTTTCACGTGAAATCGGATGTTTGTATGTTGAGGCATCTGCAAAAATGGGAATTCTGATGTTATTACATATGCTTCGAAATGACTCAAAGATTACTCAATTACCATTGTATAAGCAAACAACTGTATGCGTCTATATTAAACTTCAATTTTTCGATATGAATGAGGACTAAAACTTCCTCGATGACTACGTTTTTTTTGTAACCTAAAAACTATCATATATTAAGAAAAGCAATTCCTTTTAAAAAATCGTTTGGTCTTTTTTTCTCTGCGCCATACATAAAGCTATCAAAATTCCAGTACCGTAGAGTGACTTAAAATTCATCTGGGGCTAAATATGAAAAAATATTTCAGAGATGAAATTTCAGAGATAATTGGCATTTTATTATACCAATTCAATGAAATCAAATCAAATCAATCACATTGGAAGCCACTTTCTGTAGGTGTGAGATCAGAGCTGCTTCACATTTCTTGCGTTTAAACCTAAAGCAACGCATATACTTTCCAACATTTCATAATCTAACATTTCATAAACTTAACTCTTCATCTTTCCTACCTGAACAATTGTTCATTCCTTCTTTCAAGTGCAGCTTGACCTACGGCTTCACGCCTTTTCCGACTTTCAGGGCTTAGCTGAGTTTGCATTGAGGCGTCTAAATTTTTCACGGAAAAATAAGTCGTAGACACTTTGTTCCAAAATTTGAAATCCTCGATTCTTGATCTGTGGTTAAGTCTTTTCACGTGTTTTAAAAATGGTGCTATTGTATTATTAGAGCTTGGTCAAAGTCTGTTAACAAATAAAAGTAATATGTGGTAATTGAAAACATGTTGTATGACTACTAATAATGAACAAATTACTCACCAGCGATATTTGCAGATATATTGCGCACTTTGATTCTCATTATGGCGTTTTAAAATTCTGCCAAATACAAAACTTTCGATTTAATTTAACTGGTCTAATAACACCTACCTAAAATCAAAAGGTTTTTAGCATCGGAAGATTTTTTCTCTTTTTTTTTTTTTTATAACTTAAAAAATTAGACTTTCTACGCGCCCTAAAAGTGCACATGCGTTTTGAAATAATAAAAATACCACTTTTTACTTTTTTATTTAAAATATTTGATACAAAAGCATTCAATATCTGTTAAAGGGTGAAGGACTCAGATCAGTATATATGCGTACCTAAACATTTCATAGAAATGTTTAGGACGATTGCCAAACTTTGAGGTCTAAAAATGATCGTGCTAAAAATAATACAACGTGTCAAATATATTTCCGATCAGAATGTGATATTCAAAGCTTTATAAAGGACATAAAAGCGTTCTTTCATAAACATGTAAAAAATCTTTGCGCAATCTTAGCACATCTCGGATGAAGGTTCGGGGTCAAACGGCAATGACAAGTATTTTCAGAACAGCTGCAAAGACCAGGTAATAAAAAAAAAAACAAGCTCATCAAGAAATATCAACATATTCTCTCTTTTAAAGTTAGAGAAATATACCTAGAAATTAACTGCTCGCCCCCACTCCTCATAGAAAATCCTATGCGCTGTTATCTGATCTGCGCTTTTGCAGATTCGATCAGACTGTTTTTAGGTTTTATAGTCTATCAAACTTCCATAATTCAAGTCGAATTATTTTCATTATTGAAGGCAGGTAACAGTCCGCCTTAACTCTGACCTGGCCAATAAAGCTTCAAGATTTATGGAAATTTCATGATATTTGACGAATACTATCTCACTTTGAAGTAGTACTAGATGTAGCAAAATTTCTCACTGCAATCTACTTTATTCTGCAGTGACATACTGACACGGAAACAGCTCTCTATTTGAAGTAAAGCTACATGACATGCTAGAGTAAAACTAAGGTGATACAGTTGCTGCATTCTGTATAGCACGCAACTTAAAATCACTCTTAAATAATGAGTCTTAAGTAAAGTGCAAATGGGGGACCACAATTTTTCATTCACTGTATTTAAACCACTTTATTCTCCTCACGTGCACAAGTAGAGCGATATCTTGTCGCTCAGCGAAGAAATATATTATGTGCTTAGGAGAAGTGTTAAAGGAAGGTGTTAAATCTAATGATTCCCAGATTTTGTAATGCGAATTCATGCGCTTCGGATTCTTCTGCTTTTTAAAATGGACAAACAAAACTATTAAACCCTCTTAGAAGTAGGAGTCCTGAAAAGCCAAAGTTCTAGTAAATTTAATATTTCTTCCCATGCTTGCTGACTCTGCGTTAAATAATGCCATTCTTTTTCAATAAACCAACTGGTTTCTGAATTCGCTTGAGATCGTATACATGGCTCCATATTAGAGGGAAATGCAATGGTTTTTCTCTTCAACTCCGTAAAGTTTTCGTATTAATAATTCCTAGGAAAGCATATTTGAATCAAACGCTGTTGTTTAGCAGTATGTCAACTGCTTTCAAAACATAGGAGAAAAATTTAAAGAAATATCATACTGCATTACATAGCGGATATTATGATGTTGCCAGAACTTACTAAGCCTTAAATATATACCCAATTAAGGGTTTTTTAACATGTGGTATAGCAAGATCAGCGTAGAAAACGCTAAATTCTATCATTATTCATATAAAAAAATTCGGATTAAATAGTGAAAAATGCGATCGAGATCTTGAAGTTAGGAGTGGGTTAGAGATTTCACTTATTGTAATTCTGCTTGCATGTTTGAAGAAAATACGTATTTATTGGCGTACATAAATTTCTGTTTTGAAATTAAATTCACGAAAATGTTGACGGTAACAAATTCCATTTCCCAAGTTTTTACCCTTTTATCAGATGTATGCTTTCTTAAAAACAACTCAGTATGACCTATTCTATCTGCATCAAACTTCCTTTTCTTATAATGTCTTTCTTCTAAGAGCGAATTTCTGTGTGGGATTCGAAATTCGACAACGTACGAAATTTCTGTTTCTTACGTCACAGATACATCAGAAATTATTGCTGTAAAGCCGCAAGGAAGCACGATTTTTGAAAGATATGAATTAGGCTCTAAATGAAAATGTTTCATGAACATATCGGATACAAGATCTCCTACTCTTTAGAAAGAACACATATCCTCGGGTAAAATTTTGCCTACAAAATTCAGTTTTTTTATTCGTTCAAAAGTTACTGCTGTGTTAAAGCAGAAGTATCATCGATGACACATGCAATCTCTTACTTGGATTTGAAAGCTTTAGGTTTTCAGTACATCTTTAGCAGATATAATAATTTCAGTATCAACGAATTCACACGTAGGATAAGGTCAAGTTCTTTAGAAATTTTCAGAGTACTCTCATACTGAGCGATGAAAAAGCTTCAACAAAAAATATATCTGATCAATTTGAATAAAAATATATGAGGACTACAAGCACACTGTCGTATTTTTACTTCTTGTCAGTGTACTATGTTTTTTAAAAGTTATGTGAATATGTAAAGTGCACTTCATGATGATAAGTAACATTTGGATCCTGAAATGGCGTTGCTCGTTCAGGTTATGTGATGAGACGAGCTACGTCTGAATCGTGTACGGCTTAAAATATATTGATATCAGAAAAAATCTCCAAATTGCAGAATGATGAAAAATTTGTATCAGATAGTATCGTGGGAAATATCTGAAACATTTTGATACCTATCACTTTCGATATTGTATTTCGACATTTAAAAATGGTATAAATTTTGTACGAATCCAACGACTGTTCTAAGATTTGTCTTGGTTAATTTGTCAGTAATCGAATGTTTAAATAGCCACTGAATCTCGTAGATTGTATTCGTTTTTTGATTGAAGGTTTAACGACCACCGTGGGCACCTGAATGGGCTAGAAGCAGTCTCCCGTCCCTAATATAGTGCCGAATCTGAACACTTTAAGGGACGAATAGTTATAAGCCAGCGCTTCGATCACTGCGCCACCTGGACGATGATGGGGTTTTGCAAATCCCAAACTGTATCTCAGAGAATTCCACCTACAGAAATATAAGTTCCTCAAATTCTAAGGTGCACTAAAGTGATGAAATACAGAATAAAATTCAATATAATTCCAAACTGCTGTAAATTTTAGTTTTCGTTAAATCTTTTGTACTTATCCTTTAGGAAGCTTTTATTCCACATTCTGAATATTGGAGCAGCTGAATGATTATTTCTTCGGCACCTGAACGAAGCACGGTAAAAGCAGATCGTAAATTATCACTCTTGATTCCCTAGATGGCTACATAAATTAAAACGAAGAGGCCAGATATATCTTTGTTGGGCGTTCTTTAATGATGAAACTTGGCAAACGAATTTGGTTGTGATTTGAATTTTTCTTTTCAAATTGATGCCACTCGTTAAATTGGTAAAATTCATATAAAATATTTTCTTCCAAAACCTACATGCAGAGGATCCAGTCTTGAAAAGTTTAGAAACATATATCGCTCAATCATCCCATCACAGGAATCTGTAATTTCATGACCTTCGCTTTATTGAAGCTATTGTCGACGTTTCTTTTGAAAAAATAATCTTCGCATTTTCAATGCTTAATTGTTGTTGCTTTTTTATTATATTATTTGAGAATTCAACTTTGAAACAGATAACGTTTAAACTAGTAATTCATCTTTTAAAGAAGGAAAACAGAGTGCACCTCAGTAATTGTTAGGTGTTTTCTCAAAAACCCCAAGTTTTTCATTAGGCTGCCATTGAAACTTTAACTTAGCTGTCATGTGAAAAAGTACTATGGCGAAATTATGAGGTCACCTCATACGAAAGGCCATTTTTTTAATACTATTGATAATGTCATTCAGAATATTGCTTCCACTAATGGTCATAAAAGAAAGTGAAGTTTGCCTTTGTGCTGTTTTGCATATTGTTTTGGTGAAAGGTTTGTCTTTAGATAATCACAAGAAAAGTGATGCACGTCGAAAGAATTTTCTATGTAAAAACATCGTCAAGCTGGGATGAAAAGCTTAACATTTCATACACTAGAATGTTATCATTTGAATAATTTCTTTTATTTTTCAAATTCAGTACCACATTTTGTTTTTGTGTCTTCAATGTCATATATTGCCTCAGTGTACTTACGTTATTTCGAAAACGAAAGTAGATCGTCTTAAATATATTTCTCATTGTACTGGTAATTTTTACGATGAAGAATGGATAATTATTTTACTGGGAGGTGTTTCTCGTCAATAGCTCGCATGCTACCTAAGCATTTACTATTATATTTATCACATTCGTAGTCTAGTTTTCTCCGGGAATGATGAAAAGTACGTGTGACTAACACAGTCTGTAATATATTATGTGTGCAGGTCTTCATGATAAAAAATTCAGTTCTTTTTTATGTTCACAAGAAATGTTTTTTATGCAGCTAACATTACGGGGCGTGCAACGTGTCAGTTTACAATGAGGTTTTATCAATAACTTGTTCCGCTTTCTCTCCAAGCAAAATATTTGACAATGACTTTACTTCAGGTTTTAAAAGTTTCTCAGTACCTGCGTTACTTTTCCCTGTTTTGGTTGAAAGGAGTGACATGCTGAATGAAGTTTTTGTAATTCTTGCAGTTAGAAAAATATTTCAATAATTTTGTACTGGCACGCATTATTTTCAGCTTGTTCTAGAACACGACAGGTTTATCAGCTACATTAACATTCTATGTTCGCCAATGGCTCAAGAGCATCGATGGCACTATAGCACTATTTCACAGTTTTATAACATATAACACTCTAGAGTGTAGACGCAAATGTTCCGCCAGTCCAATAATATCCCTTTTCAGATATTCATCGTTGTACTTCCTATTCACACGTTTTTCTCTTTCGGTGAAATTTCTAGCAGTTGATTTACTTCACCAAGCATGTACAGGTTCACATACCGTATCCGTAGTGGAGTCGTGTCTATTATTCACGATTATAATGTTATTCAGACTTTGGTATTTTCGTTCCCATTTTCATCACTATCTTTGCCTTTCAACAAAACACTTTAATCCACTCATCCATTTTCGTAGAATGAATACATATTTCCCCAAACAATGAAAAATACGAGCTAGTCAAGACGTACTGCAGGCTATAAACTGAATGTATTTAATGGCGACATATACAAGTAGCTTTGGATAAATCTCCCATGTGCAAATGAAGACAATCATTGTCAAAACGACGGTTGAGACATCTACACGTCTAGACAGACAGGTTAAGGAACGGCGCTGTTTACATCTTACATATCTGAAAGAAAGGAAACGAGGAGGTAAAGAGAAGGAAACAAAGCAGATGTTTACCTCAAAAGAAAAGGCGTTGGTCAACATCTGCCTTATTGGATTTGAAAGACAAGGAAGAGTTGATTGGAAAAAAACTCTTTTTTGCTCGGATATTTGATTCTACTTTTGTGAGACAATGATGTGGTGTGGGATATTCGCGCTTGGGATTTATTCAACCTTAACCTTTTTCTTGCGCAATCTAATTAGCTTGATATTCAAAGAGCCCCGCAGCTCGCTTGATGCTTTTCATTTTTAATGAGTTGTACCCTAAATAATTTTGTACAGCGCATTATTATTCGACCATTGAAATAATCCCGGGGCATGTTTATTATCCGAATATAGATTTATTAAATTTCTCAGACGTATGCGAGTATCTCACCCTTAGACACTTTATTCTCCGAATTCAGTTTTGACACATCGCGGATGACAACTTTCGTAGCCCTGATGTAAAATACATTCTGTCATCAATTTTCTTCTGAAATTCACCAGTTGTGCGCAGGAGCAAACTTTGAGATACCCTGGAGTAGAAGAAATAAATGGCACATCAGAATTCGGCAGGGGAAATACCTTATTTAAAAAAAAGAAGAATTCAATCAAATATATATCAAATACGAATTAACGAGCTTTAGAAATATATGAAAGATCAATTTGATTGACTTTTTTTTTTCATTTTGTTGTGAAACTATGTATATCCCGTAATGGCTCACCGAGTATCATAAAGTCAAATGTAACAAAACCTGACCACTACTGCTGCCGAAGGTGATACGTAAAATCTCAGAATTCCAGACATTTTGCTCTACACCCATTTTAAGTATGTTGAAGATACTCTAGATACTTTATCCGGAATTACTGAAAACGCGCTACGAGTGTCCTTCAGCTATATCGGTGATGTGTTTATTTATGTTTGTGAACGAGCCATTGCGGGCGGCATTACGCGATACCGACTTTTACCGCAATAATTATCCAAAGTTAGCTGCGAAGTTTTAGTTTACGACTTGGACCACGGGTTATTGATTTTTTTATGAGTTATCTTTTCATTTGCGACCCTCTGCCGCTCAGTTGTGCATAACAAGAGATAGCTATTCTAAAGCAAAGAAATATATTTCAAAGATAACATGTCAAAATATAATTTAACAAACGCTTCTAACATCTGCAACAATTATTGCCATCTAATTTCCTCCTTTCAGTTATTTTAAATGTACTAATAAGCCCATTAAACTGCGTAGGAAAAGTCCATCACAATCAACGGATTACACTACTGGCTCACGTTATTCGCGTTACTAAACTGAGGCGTCATTATGTCCCAAATGGAAGCAAGTTTGGATGTGATTTTAGTTGCGTATTAAAGAGCACAAAAGCAAACACAGCATTCGGTAATATCGTTTAATAATGAAATAAAAGAATCAATTTGAGAATACTGGAATCTAATTGTAAATGCTAGATGGATGTAAATCTATTACATTTTTATATAACATACTCACATCGCGTTGGGTGCACAAATGAACCCTAGTATGAGTTCTGTACCGCAAAAGTGCAACTGATTTTAACCGTGCTTACAATCGCAGCTTAGGGCAGATTTTCACTTATGTGTGTGTGCCCAACACAGTGCCGTCACTTTGTGTAAATGAGCTCTGTGCGCTGCAAAATCTCAAGCTAAGAAGTGTCTGTTGAAAGAAATTCAAATACGTGCAAACAATTCTTAGACAACCCAGAAGCGTACATTTGATGAACAGTCAGCGAAGGATATAGTAATGCCGCAAAAAAATCTGTGGGGCGGTCATTTGTTGCGAAAAACAAAAGTCTTGATCCAGCACCGTCAAATTTTATCTACATAAAATAATGTCACGCGCAGGGAATCAGAGTCTCGTGCCAAAGTTGCGAACAATACATGCACTGAAGTGCCAAAAATCATATGATAACAGAATGCAAATTTTAACTGGCGCCGCTGTCGTATGAACTCTTCGACGCAGGCCACGAATTTTTATAAGTAGCAAGATGTAATCTCGTGAGTTAGGTTAAACAACCCCATGTAGGATGATGGAAAGCCTGCGTGAAATATCGGTGTTTGAACGAGGCATGGTAGTGGGAGCCCGACGGATGGGACATTCAATTTCCAAAGTTGTGCGAACATTCAACATTTCTCGATCCATGATGTCATATGTACTGAAAATACCTCATGGAAGGCATCAGCACAAACTGCGAACAGCGCCGTGGCCGACCACGAGTGAGGAATGACCGTGACCAGCTGCGTCGGACCAGGATTGTCCGTGGTAACAGACAAGCGACACTGGCTTAAATAACGTACACATTCGATGCTGGTAATACCATAGACATATCCAGCAGGTCAGTGCAGCGTAATTTAGAGTCCATGCTTCAGCATGGACGCCGCAGAGGGGATCAGTCACCAGTTTGCCTTTCTTAACACCACGATATCGGCCACAGTACCACACCTTAGTTCGTGAACGCGATAAATGGAACCTGGGAGACTGGCCCCACGAGTCATGGTAACAGTAGTTACGAGATGATGGTGGGGTTTGGGAGGGGCGCAGTCCCAATGAGACTCTGGACCCAAGCTGTTGACAAGGCACTGTTCGATCTGGTGGTGGGTCCATACCTGTGTCGGGGTGTATTTACGGGCACAGTTTGAGCCGTCTGGTCCTCGTAAGCACGTTATTAACCAGTAATCGCTCTATTTTTCTCTTGGGTGACCATTTGCAGTTCTTCAAAGACTTTATGTACCACACCAACAATGGTATTTTCCTGGCTGATGATGCCCCATGTCATTGTGCCCAAGTTGTCAAAAACTGGTTCGGGAAGCATTCTGTACAGTTGCGACAGATGGCGCGGTCACCACGTTCGACCGGCGGGAAACCAATAGAGCACTTATGGGACTTGGTGGAAAGGTCCATTCGCATCCAAGGTCCTGCACCTACAAATACCTGGGAATTGTGGGCGGGTATACAGACGGCATGGCTCAGCATCTCTCGAGAAGTTTTCCGACAACTTATGGAATAGATGCCACGTCGAGTTGTTGCACTTCGCCGGGATAGAGGAGGTTCTACTTGATACTGGGCACATATCCTAAACGCTTTGGCAGTTCAGTGTATAATACGTGGTTTGCAGTTCTCTCAGTCAAGATTTCTGACTGAGAGAAGACTCATTGTAGGTTGCTCGAGCTATTCAGTAGTTAGTACGTATCAAAGATAGTCCAAAAGAAGTGACGCTTCGAACCGTCGACACGTTGTGGGCAGGACACTCCTCGTTGATGCAAGACAACAGTGGAGGCTGTGTGGTTTTCTTCGTAGCAACAAGACGTCTACTGTGGCTGATATTACACATAAGTTCAATTGTGGTGAAAGACCCAATATGTCCGAACACACAGTTCACTGCACACTTTTGGATATGAGTCTCCACAGCAACACACCCATTTATGCTCCGATGCTCACAGCTGTTCTCCGTCGTAAACGTTTGCAGTGGACATGTAAACATCGATATTGGATGGTAGCAGTCTGGAAGAGGCTTTCATTGTCAGACGAATCACGTATTTAGTTACATCGTGTTAACGAACGACCCTGTTCCCGATGTTTACCAAATGAAACCTTCTCGGCTGGATCCACTGTGGAACTGACCCAAGCGGCTGAAAGGATTTTGGCAGTCTTGGTGATATTTCCATGGGAATACTTTTTTATTGGAATTTTAACGACCACCGTGCGCATGTCAATAAGCTATAAGCAGTAACCCGTCGTTAATTCATAGCAACTGGTTCCAGGGAAGGTAGACAGCTTTTGATGTTAGACAAACACAACATCCATGCCTCACCGAGATTCGAAATCAGACGCCTTTTGGACGAACGGTCAGAAGCCATCGCTTAGATCACTGCGCGAACGGGACAGCACGAAATACTTGGACCAATTAGGCTTGTAGACATTGTGCTCTGACAGCTGTCACGTTCCTGAACACCGTGGCTGACCAAGTACACCACTTTGTGCTGGCTGTATTCCCTGGCGGACATGGCGTTCTTGAACGAGACGATGCTCCATGCCATACTGCGGAGAAGGATAAAGGAATGATTCCAAAAACATGAGAGTATATCCATTTATTTCCATGGCACCCAAATTCCCTAACATGAATCCCATCGAGCATTTGGTTTAAGATCGGCAAACGGGTACGAAAGCCGTCAACCCAACGACGTAATTTACAAGATTTCAGGATTTTGAAATCATGTGTAAAACAGAAACTTTGTGATAATTAAAACAAGAAAGAGGACACCGAATTTTTGGGTGTAATAAGCACGTCTTTTGAATCCGTTCTCACGCAAATTTTATTTATCAAAGTAATTCAAAGTCAATGGAATCGGAATGGAAAACAATAGTACCTGACGGAAGAAAGAAATTATTCAATCTGGTTTTTAATCCCTCAGATATTGCTGTAAACGGAATCGTGAACTTACGCCCTCTGGTTTCAGACTTGTGCGTTAAAAAAAACATGAATTTATATGAGAATTATTTCTCACAGGAAACGCTCTTCAAGACAGAAATAATTCTTCAAATAGGACTCTTACAAACAGAGATATCCACAAAAAATAGATGTGACTTCATGTCCCCTGGTGGGAAAACCCTGCATTATTTTAGGAACAAAGTATTCTCAAAAGGTTTTTCCATATGAGCGGTACCGGTCAAAGGATACAAAAATTAGTCGAGTTTTCAGGAGCACAGATTCTTCTACAAATACATTAGAAGCAGAAATTAACGCTTATGCTCCCTGGTGGCCAAACCATTCTTACGAAACATTAGAAATTATGTGAAAAATATTTTCCATCAGGTCTTGTGTACGATACGGGAATAATTTTTAAAATCGGAGTTTTAGAATCAGAAACAACACAGGAAACTCAGTTTACCTTTGTGCCCTCTAGCGGAAAGTCTAGGATTTACTTGAAAATTTTGAATTTATAGGAAAAACATTTTGCAGCGGAAACACTATCCAACAAAGAAGGAATTTTTTAAATCGGACTCATAGATTTAGAGATTTTGACAAAAATAAAATATACATCTAAGCCCCCTGACGTAGAAACCATGCATTATTTCAAGAAGAAAATGTTCCTAAAAGGTTTGTCGACATGAGTAGTATTGGTCAACAAGTGACATTTTTTTGCAATCGAGATTTTAGAAGCTCATATTTAGCTGCAAATACATCAGAAGTGGAAATTGTGACTCACGCCACTTGGCGGCAAAACCATTTTTCACAAACATTAAAAATTATGTGCAAAGGATTTCCCATCAGGAGCTGCATCCGGTACAAAAATATTTTTTTCAAATCGGAGATTTAGAACCAGAGATGTATAGTGGAAAGGCAATTAACCTCTACGCCCCCTAGCGGAAAGTCTATGAATTTCTTGAAAATTTCGAAATTATATGAAAAACATGTCACACTGAAAACGCTATCCAAAAAAGAAGGAATTTTGAAAATCGTACTGCTAGAAGTAGAGATATTGACAAAAATGAGATATAACTGTACACCCCCTGGCGGAGAGACTGTAGAATATTTTAAGAAAAAAATTTTGCCAAAAGGTTTATCGATGTGAGTTGCATTAGTCCGGGAAATAATTTTTTCAATTGATATTGTAGAAGCTCACATTTTATGGCAAATACATTAGAAGCAAAATTTAACCCTTACGCCCCCTGGTGACCAAAGTATTCGTTACTAAAAATTTGAAAATATATGCAAAAGATTATCCATTAGGAGTTGTATCCGCTGAAGGAAACATGTTTCAAATCGAAGTTTGAGAAGAAGAGTTATCGGGAAAAATGTAATTTACTTTTACGCCCCCTAGCGGAAAATCTATGCTTAATTTGAAAAATTAACTATATTTAAAGTACTCTTCTACATAATTGGAATCGAAAGATAGCATATTTTTTCCATCGGATGTTTAAAAGCAAATATGTGGAATAAAACGTATGTTTGAATTCGACATCATCTGCATTTACGCCCTCTAGCGGAGAAATTGTACATCGTAAAAAAAAACGACATCAAAGATCATCATTCGCATATTTCAAGCTTCCCAACCCAAAAAAATATTTCAAACCGGACTAATAGTTGCAGAGATATCGTGGGTACAGACGGACGGACGGACGGACGGACGGAGAAACCGGTAACATAAGAGCGATCTTTTTTTACAACAGACGTGCTAATCATATGTAAAATAGAAACTTCGTGTTTCTAGTTTTTCTCAACGCAACGATATTTTACTTCTCATCAGCAGCAATTACACATTATGGAATAACGTAAATGCCAAAAACATAAGGTAATGCATGTCAACCACACGACCAGGAAAGTTAAAGGAAATATGATTAAATCATCATCAGTTATTTATTAAGCAAATAAAATATGCACTTTTATAAGACGTGCGTCAATTCTCATTTCAACTGAATTTATAAACTTTTTTTTTCAAAAATTTTGTACGTTTGGATTTAAACCGGCTACTCTGATCAAAATATTAATTTCTTCATCTTTGGTACGCTGATACCAGGAGGTATGTTTAGAATCATTATGTAATTTCTCGTTCGCTTACGATATGTAATTTTTAATTACATATCGTAAATGAAATTGCTTTAAATTTAACTGAAAATCTCGGGAAAAACGGTGGGTGGATATGTCCTAGCAGTAGAATTGTAGACTGAAAGTGAGTGTCAGAGACGTCACGACTAACACTTCCACTAAGAAATAATTTGGGCGCCGCAGAAACAGTCTGACCTCAATTGTGACGCGTGTCCAAATAACAGAGGTCAATCATAATGATGCTCTTCAAACATATCGTGTACCTTTCCTGAAATCTGGGTTTATATGCTTAAAAACGATTTATCATGACATATATTACAGCATTTATGATATTTTTGCGACGAAAGAAGAAATTGAAAAATATCTTTAGCACTTATGTAAACAATGGGTAGTACAATTATTCCTACCTATGAAAACAACAGGTACTACCTTAATTTCAAATTTATCAAAGACGGGGCAGCATATAAAATTAATTTTATAAGTAAAATAGCAGGAACTAGCGTTTCTATCAGGGCGAATTTTACGGAAGTTCAGTAAATTAGAAACGCTTATTTTTCTTCAAAATGTTAGGAATTTTGCAAGAATTACAATTTCGAGAAATTAAAATTAAAGTTGCAACTTTATATGCAGTTTATAATTTGAAATATAATTTATATATAAAAATAACAATCAGTTAATCCCAGTTTTTAAGCAGTAATCCTTAGTTTCTTTAAAAGTCCTTGAAGACTCGGAAATCAATGTTTTCTGGAAAGGAAATGCTTGATTAAACTTTCTGTCAAATTAATAGTTGGTATAAAATGGAATACAACGAAGATTGCGGTCTTTATGCATTTCATACTTCCCAAGAAATAAAACTAAAAATTCCATTCTACGTATTAAAGTTAAAATGTAGGCTAAATGCTCTTTCTTATCCCGAATTTCAGGATTTTATGATCACTGCACGTGAGCGAGTAGAAATATTACTAAAATTTCGCTGCGGTAGATGGGTTTCAAGAAAGTACCCTTACTTCGAAACGTAAAAGGAAATGTAATTATATTAAATAGAGCGAAGTTACAGGGATATGGTACAAGTTTTGGTACGCAACGAAGTTAGTCTACCGTTGGCTGTTGAAACAGGTCACGAAGGTAGCACATGTCATGGCTGTAATTTGTTTAATCGCTTAGAGCCATAACGCACTCGGCTAAGATACCGAGATATCTTTAACGCACTCGGCTAGATACCGAGATATCCGTGGATTCAATGAAATTCCCCGGCGGTGACCGAATAACAATTTTTCGGCTGCTGTGTGTTGCTAACCGTGGAAAGAGCGATGTCTTTGTATTTGGAGGATTTTAACTTTGGATCTAGCTAGCTCTTTGGATATAACTGCTGTAATTAATATATAGACAGTACGGTTAATGGCCACCAGAAGAAGACGTCTTAGTAGCTGAACACATCTTAGGAATTTATAATGTCAAATCCTGACAGAAAAACGACATAGCGCCATGGATTGTTGGCCACCGTGGTGTCAGGCTAATGCGCTCGACTAGATATCAAGAGATCCGTTGATTCAATTTTCTAGTGGTGACCGAATAACACTTTTTCGGGTGCTGAGCGTTGATAAATGTGGAAAGAGCGATGTCTTTGTTTATTCGCTGCCAAGGAAATTATACAAAGAAAAATATTTGTCATTTTTTTCTCAAAAATAATTCTGATATGGAAGTGTGGGGTTATGCAGAAAACGTGTTGGTAACCTTGTGTTAATAAGAGGTACTTATTTGCATTAACAGCATATTACGTTTCACAGAGTTCTCTGTGTCAAAAAGCTTGCTTTCCTATGCAAAGGCTGGGACACTTCAGATTTTGATATTGTACCGGTATTTTATTCATCTGTTTTATAAATTATACTTGTGTCTCAAAATTTTTCTTAAAAGCTGAAAAGAAACGAAATTATATTACTTCCTTTTTTCAATGTGAATACACTCATCTGTAGAATTAAAATTTACAGAACTATTTATTCTACGCCGTGGTTTTAAGACATTGGAAATGTATACCTTTGAACTATAAATTTTTAATCCTAGCCTTTCTTTCCAGCTAAATAGATGTTCGGAACAAAACTATTATCACACTCAACCAGCCATGAAATACTTAGAGTTCAGAAACGTGCTGTATTAGTTGGTAAAATAAATCAGAGAAAAGAAATTACACGAAAGAAAAGTCACAAATATAGAATACGCCATATATTCAAATATCTGATATATGTGTATTGTGCATGCGTTGCTAGTGTTTATATCTCCGATTTCCGTTCTTCATGCACACCCGCATTTCACAGAATTTATGGTTCTCTGTAGTATTTTCGTAATGAAAATTCATTTAACTGCCGAATAATAAGTAATTGCAAATGTATGCAAAATATGTTAAGAAAGAACATTTTCAAATAAGCATCACTAATTAACTGGAAAAAATAAAATACAACATAGAATAAAATTCAGAAAATTTCTAACCTAAGTTAAAGCAAAGACCTTTTCGTAGACCTCTTTTTTTTTCTGTTATACATTCAATGTAAGTGTGGCCTGTCGTACTGACACAAAGATCCCTTATTTTCACGCTGAAAGAACGGGTGTTGATCCGTTGTATTAAACAAAACTTGTGTAAAAGATCAGTTAAACCCAGAGGCTCTCTCACTTCGGCTAAATGCACGCAGAAGACTACACCTTCCCTCCAGAGCTTTTCCATGGTGAGCTAGTAGGTTGAGTCTAAGTTGAAACATCTATGATTTGTTCAATTAAAATTTTCTTGTGTTCTTTTTTTGTCTCTAAATATAAGAAAAATTTTCAATAGTGAAATAGACTAGTACACATTTTCCAAAATTCTTTGAAATCTCCGGTCTTACGTACGTCTCTCGCAGACTAAAATCAGGAAAAAAAAGCCAGAAATTAGGATCCAGTTTAGAGTAAAAATGGGTAAAATATAAATCTCACTCTTAAGGTAAAAATCGTCAACTTTGACAATTATTAACCGAAAAATTCCAGAAGGAATACATAGCATGTAGAGTTAACTACTACTGGAAAAATATTGAATCGTTTTCTGCCAATTCAGTTGCAAAAAAGCGAGTCAATGGCGTTTCATTATAATATAGTTACATAAAAATAAATTATGTACAATAATAAACAATATGGGATTGTAAAACTACTTAATGATTTGTATACAGAACCTGTTTTCTTAAAAAATAATATTATGATTCTAGACAGTGCTTCCGTCGTGTTAGCCGAATCTATTAGCGGCATTTGCCGACAGGTTTGTTAAAACTAAACATCACGGTTAACAGCTTGCAATTACGTGTTATAAAAAGCCCCAATGAAGTGAAAACAGGATCGGTCAATATTACGTCACTAATAATTATTTTTTAATAATTTCCATTTTAGATCTTCAGCTACTTGCATGCCGAGTTTCGTCAGTATCGAACGACTTTCATAAGGTGCTACCTTTTGTTTTCTTTTTCTTTTTGCGAAGTGTGTACGTTTATGTATCTCATTTTGCACGACGCTGTTCTTCTTTCAAGATATCCGAGTGCGTTACTATGGTATATAAAATAACATTGTTCAACAAATTTTAACTCTTTGATTTTTACGAAAACGAAGTTAGCCGTCCTTTATAGAATTTTGGTTGCTCCACACGAAAATTGCAGTTAAAATACTCTACCAGCCCAAATGTCCGAGTAAGTCGACCATTTGAGTTTCACATATATATCAGTGGATATCACGATAGCTACACTCATAAGTCAGCTCGGAAAACATTAAAATTTTGGTCTGGGTGAGTTGATTCTCGAGTCTTCGCCTCTTGAATCACGTGACAATAGCGAAGAAGCTGTTGGAACCGGATCCATCCAGTTTGTTTAGTTTGCGGGAGCGTATGTATCAACCTGCGTCAGTTTTACCGCACTGCGTGCTTCTGTTAGAGTGTTGATTAGTGAATATATTTAAATAAATTAATTTAATTTCATTTACGTCTTATTATGTTCCTGTTCGAGTGTTGGCTTTCACCAAAGTGATAATGCCCACAAAGCATTAACAACCCATATAACTTTTGTTTTATTTGAGGTGACGTGATTTGTGGTTCCAGGAAGCTACCATTGACTCCAGCAGTGAAAAAAGCGTATTTCATGTAATCTAGGTGTCATATGGGAGACCAGGATAAATCTTCGGCTCCACATGTGTTCTGAACGACATGTTCATCAACACTTAATGCTTGAATGCACGGGAAGAAAGTCTAAATGCGCTTTGCTGTGCCCGCCATTTGGGGTGAACTAACAAACCACTCCACCGATTGCCGTTTCTACATGATTCCTCCTTTGACGAAATTAATAAATCTGTAGATGGTATTATAGAGTATTCAATATAAATATTGAATACTCTATAATACCATCCGTTATTCGCCCAGTGGTCCATGGAGAGGGATTGCCGATTCCTGATACCCCAGATAACGTTCAGGCAAGTAGTGAGAGTGGTGATGATGAACTTATAGAATCAGCTGATATACAAGCTCATCCATCCACCAGGGACATGGATCCTATACATGTGCCTCCATCTTCCTCCAGTAAACAACATAGGATCAGACAAAGTGAACTTAGTGATATTATTGGGAATTTGGAGCTGCCAAAGTATAAAGCTGAACAGTTAGCATCATAATTGCAACAATGGAATGTTCCTCCCGATGCAGTAAGGGTGTCTTGTTTTCGTGATCGTCAGAAAAAACTGGAAGGCTTATTTAGCAGTGAAGACGAAACAACATTCCACAAAAATGTTGAAGGTGTGATGCAGGAACTAAATATTCTGTACAAACCAGACGAGTGGAGACTCTTTATAGATACATCCAAAAGAAGCGTTATAGCTGTACTACTACACAATAGTGACAAAAAGCCTTCTATCCATGTTGCATATGCTGCTTTAGCTGAAGAAACTTATACCATGTTAAAACGCGTTTTAAGCATATCAGCCATAATGAACATGAATGGCTGACATGTGCAGATTTCAAAGTTATTGCGATTGTGCTTGGCTTGCAAGGAGGGTATACAAAGTAATGTTGCTATATCTGTGAGTAGGATAGCCACGTAAAAGATCTACATTACAATCAGAATGAATGGCCTCGACCAATAGCTTTGTTGCCTGGCACAAAAAATGTTGCATACGAACCTCTGGTGAAGGTTAGCAAAATTGTTTTTTCACCATTGCTCATAAAACTGTAGCTCATAAAGGAATTTGTAAAGGCTTGGAATAAGAATGAATCTCATTTCAATACTTGTTCCAAACATTCCCACGACTAAGTACTGAGACGATCAAACAGGGAATATTCATTACACCACAGATACGCCAGCTCATGTCAGACCAATAATTTGAGTGTATTCTTAATTCTGATGAGCAACATGTTTTTCAATGTTGTCGGAGTGTTGCAACACTGTTCCTGAGAAACAAGAAGGCTGACAATTCCACTGACCTTGTGGAAGAACTATCGCATGCTTATGAAAAATTTGGCTGCAACATGACACTTAAAATGCACTTCCTACATTCACATATCGATATCTTACCTGAAAAATGTGATGCTTTCAGTGATGAACTTGGGGAGCGTTTCCGCAAAGACATTTCAGCAATAGAACAACAATACAAAGGAAAGTGGAACGCTGCTATGTTAGCAGATTTTTGCTGGATGCTCCAGAGAGATGCACCAAGCGTTCCCCACAAGCGGCAGGCAAAACAACAAAGCCTATAAAGTAAGTGAATTCGTTAAATTTTACTCCTAGTATTTGGACATCCCATTAATATATATGTAATACATGCCAAATATGAATGGTCAAATTAATCCTGAACCGTAGCTAAGAGAGTATTTTAACTGTTAGTTTCGTGTTCAACGCCCAGAAATGTATAAAGAAACATTACTTCCATTCTTGCAAAAATTTCATTGTTGAACAGTGTAATTCTTTCAGTTTAATATTTATAGAATAAAATTTATATATAACATAAATACAGTTTTTTGTTTACGCGTTTTGTCAAAGTAGAAAAAGTAAGCCTGTGAAAAGCCGTAATTGAAACCAAAATGAAACATGTAACAGTTGTTCAAATCATTAAATTTAGGCTATTAAAATTAAATAAGTATTATTCCAATATGTGGATTTCAGTATAAATTAAAATCCAAGAATGTTGGACATTCTGTATAATTTCAGAAAACAACTGCACTATAAACACACAATGATACAAAAAATTGCTAAGAAACCTTTTTAACGGTTGTGCTGTTTACAAATGGCGTTAATTTTTAGTAATTACTTAAAATGTTACTTATTTGCTATTCTAAATCTCAGAAATTTCGATCTGGAACTAAGTTCAGTATTCCGAAAGTTAACATTTTTGCAGGCTTCACTTTAATCTCATCATTAACAAACGAAGGCTGACCAGATCTGCTTCGAATTCTGCGTCATCTTCCAGAATTTGCTCATTTCGACGGATTTCTTCAAAACAAATTTCTTGGTGTAAAACAAAACCTATTTTTTCTCGTGGGATTTGCATATTTTAGTTACCATTTATCTGCATGACTAGTTCAACCCCTTAAACTATAAAAAAACAAATTTCTGCAGCCACATGGGCAATTTCTCAGCAATCGCTGAAAACTGATTTCTTCCGTAATTGAAGCTCGGTACGTTTTCATAATTCTTAAAGTATTACGTAAACTCCAATGGGAGATAAACAGCTCCCCAAAAGAAAAGCCGTTCTTAATTGAGAAGAAACGGTAGTTTTTTCGGGTTTTCTCCCCACAAAACTTTATATGCTCGAACTGATGCCAGAGAAGCAGCAGACCACCTAAACAGAGGTTGTGTATGACCTTATTTCACAAGTTAGTTAACTAGCTAAATTGTGATGTATTAGAGTGATTTGTAATCGAATATCTCCAGTACTTGAAATCGGTTTAACTCAGCATTATAAAAAGGCATTTTAATTATTTTCTAGTTCATAAATTTTATACACCTATTCCACTTTTACATAAACGAAATCTGTATGGACTATTAACTTAGACCTAGCTTCCGATCAACAGTCATTACTTAACAATCCCAGCAATGATACTATTTGAAGGCCGTAATGTATTCTAAAAAAGTTCTATGATTAATTGTTGCGGACTTGTACTTTTCATGAATAATCTCAGAGTAGCTGAAGGAAAAGTGCATTGACTGTGTAGTACATTATTTTACTTTCAATCACATAGTATTATTCATTCTCCGATAAGTGCTCATTCATCTAATACATATTTCGAGTTATCTCTGATATTTTATATTATGTTTCCTTTAAAATTAATATTATTAAACCTATTTCTTATTACTTGATCCTTTCCCTTCTTCATTCATTAACACACTCCCTACAGAAATGTAATAGATCTTTCTCAGAGTCTAAACCCGATGAAATTTAATTTTCGGTTTTGAAAGCCTTTCACAATTAATTCTGGTGACGAAAATATGAATTTTAAAATATTTCTAAGGATTTCAGCATTTTCCATACCGTTACAAACCTCAGCACTGAATTACAAAGGTAATTATTTCTACTTCCTTCTCCTTCACCATATAACACGTACGTTATTTTCAGAAATGTTTCATGTTTTCCTTGGAGTTAGTGCCCAAATATCAAGTCTAAATTCTTGTTTTTATTGATGAGTGCATAATCTAGTTCGTACAAGAACAAAATCATGTTACTGTATATTAATCTGAAATTACTTTCACACGTAATTTAAAGTGTGCTTCTACATTTGAAAATACCTGTTTCTTCTGAAATCTATTAACAACAAACTCTCTAATTTTTCGCTCTGCTAGCTAACGAAATGTTATGGATTTTCCAGTCTTCTATCTCACGCTGTAGTTTCTGTATGATCTTTTCCCATGTAGTATTGCTCTTTCCGTAATTTGTATAGTATAATAAATACCCAAGATTTTAATTTCAGCAGAGCTTAGGATACCAGTCTGTAGTGTCCATTTGTTCCAAATGATAGTTTTCGATTTCTTTATGTTAAGTTTCGCTCCTGTGATTTGTTCATATCTGCATAGGCTGTGTATTTTATAAATTCATTGTTTTCCCTGGAATAGGAAAACCCTGTATCTCTGTAGTTCTTCAATTATTTTTAAAAACTGTTGGATTGTCAATGTGAAGAGTTTTGGTTAAAGGGGGAATCCTATTTCATCCGTTTGCTCTCCATTTATGACAACTTGAGGAATTTCCTCTTTATGAAACAAACCAGTATTTTACGAATAACCAAAACTCAGTTTAAAAAAAATTATATGTAACTTAAATTTCTAATACTATACTAAAAATCAATATTCACAAGATTTATAAATACAACTCTCAAAATGCCGTAGCGAATGAAAGAAGGCACGTGTCGTGAGCTTACTTGGAGGGTGCATATGGTGTGCTGTAGGTATTCTGAAAACATATCACTCGTTGCTAGCGAGAAACATCGAAGAACAAACACTCTTCAACTATTGCTGGAAGAACACAAACTGGTGGGGCAACCTTATGGTCTGGGTAAAGTTTTCATGGTATTCTCTGGGTCTACTCATACCTGTGGAAGACACTATGTACCAAATTCGTTATGAATCCATTTTTGTAGACCACGTGCACCTATACATACTGATTGTCTTCTTTGAGGCGAATGGGCTATTTCAGCATGACAATGCGATGCATTACACAGCTAAAAATGTTCGAGAATGGGTGGAACAGCACGATGAAGACTTCAAAGTACTTCCCTGGTCCCCTAATTGCCTAGACGTAAACCCAATTGAGGATCTGTGTAACCACCTCTATCGTGTTTTTTGTTCTATGGAGCTTCCACCACGCACCCTCCACCAGCTGTCAGATGCACTGCTGTCAGCATGCCTCCACATACCTGTGAAAACTTCATGAGTCACTCCGAGCCCGTCTAATTGCTTTCCGCGCTGTTCATTATCTGGTGGTCACAATAATGAGACTCGACCGTGTATAACATATTTTCGTACTTTTTGTTCGTTACGTTGATGTTTAAAGAGTGCTTAACTATGGTGAGAATACTCAGTATGGAAATACCCAATATATAACAAAGTTTTACACGAAATTTGTAAAGAAAACGCTCACACCTGAGAACGTCGCACAACTGATTTTTAAAACCAAAATTAACTGAAAATTATTCAGAATTTCTCCACGATCTGTTGCAAACTCGAACAATTGGATTCAGATATTCTCATGTATTTTAGGTAGATTGAGGTTGAGGTTGAGGTTGCAAAGCGGAACTTCGTATGAATGACAACTAGCGCAATTAGAGTGTAATGCTCAATTAGAGTGAATATAATACTTACTGTCCTCGTGATTTATTTAAGACGTACAGTATATTTCTGTTTTTCTTTTTGATTTTACACTCTCTATGTTTTTGTATGCTAGATAATGAATTTGGAAATGAAATATCCCTTTGCCATAACTTCTTGAATATATATCTTTCACTGGAATCACACTTTTTAACTTAAGAATAAGCTTTTACATTGTGCTTTAGCACAACAATTGAAAGTTACATCGGATTTTCTTTTGTCTCGCACTATATGAAATATATGAATTTCCTATTGGACACCATGGGCTGTACTCATTAGATAATTTTTCCATCACGTCATAGCGATGAAAAATCAAGTTACTTCGCGATTGGACATTCATGTTCGTCTCTAAGAACAAATATTTTATTTCCATTCCATAGCCGGGAAAACGTCGTCTACGTGTAGAAAATTATCGAAACCTTTAGACTATATACGAGGAGAGTGTATTCTAGTTCAAAAACGTTCTGGTATGAACGCTCTAAACTAAACATTTCATACAACTCACTGCCAGATTCTCACAAAGTTATGAGGCTCTGCTAGTAAATTTGTGTATTAGATTTTCACATGGAAATTTACTCATCAATAGCAAAGAACCAACGGGACGTAAAAGTGCCAATATTTTTTCTGGTTGTGATTTGGAAAAGGATTAGTATTATTGCCCTGACACAACTCATGATGTCTGCAGAACCGTAATGCAGGACTAAGATGTTTTCATCCTTTAGTAGCGCACGGAAGATCATTGTTAGTTCAATAGAGATGATATCATTGTGTGCTAGTTTGTTTGACAGGAATTTAACTGCTTCCCTAATGGAAGTTTCTTTAAAATTCGCATACCGGGCAATTCTTCAAGTATTACTCTACGTAAGAGCGGCTGAGCAATGGATTACTTCTCTGCAAAGAGCTGTATAGTTCCCCGGCGACGCAGTGGTCTAATCAATACGGACGAATGATCACAAGCGATGGCTTCTGATCATTCGTCCGAGTTGAACGAGGGCTCGAATCCCAGGTGAAGCATGTATGTTTTGTTTTTATTACAGCACTGTCTATCTCCCTTCCTTCAAACCAGTGGCCCTAAATTAGGGAAGGGCGACTGCTTGTAACCCACTCAGTTGCTCACTTCGCAGTGATCGTTCAATCCCCATTTGAATAAGCGTTGCGTTGTATTCTGCATGTCCTGGTTGACACTTTGAATGCGATATTTACATCTAGTGTCAAAGGATCGTTTTGTCATCCCGAAATGTATCCCATCTGAGTTGCTACGGTATGCTGTTGGTACAGACTATGTGCTATTAATTTGTGATGCAGGCCGTAATTGGAAAGGAAAATCAACCATAAATTTAAAGTCAGCAGACGTCTCTTAACATCTAAACGGCAAAGGCTTGGTCATATGTTCGACGAAGAAGAATGGCAAACAAAAATTTGTTAAAATATTGCAGAGGCCATACAGTGAGTACAACAATTGCTCTGTTAGCGATCTGTAACATGAATTTTCAAACAGAGACGAATACCTTGATGAAAAGTATTTAAAGTATTATTTAACAATAATGTAGGAGCTTCATAAAACGGTTGCCACCCGAGTGGCGCAGTGGTCTAAGAGATGGCTTCTTATCATTCGTCCAAGTTGGGTGCGGGTTCAAATCCCGGTGAAAAATGGATGTTGTGTTTGTCTTACGGCACTGGCGCTTTCCCTTCACTGGAGCCAGTGGCCCAAAATTATGGACGGGCGACCGCTTATAGCCCAGTGAGTTGCTCACGGTTGTCGTTAAACCTCCAATAAAAAAATAATATGGTTTTTCATATAAGCAATTATTGAAAATTTATAATTTTGTAAAAACCAACATTTCAAATTATGTGCTTTAAATTCTATCAAAGCTAAAAGATGCGAGAAGAAAGGCGTATATCACAAAGTCGTCAAACTCGACATTTCATTTCTTTGCAAGAAAGTCATCACTTCTCTCTCAGTTTAAATTTATCGAATGATAAAATGAAACAAATTCAGCATAAGATAGGAAATTAAATAGATGTAAATCATAACCAACGTACAAAGAAATTTGGGACCTGGAAGCAAAATACGTAGTGCGATGAAAAAGGTCCCAGTCTAGGTACGTAGCGCGCCAACAGATGGCAGTACGCGGATGAGCGAGCAGCAGACGAGGGAAGGGACCTTGTTGAGTCATTGTGTCAAGTGGCGTCCTTGTGTGAACATAGGTAGTTGTGCTACACGATATTTGGTGTCCACGTGCAGAACACAGTTGCGATTTTGGTATGGATTGCAAACTGCTACAACAAGTGAACATCAAATTCTTCGTCAAACTAGGCAAATATGGGAACGTTGACGCAAGCAATATTGCGGCAGACTTATGGCAATGAAGCAATGAGCTGTGCTAGGTGTTTTGAGTGGCACTCGTGTTTCAAGAGCGGCAGAACAGCACTGGAAGAAGACAAGAGGTCAATGCGACCGACTACGAGCAAAACCCCCGAAAATTTGAACAAAATTAGGGAACTATTCAAGACATTGCTACCATCGTCAAAGTGTCATACGGAACAGAGCAGGAAATTCTGACGTCGGTTTTGAACATGCCCTGCATTGCTGCAAAGTTTGTTCCAAAGATTTTGAACCCCGAACAGAAGGCAGTCAGGGTCGAACTCTGTCAAGATCTTCGTCAGCAGGTGGTGAGTGATTCAACTTTCTAGTCAGGGGTCATCACTGGGGACGAGACTCATTCGGGTCACCACTGGGGATCCCTTGCGACTTTTTTCTGTTCCCGAAGATGAAGCTGAAACTCAAGGGTCGCCGTTTTAAAACCGTGGACGAGATGCAGTGCGAATAGCAGACGGTGTTTGACACGATTCGCAAACAGGACTTCGAGGGAGCGTTCCAACAGTGACAAAAACGCTGGCAGATGTGTATCGCTGCAAAAGGAGACTTATTTGAGGAAGTCATAGCCAGACTTCAGTAGCGTAAGTACTTTGTTGCATATCGGCCAATGCTCAGAACGTTTTCATCGGACCTCGTATTTTTTCAGTTTTTTTCTATCTCAAAGGATAAATTTACGACGTGTACTTCTTGATGGGACTTTTTCCTGTGGTTTGGTTTTTTTTTCTATTTGGTGCTCACAGAACTAAACTTTTGGCATGTTCGCCTTTAAGTATCAGCTCAATTTAAAGGGCGACAGAAGTACTTTTTGCCTTGAGAGAAAATAAATGGAGTGACAGTTACTCTATAAAGAAGGGATTACTTGGAAACAGAATTTCCATATGTATTTGTGTTTTCTTTCCCCCACCCACTACCAGGATTGAGGATTTTTTTTTATCGTAATCTACGAAGAATAATTTTGAAATACTTAATTTTGGCGTGTATTATGTTGGACTAAATATTTAATATAGATTTGTTTCTTATATTAGCACTGATAACAAACAAAGGCAGTAGGAGCATGTTATTGCAAATGAACGTTAACATTCAACACAGCAGCTCATACCATTTTTTACTCGGTTTTTATAAACAGCGCAACCTAAGAGAATCATTGCAGTACTGTGAAATGACGTCTCCCTGAAATAATCCAAGCAATTACACCGACTCTGATTCTATTTAAAGAGCTTAACTGGTCATTATTCACGAAAAAAATGAAGTCGTTATTACAAATGAGATACAAGACATAGGGAATGAAAGTCAAAGAATTCCTTAAACTTGCAGGTACCTGGAGGAAAAGCGAATCATCACTGTTGTTCTTATACATGATAACTGGTTCATTGCTGAGCGGCTCCTGCTAGAATTTCTAAACAAAGTAGTAAATACAGGGAAAGAAATTCAGGACAAGAATGATGATCGAACAAGTGATGAAGAATATATTGCTAAAGAAAAGAAAGCAATTTTAAACAGAAATGGTCCGAAAATTTCATAATACTTTGGAGTTGATTTTAATAGTACATTCATAGAGTAGTTTTATCATATAATCCCTGTCTTCCAAAACAGAGCTTTGATAGACGTGCAAGTACATAGAAGCTCTAAACATGCTTTCTAAATGCTCTAGTGTGTGTTTCAAGCGTAAAGTGGTACTGTAAAACCATTTTTTGGACTTGTAAAAGATTTTGAGAGATGAGGATGTAAATCTTATGTTTTTCAAATGATGCTGACTGCAACGACAAATTATACAATCAGAGTGCGACGACAGTATCCTGTGTCACGGACGAACATAACATTTTGAAATAAACTGAAAGCCAAGCTCTGTGATTCAGTAGGAGAAAGAAGGAAGAAGTCCGATTTAATGGAAACTTTTCGGGCAGTATAAAATCTCATATGAATTTATTGTTGAACAAAACACCGTGTGGACACACACACACACACACATATATATATATATATATATATATATATATATATTATTTCTTTCACGCTATTTCCAAGAATGCGTAGGACTTGTGCTTCACACAATTCGTTTAATGGCAATGATAATTATAACGGAATCCATAATTTCATATCACTGCATAGTAGGTAAATTCGGTCACGACAACAGAAACCAGCGTGGAAATACTCTCGTTGAGTTTGTAGAGGCAGAAGTGTTTTTCACCTTGAACTCCCTTTTCACGAAAAAGCCACACAGGAAATGGACATGGAGACATCCAAATGGAACGACAAGTGAAATTGATTTTATTATATGAAACAAAACATTCGTCATCTAAGACAGCAGTGTGCTAAACAAGTTCAACACAGTTAGTGACCATAGATTGGTGAGATGTAAGATGCACCTCAACGCTAAACTCGAAAGTGGCAAGCTCATAAGACAAACAAAATGTATTGACATAACCAACCTTAAAAAACACCATAATACCTTCCAGTTGAAACTGAAGAACAGATTCTCTGCTTTAGAAGGCCTAACATCGGAAAGAAGTGGATATTTCTGAAGTTAACAGAAAAGTAACCAAAGCTCTTATGGAAACAGCAACAAGATTAGCTGGGTCTAAGAACAAGATGCATGTGAACAAATTATCAGGAAAAACCAAAATGTTGATGCAAGAAAGAAGAGAGATGAGGACAACTAAAAAAGAAGTGACTTCCAAAGTGGAATATATAGAGCTATGCAAGACAGTACGAAAAAGGATCACTGAAGACCTAAAGAAGTTCAACTTTGAACTAGTAAGGAAAGCAATTGAAAACAATCAAAGCCTAAAGATAGCAAAGGGGCATCTCAGTAAGGGAAGAAAACAGATTATGGCACTGAGAAAAGAAGATGGTTCTGTAACAAGAAATAGAGGCGAAATTTTGACAAGAGTGAAAGATTTCTACTCCAAATTATATGAAAGGGGTCCGACGGCTTAACGTGCCCATCCGTGCGGATATTTAGTGGATCGAGCTTTGGTACCTGCCTGGGATCAAACCTGAGGTCCTTTCCGCGGTAGTCACGAACGTTGCCCACTAGGTCACCCGCGGCCCTTTTCAAGCGATATTTTAGAAGCTCAGATTTTATGGCAATACATCAGAATCAAAAATTAGCACTTACGCCCCTGGTGGCCAAAGTATTCTTTACCAAAAATTTTAAATTACATACAAAATATTTGCCAGCAAGAGGTGTATCCGCTGAAGAAAAAAGTTTTCAAATCGGAGTTTTAGAAGAAGAGTTATCGGGGAAAATGTACTTTGCTTTTACGCCCTCTTGCTGAAAATCTATGCGTAATTTTAAAAAGTAACTATATCTAAAATACTCTTCGACATAAATGGAAACGAAAGATAGAATATTTTTTTCAATCGGATGTTTAGAAGCAAATTTGTGGAATAAAACAATTTTTTTGAATTCGACATCATCTGCGTTTACGTCTTCTAGCGGCGAAATTGCACCTTTTTTTTTTTTTTTTTTTTCTTTTTGATTGGAGGTTTAACGACCACCGTGAGCAACTCAATGGGCTATAAGTAGTCGCCCGTCCCTAATTTACTGTCACTGGTTCCAGGGAAGGGAGAGAGCCAGTGCCGTAAGACAAACACAACATCCATGCCTCACCGGGATTCGAACCCGAACCCCGTTCGGACGAATGATCAGAGGCCAACGCTTAGACCACTGCGCCACCGGGGCGGCAATTGTACCTATTAAAAAGGAAATGAAGGATCATCAATCGCAAATTTTAAGGTTCCCAATGGAAAAATATTATTTTTAAAGCGGACTAATAGTTGCAAAGATGTATTGGGTACAGGCGGACGGAGGGACGGACAAACTGGTAACATAAGCCCGATCTTTTTTTACAAAAGACGTGCTAAAAGTAAGAGGTAAATAGTGTCAAACCTTTTCTGACAAACAAGCACACATCTGAACCTAAGTTCTACGTTTATCTGTTACAGGTTCTCAGCTTTATATATGGAACACTTTGTTAGTCGTCGTTATTTATTGTAGTTTCTGTCCTTTAGTTAATTCTATAATACGTAATTCTTTATACTCTTCTTGAAATTTTACGTTAAAAATTGCATGTCAGATTAATAAAAATTAAAAAGGTATTTTATTCTTTTTGTACGTGATCCAGCATGTTATAACTCTGAGAGAAATGGGACAGCGTAACTCTGTTCCTCCTTAGTACAGCTAAAGTTGAATCTTGAACATATCTGAGAAGAAAATGTTTTATACCTTCTTTATGGATGTAAAATTGGATTCGTATTTCAGGACCCATGCACATACACACTATTTAAAAATTAATTAATCCATGGGACGTAAATTTGAGGCTTCCTATTTCTTGGCATTGTAGAATAGAATCCTAGATGTACTTTAAAAACATTGGTTTCAATAAATTAAGGAAAAATCAGGATAATTAGAAAATACTTGGTGAAATATTATGAGAACTGGTGAAAAGATACATTAAGTTGTAAATTTTAGGACAGGAGAAAAAAATCGCGGAAACATTATTTAATATCAGAAAAATTGACAATAGAGAAACATGTCAAAATGTAAGGTATGGAAACTCAATAAGGAAGTTGCTTCAATACGATGTGTGGTCACGTTTAAGGCCCGACAGCGATGTCCCATGCTCATTATGATGGTGTCAATTAACTCAGTGGTCTACTGTATTGCCCATTGCCCCTGTAGGGCATCTAGATACAAATTGATGGTAGCAACACGTCTCTCCAGAGCATGTCAGACATGTACAATGGAATTTAGGTCCGGGTATTGAGCTCGCCATTCCATACGGACAATGGTTTCCTCCTCAAAATAATGCTCCAAGAGGAGCGCTTTGTGTGGTCTCGCATTATCGCTCAGTAGAAGAAACATTTCGCTTATTGCACTTGCATAAGGATGCAAGATATCACCTGCATACCTATATATGTACAGTTAGGTTACCACGTGGCAGGATATAGAGATTTGTACGATAACCAAACAAGATGCCAGCCCAAATGCACACACTACCTCCGCCATAACGATCTCTTTCACCGGTGTTACTGGGATGACAGCGGGTTCCTGGCTCCCTCCAGTTCACATAACCTCTGGAGCCACCCTCTAAAGAGTACCTCGATTCCTCAGTGAAGATTACGGACCACAGTTGACTATCACTCCAGCTACCATGCATGAGTGCCCAACTGAGTCGCTCCGTCCTCCACCGTGAGGTGAGGGGCACACATATTGCGGATTTTCGAGCATACAGACCTCCTTCATGAAGCCGTCTGCTTACAGATGAAGTTGATACCAACCTTCCAGTACCGGCAGCAAAGCGAGATCTGATCTGGTTTGGGGTTGAGGTCTTTTGTCTTCGTGAGTTTAACTGAAAATAACGGTCGACAACGGCATTTGTCACTATAGGCCTACCTTAGCTGTACCTTTTAGACAATAAATCTGTTCTCAAAAATACATTCCACAGCATTATGGCCACATCTCTTTGAATCTGGCCTGCCTCCAGGCGTCCAATGGCTTGCCATCAAAAATCATCTATAAAATAATGTCTCAAACTCAATCCTTCACAATGGCTATCTGTGATTTTTCCGATCGCAATTTTAAGCCCGAAACTCAAGCAGCTTCTCAAACGCGCGTTTTTATAGAGGTGTCTGATGACATCGTATGATTGCAGCGCCACAACTTTATATATGATGTCCTGAGTCGGCAGTAGATCTGTTATTCATGTATTCAAATTTGGTGAAATTCTAGTTATTTTTGGCTGGTTTATCAAACATTTACTGCTTTTTCCTAAATTTATGGAAACTAGCATATTTGACATTGTGGTTTTAAACGGATGCACCCAGGCCGCACAAAAAATTGGGAAATATTTTAAATTTATGTGCTGCATTTGAAGCACAAGTCACAGATTCTCAGCGTTCAGTATTTCATTTAATTAGGATTACTACAGATTCCTATTTGTAAAAATCTCAACTGCGAGGATTTCACTTAATTAAGGAAAGTTTGATTTTCACAACGCTTGGGATTTTTACAATGCCATAAAAGCTTTCATAATTTGCAAGATTTTCTTTATTTTCGCTGACAATTCGAATTTAAATGAATCATTACGAAATATCTTGTAGTCCTTTAACGCATACATTTTATAAAGGGATATAATATTTTTAAATTTCTTTTATGCGTTTTTATTTATATGAAAACGTTTTAAGACCAACCCTTTGACAAATGTATGACGGAGGTTCCATTGTATTTCAACTTTGTGGCTAAAATAATTTTTTTGTTCGTGATTTTTATCTCTCTTTCAGTTACTAATTTATTCCATTATTACAATGTACTCGAATGCAAGTTCGTTTAAGAACTATTCACTGGCCGAAATAAATCTGCACCTTGCGTGAACAGCTTGGAGAAATTATGTGTTAACTTCCATTATAATCACCGGGTCAGTTACGTGTACGATAAGAATAAGCGCAATATCTTGTAATTGAAGTAACTGTTCATTAATTTCTTGTAGAGGCTGTAATATCTAAGGAAAGCCTTTAAGTATTACATATCGTTCTTCTGATACATGAATAAAATATATAAGGAGTTCTGAACTTGACAGAATTTTGACGTGATTTTACTTCCTGATAAAAACGAATCACAGTCAAATCTAAAACGTGAGAATAACACTGAATAACACCGTTAAAGTTTCCATTCGTGTTTACTGACCCATCATACGCTTGAACTCAGATTTAAATTTCCTAAAGTTGGGGGAGGAAGATTTACATATGGTAACGGATGTTGTTTTGCTGTGGGTTGGGCAGCAACCATTGATTTGGGCCGCCACGGTGGCGCAGTGGTCAAAGCGATGGCCTCTGATCATTCATCCAAAAAGGCTCCGAGTTCGAATTCCGGTGAGGCATGGATCTTGTGTTTGTCTTACGGCACTGGCTCTCTCCCTTCCTTGAAACCAGGACCCTAAATTAGGAACAGGTCACTGCTTATAGCCCATTGAGTTGCTCTCGAAGGTCGTGAAACCTACAATCAAAACAAACAACAAAAATACCACTGATTTTGCGCCACGACGGTTAACCGTCCCGTGGGTCTTGTGTTGGATTTCTAACTTACTGTTTTCAAGTGAGGCTTTGCATCTCTTCAAAATATTTAGCTTACGTAGCTGATTCGAACAAAATTCAATTGAATGATTACTATTTAAACATAATTTTAAAAATAAAATACTAAAAAATGTATCAAAGTAAAAATAGCAAACGTGCATCGCATTGAGCACAGTGGAGTCAATGCGGTAAAATTAAGGGGCATTTGGAAACACATCGTTTCTAGATTACAGTCTCACAATATGTCAGTGTTAGCTTGCCTGACCTTTGTGATCTTTCATCATTATGAGAAAGAAATCTTGTAGTTTACGAAATTCCGTCGCAGCTGCGAACTTCGATATCAGACATTTGAATGTCTCTTAATGACTGATACATACGTCAATCTGACTACTGGCGTTAGAGAAACAGACGCTGATTTCTTCAAAAGGTCTTTTGTTTCGGAGTCCACACACGTGCAATTGCAAATCAGCAGAATCTCGCCAGACAATTTCGAAATCATAGTTATTAATTTTGCATCCGTATCGCATTAATGTGCCAGATAATCTGTTACAATACCTAAACCTGTCAAACTAATGTACAGTTGTCGTTGATCTAACGCAAAGGATCGAGGTTTCTTAAGCAGGTAAATCAGCGTGTGGCATTACTCGAAGTGATAAGCTATTTGAGAATGACTGCTCGACTGAAGTTACCAATTTCTAAGAGTGTCCACTGCACAGTATCGGTACTAATATCAGTTCCAATAGTCTCACATATTTTCTTAATCATTTGAGAGAATATTTATTTCCTTCTTGAGTAGAAAGTACTTTGCATGGATTTACTGTCTCGTTCTGTTAGCTTTGAATGTTTGCCGGGTTGTTTGTTGTTCGATGAATCCCTATTGAGCTTGAATTGGGAAACTCCTATCGGTAGCTGTCGACCTGCGAGCATCCAACGCGCTGAAATATCAAGAACAGCTCGATGTTTTTAAAGGAAACCTATTATTATCAATCTTCACTGGGAACCTGTTAATTTTGCTCATCAAGGAATCGGGCTTTTACAGTCGCGCTATCGCTACGAGCATATTCATGTTCGGTGTATGACGTGGTGCTTTGTGGGTTTCCGGATATTAATGGCCCGGCATTGTGCATTTCCTGCAATAATTGGAAAATACATTGATATCCGTCTTTCATGTTGACAGTCATTTATGGCAAACAAAAGTTATATTAAAAATATCATCTTAAAATAATTGTTATTTCTTACTCAACACCAAAACTTCCCGGAATGTGTTACCAAGAGATGAAAATTAAGAGAGGTATGCCTACATGATATCTTAGAGTTTAAGAGAGTAATGAATATGATTTCAAAGAAAGCAATTATAAATAATAAAAAACAGTTATTAAGAAAGTAACTTATTTTATGTTAGGAACAGTAGTAAACCAGGGATCCAACTTCGGAATCTGAATGGAACAATACAAAAAAATTACTGTGCCTTTTTCTTTTTATGGTGAAAGGAATTAGGATTTATATCTTTTACTTCACCTTTCGGTGTTATAGTTCTAGTCACAAATATTACTGATTACCAAACTATGATCTATTGTTTTTCGATCACAAATTATGAAAAATCTGCATAAATTTTGCCTGTGTTGCAGCTCAGTGAAATTCTGTTTTAGCAAACATAAATGGATCGAGATATCATTGAAAGAAGGCGCATAGATTTATTAGGTGTACAAATACATTTTAAAGCGTTTTAGGACAACTCAAGATATCATTTGAGGGAAAACAAGATTACCTTTACGAATCAAAATGCGCACCGTAATTATCTATCACCTTCCGCCATCGGTCGGACAGCTGACGGATTGCATCCGTGAAGAATACTTCGTCATGTAACGCTATGAATTCGTCACATGTCCGGTACCATACAGTAGACAAACCATGTTGCATCGATCGAAACAAATGGCAGTCTGAAGGGGCAATGTCGGAACTATACGTCAGGTGCTCCAAAACTTCCCAGATAAGCGTCAATAACATTTCTTTAACCGATTTCGCGACACGAGGCATAGCATTGTCATGCAGTAATTTCACGAGACGCAGTCCTCTGCCTGTGAATGGACGTTTCCGACATATTTCCTGGTTCAATCGCAGCAATTGTTGCTTGCAGCGATCAGTAGCAACAGTTTGACCCTGTTCCGATAGTTCATAATAGAGCACACACATCCTTCATATCCTACCATGTGCACAGTAGAACCTTCTTGAAGTGAATATTGCATTTCGGTGTCTAAGTCGTTTGCTTCATAGGGTCAACTCAGTGTTTTTTGCGCTAGAGATTGTCGTACCTTATCCACTTTGCACCACCAGTTACGAGTTTCTAAAGCAAAGATTTTCTGTGTTGTTTATTCAACAGATTCAAGCACTACATGACACGCTCATCCTTTTTCCTCTGCCTCAGATATTGTGGCACCCATTTTCCTTCCTTCCGAATCTTTCGCATTGCACGTAAACGATTGGAAAGGATTTGTTCGGTTGCCCCCAGTTGTTCAACTAGTTCCTTTTGCGTTTGAGACGAATCTTCATGCAGCAATGCTGGCATTTCCTCATGTGCAACCTTCTGCAGGGCGACGATACGTTCTCGATCACTAACATCAAAATCACCTGCTTTAAACCATCTAAACTAAAACTCACACGTGCTTTTCGATACAATATTCTCCCCAGAACAGAACAGATGGATACACATGCTTTCGCAGCAGTTTTTTCTTGATGAAATTCTAACCGAGTGCAGTGTCGAATAAATGCAGTATCGCTTGCCATCTTTCACTTACCGATGTGCAGGTGCGTTTGAGCGTTGGGAAAACATATGTATCACATTTTATACTCTGCACCAGTTACGGTCACATGACAATAACGCGGGGTAATGTCGAATATATAAATTAGTGGTAAACGTCACACAAAAAACGCTTTAAATCTTACTTGTACCCCTAATACTGCATGTAGAGCTGGTGTGTAAATTTGATTGCATAACACTGATGTGATTTACTATAAAAGCTAGGCGGATGCAAATAGGTTTGGTTATCTTCTAATTTAACTTTTTCAGGGACGTTTATTGTAAGTGATGAGGCACCCGACATAGAATAAGTGTTTCGCATGGGAGTACAGAGATTCACGCATAAAATCATGTTCAGATGTTAACTTTGGATGCTTATTAAGAAATTATCGATAGGTATACTGCATGACAAAATATTCAGCCGAGCATAAAAGCAAATTTATTCTATGTACTTTTAAGGGTGTCCATTAACATAAAAGCGGAAATTTTTATAAATTCAAATTGCAGATTTTGGCACAAATGGAAAAATAGTCGGTGTACAGATAGAGTATGGAAAACAATCAGATATAAATTTTAACTTTACTTTGCGTCATGGGAAAGAAGATCATTAGTAATATGGAAAGATGAACAGATACTCTTATCAAAAAAGCGAATACGTAAGAAAGGAAAAAGGGGTATTGTTCTAAAAAAATTTGAAATGCACTTTAATCTGAAAAGAAGATAAAATGAATTCATACAGCGTTATCTTAAATGGTAAACCCTCAAAGACGCTAGGTATTTTTTTTGCGGTAGGTATATTTTTTTATTCTTACTTCCGCAGTTATATACTCGTACGTTCAAAAGTGAAAATCGCATCCATAATTCTTCGACAGCGATGTGATTCACATACTTTTATCAAAAGAATTAGGTTTGCAAGAGATATTGTAAGTAATATCATGTGCGACTGACGTTTGTTGAACTTAAAATATTATTTTTATGTAAGATACAGTGGAATATTCGGTAATACTGGTAAGAAAAAACGTTAGCGAATCTGCACAATATTCTTATTTAATGCACGTGGTGCCATATGATATATATAAATACGCATGTGTGCACAACAAGAAACAAAAGGACTTTTTGAAGGTGGTTGCTGAACTTTGGTAGGGTGTGTAATCCTAACGAACGTTGAAGACCACTGCATAACTGTGTAGCTTGAAATTGACGAGTTTATCGAAGAAGATTTCGGACAGTTTTGCCAATACTCAGTGAGGTCAGACTGCAGTTCATAAAGAGTCTGCCGAGGTTCCTTCGGAGCTCCACTGTGTCTGCCAAGTGCAGTCCAGTCACGCTGAAATTGATTTAGGTTAGGGAAGCATGCGGGGCAATCCGTATGCTCGATTCCCTCCTCTTGAAGCATGTGGTCAGTTTGTCGAACTCTGCGAGGTCGAGAGTTATCATCTACGAAAAAGAAGGAATCACCGACGGTTGCAGTTTACGGCATGGTAATGGGTCCGGGAATCTCGTCTGTATATCTCCGGACAGACAGACTGCTGTTTCTGGTGACGTAGAGGTCCAAAAGTCCATCGATACCTATGCTTGCCTAGACCATCAATATATGTCCTCCGTAATATGTTGTTTCCTGCAGAAGAGCTAGGTTATTTCGTGTGATGGATTCCTTCCATAAAAAATGCTCGTCGATTGTCAGACTCCAGATTGAATCTCCACTCGTCAGCGAAAAGAACTTCACTGCACTAGTGTCGCAACTACGATGTTGCTGAGACCTGTTTCATCGGGACGTGCGTTACCATGCGAAAAGAATTACATATTCAATTTGTCTACTTTTATAAGTGCTACTTTGGTGAAGGCGACTGAGAATATTTTGATTTGGCGACCTGCGTTCTGCTGACAAGGTAAACGCTCGCAAGAGCTTTTCTAAGTAGTAGGATTTTGCAACGTGCGTCGATGGTATATTGGCAATAAATAGCAGCCGTCCTTTACTCCAGTTGATCGTGGATGACATTGACCTTGACTTCGTTGAACTCTTCCCGTAAACTGGAATCGTGTCCAACTTCGGGAACTGACACTTCGTGACACTTATTGGATTCTGCTAAAACCTTCAGTGTATGACCTTCTTCCAGCATGCCAATAGCTATCCACGTGGTTGATTCCGGTAAATCATGTTGTACAGACAACGTTCAAATCGGAGACTTCAAGGAACGAAATGTCACGATATATGCCGCAGAGTTAGGATGTCCCGGGAATATCTTTGTTCTTATCCCATTATATGACTTGTACATTCTTACGTCATGACGCTAATTTGCGTAAGGATATTTATGATTTGGCTGACTACATCTTACTCGACTAGTTTCCCAGGTTTCGGCAAGATATCACATGACCTTCTTGCATAATGTGGCAAAAGTGGCATGCTCTTTAAGTACACCCTTTGCACAAAAAAAGAAAGAAAAAAATGAAAGTTCCAGAACAAATTATTTAAATGAGATGAACATTTACATGTGCAATGGACATGAAAGGAAAGGATTGCAATACCACAGCAGGTGGGCCATTTATTCGAATGAAATAGCTACACGAGTAGAACAAGTCAGTATGGTGTAGCGCCACATCTGGCTCAGATACAAGTGGTTACCCAGAATGGCATAGACGCATACAGTATATGGATAGCGTCCTGAAGTATAGCATGTCAGATGGTGCCCAAAGTGCGATCCAGTTCACCGACATTCCATGATGGGCGTAGGTGGCATCACATTGTGTCCCAAACAAGTTCTATCGGTGAGATGTCTACCCATATATTGGGCAGTTTTGACGTTGAGTCATTCCACCCGTCTGTACCGTTAAGAGAAACCGCGGAGCTGTTAAAGAAACCTTTAGCAGACTCCGATTTGTTCACAGAAAGCTCGCACACGGAAATTGCCGCTGTGCTTGACCTTGTCACGGGATACAATTTTTTCAGCCTTCAGAACTGGATCTATAAGCAATCCAGAAGGGTCCAGATAGGATCGGCGCTCTCGGAGGTACCGGCAGAAGCTGTCTTACGCTGGCTTGAGAATAGAATCCTCACTACGCACTCCCCTTCACCAAGTATCAGGCTGCGTTACGCTGATGATGTTTCCTTCGTGTGGGACAAAGGTAAAGCAATACTCAAGCAGAGTTTCTCTGTCATAAATTCCGAACATCCGAGCATAAAGTTCCCTATGGAAATGGATAATGAATCATCGTTACCTTTCGGGGATGTGCTTGTGAAGAAAACAGACTCTGGACACTCACTAGGCAGGTCTGTTACAAACCCACGTATGCGCCGAACGTAATAGCTCCAGATTCATTTTGCCCAAATACCCGAAAGCTGGCCTCAATAAGGCACAGAGCCAGGCGTACGATCGTCCTATCCTCGAACACCCCAACCAGATTGAAGGAGATCAACGATTTCTGAACGCTAGCGTCTACAGCTGGATTTGACAGCCACCAAGTGGACAGCAACATCAACAGAGCAGTATCAACCATCACCAACTCTAATACGCAGAGAAGTAAACCACTTCTCTGGTATATTGGAACCTGCCCATACATCCCAGGTTTCTTATATTTTTTAAAAGACTGCCTCCGAAAACTCTGGCTTCACATAGGCATCAAGGCTCCAAAATGATTGCTTTGTACCTCACACACGATAAACGAAGTAGCACTAATCTTCAGGACTCCGGAGTATACGCAGTCCCTTTTGAATATCCTGACGGCTCAGCTAAGGAGTACATTGGCATGACAAAACGTTCCCTCAAAGTACGACTCCAGGAGCACAAACATGATACAAAATACGGAAAACTCAAAACGGCACTAGCGAGAAAAAGCAAAAACCATGCAGCCACACCTAGGTGGCAGGATATCCGAAAAGTGGCTCCATACATAACGATTAAAGTTACAGCCTACAGAGAGACAGTAGAAATCCTGTCTAAGCCCGACGTCTGCGATATTGACACCTCCATAGAGTTACCTTATGTTTGGCACTCGATCCTGGGAATCACGAAACGTTAAATCATGCATCACGTATCACATGCGCGTGAAAATATCATTGTTTTATGTGGCTTTATTTTACTCTCATTTAAATTTTGAAAACTTCTGGAACTGTTTATATATTTCCAATTTAGTGTTTATATTTAGCCTTTCCTGAAGTAGCCACCCGTGAGTGGCGAAAACTTGCTTTACGATGCAGTTTGTACCCTATGGCAATAAAACGGAATTCAACCAATTACGGTTATCAATATTGACATATTATTCAAATTAGCTTGCATTCTTTTTTCAAATTTTATTATTCAAAATTGGCTTATTATTCGAATTGGCATGACTTTGTTTTTCAAGCTTTGTTACTCAAACCTGTCATTTAAGGGGATGGTTCACCATAATACTTTACGGCTCATTATTTTACCATCTAAAAGGGCGACGAACCTAAAGAAAGGAGAGATACTTTTGTATCACTTTTTCTATGTAATGCCATGATGTCCTTGTCGGATGGACTAGCTCTTTCCCATCATGCCTCAGGTCATAGGTCAGAGCTACCAAATAATGGGAAACACCATCCCAGGCCCGGATATTGGCGGCAAGACGGAGTGGCATGGACACAATCAGGCTCTGGAAGATTATCCGTGGCACACCTGGCATTTCGGACTGCAGGAGAGCACGTATATCTAGAAGATGCGTGGTTGTTTGTGGGCACGTCAAACCGGTCGATCTATATTGTCCCAGGAGTTCTCCATGGAATTGAGGTCCGGCAATTTCGCCGTCTAAGGGAGAAAGGAGAAATCGCTGTCTTGTTGCTAAAACTGGTAAGACAGGAATTTTGCAACATGACAGGACGCATTGTTCTGTTGGTGGACACCATCACCACCATGGTAAACGTCCATCATGAAGTGATGCAGATGGTCAGCGAGGAAGGGCAGGTAGCCTTTGGCGTTCAGGGAACCATCCAGTGGTATCAGCGGTCCCAAGTCATACCAGGAAATCATTCAACAGACATGCGCACTGCCACCGCCGGCATGTACAAGACGCACAAGCGTGTCCGGTTGTTGGTTGTCGTGAGTCTGACACCGTATCTTCCACTGCCTGTAACATCTATGGAGTAGTAGTCTCGATTCGTCGGGTAAGGGAAATGTTTAGCCACTAATGTTGACACAAATCAGCAGCAATATGAGAATAACTACAATATATCCACAAATAGACTGCGAAACAACGTGGGACAAAAATGGAATTTACATGCTTTTCCGTCATGTCTTATCTTCGCCCTCATAAAAACTTCGAATTCCTTAATAGATACTTATTGGGCTACAATCATTACGACAGAAAGGGCAAGTTGATAGAAATGCTAGCTTCAATTCCGTGAGTAATCAAAACATACACTGAAGGAAAAAATCATAACACCAAGAAGGGGTTGTGTTAGATAAACGACAGTTTGTAGACGGTGAGAGTACATCTGTAAGATGATGTCTATGCAAATTTCGCGCTCGGCGCATACGTGTGGCGCTAGTAGCGCCCCTCGGAACAGGCAAAGCAGGTTTGCTGTAAATACGCGCTGTAACGTTCGTGAGCGTTAGTTATCATTGAGATTCGACGTAGTGTGTTAATGTTAGTCAAGAATGCCTTTAAGAAGACTAAGAGCCGCCCCGCCCAGTTGGCGCAGTGGTCTAAGGCACTGGCCTCTGATCATTCGTCCGTAAGGGGTCCGGGTTCGAATCCCGGTCAGGCATGGATGTTGTGTTTGCCTTACGGCACTGGCTCTCTCCCTTCCCTGGAACCAGTGACCCTAAATTAGGGACGGGCGACTGCTTATAGCCCATTGAGTTGCTCACGGTGGTCATTAAACCTCCAATCAAAAAAAAAAAAAAAAAAAAAAGAAGAAGAAGACTAAGAAGCCATTATCAACAGCTCACGGAGTTTGAACGAGGTCGTGTAATAGGGCTACGAGAAGGTGGATCTTCTTTCCGCAATATTGCACAAGGACTTGGCATGAATGTAGCCATTGTGCATGATTGTTGGCAGCGGTGGTCAAGGGAAGGTACTGCCTCAAGAAGACCGGGTTTCGGCCGGCCACGTGGCACTACTAAGAGGGAAGACCGCCGTGTACGGCGTGTGGCCGTGGCGCATCGTACCGCGTTTGCGGCATCAATTCAAGCTGCAGTTGCCACCACAGTGACACAACAAACTGTTACAAATCGGTTACTTGAAGGACAGCTCCAAGCCAGACGCCCTGTAGCGTGCATTTCACTTACTCCAAACCACTGCCGTTTGCGACGTCAGTGGTGTCAAGCTAGAGCTAATTGGAGGACGAAGTGGAGATCTGTTGTGTTTTCTGATGAAAGCCGTTTCTGCCTGGGTGCCAGTGATGGCCGTGTGTTGGTTAGAAGGAGGCCAGGTGAGTGCCTGCAACCAACCTGTCTGCGGCCGAGACACACTGGACCTAAACCTGGAGTTATGGTCTAGGGAGCAATTTCCTATGACAGCAGGAGCACTCTCGTGGTTATCCCACGCACCCTGACGGCACAGTTGTACGTCGGTATGGTGATTCAACCTGCTGTGCTGCCATTCATGAACATAATTCCAGGGGGTGTTTTCCAACAGGATAACGCTCGCCCGCATACCGCTGTTGTAACCCAACATGCTCTACAGAGTGTCGACACGTTGCCGTGGACTGCTAGATCACCAGATCTTTCACCAATCGAGCACGTAAGGGACATCATTGGACGAAAACTCCAGCGTCACCCCCAACCAGCATTAACCGTCCCTGTATTGACCGACCAAATGCAACAGGCATGGAACTCCATCCCACAAACTGACATCCAGCACCTGTACGACACAATGCATGAACGTTTGCGTTCTTGCATTCAACATTCTGGCGGTTACACCGGTTATTAATGTACCAGCATTTCACATTTAAAATGGCTCTTCTCGCGCTTACAATAAGCTGTGATCTTGAAACCTTAATCGATTAAATATGTTACCTATACAAATGTATTGCCGCCATTTCATTCCTCTACAACTATTTTTTCGTAGTGTTGGGGGTTTTTTTTCGGTCAGTGTATGATTACTCAGGGAATTGAAGCTAGAATTTCTGGCCACTGGTTTTCATCATCTCATCTTATATTTGAGAAACTTTTTTTTTAAAGATTACTATTTTATTTCTACGAATTGCAATAAATAATGCCACCTACATTATATTTAAATAATGAAATATACATTTTATGTATTCACAATGGCTTCTTCTTTAAGGAATTAATCCTCTTTACTGTTCACGCTTTCCTAGTGTCTGATTCAATTTATATATTTTTGAAAGATTTATGCGGTTGTATTCATGTACATTCTTACATTACGGTTATCTATTTTTCCTATATTATTATATAGTAAATAAGCATGAGGTAAAAATTTATCATTAATTTCTGATACGATAGATTTTGTTAACCTTTTAATTCGGTAATTTGCTTATCTGAGGAATATTGAACCATGTCTGGGAAAAGCAAGTTATGATCCGTGTAATAATGCAAAGTACAGACTACAGTTTTTTTTGTGAAATTGAACTGGAATAAATAAATCAGTGGTTTATCATAGTAACGCTTTAGTCATTTTCAGCAAATTCAAAAGATTTTCAGGAAAATCGAGTTCTAAGGAACCGAAAGAAAAATTGAAAATATTATAAAATTATTTAAAATTTCTGGCATTAATGAAACAGATAATTTTGCAGCACATAATTCGCTTTTGTGGTTCGAACCTGAACCAATAGGTGCATCACAGGAGACACCGCACATACTTCGTCAATCGATAATCCCCGCTACTCAAAGGCTTTTGATATTTAGTATAGCGTCTTTCCTTTTATATTTATAAGGCAATGAATGATTTGTTTTAAATAGAGTTGACTCGAAGCCTGAATTTTCCTGTAGGTTACTGGGTGGCTCTTTGATAGTAAAGATGTGCTCTAAATCCCAAAAATATTTGCACTAAAGAAATCTCTGAAGACACAAATTACAAAAGAATGTCTGAAATCGTAGCGCAAAAGAATTAGCTACAAGACTGAAATTGTGGCGCAAAAGCTTTTTTTAGATACAAGACTGAACTCAAGTCCGAACTCTGAACACGCGGCAGACGGCTTCGTTCTGTGACTTCAGATCCCTTTCTCACTGCAGTCTATGAAGATTGGACAATGTGGGAGAATATTTCACTACCAACAGGCTGAAATCCAATATCTACACTGCTGGGAACCCAAAATGCAACACCAAGAAGGAAGCATCCGATTGGCCTGAAATTCGCAGCATGCGTCACCCGCAAGAGGACATGCAAACGATTAGCATTGCAGGGCATATGTAAATCATTGACTCCCGGCACGCCACCGAGAAGCACTATAAGAAGGGTGCACAGAAGGCGGGGTGTAAGTAGTGGAAGTGTGTTGTGTTGCCGGATCTGTGCGTGGGAAGCTTCTTGATGCCTCTTCGCAGACCACGGCAGTCATTCCAGCACGTTTCGGAGTTCGAAAGAGGACGAATAGTGGCTTATCGCGATAGCGGTTTATTGTACCGAGACATCGGCGCCCGTGTGGGACGACATCCTGCCACATTGAGGCGAGTATGGATTTGGTGGGTGCAGGAGGAACGAACTGACCGACGTGAGTGATTGCCGCAGTCATGGCACACCACCGAACGAGAGGATTGGAATGTTGTGCGGCGGGAATTGACGGCTCGCACCGCCACATCACAAACGTTAGCGCAGGAATTAGGGTGTGTTGCGCAACTACCTGTGTCAGCACGTACCGTTTGACGTCGTCTGCGGGAGAGCAGACTTGTCGCACGGCGCCCATTGCTCCGATTATCATTGACGCAACACCACCGGCGAGTGTGGCGGCAGTGGGCCGTTGAACGCCGCCCCTGGACTACGGAATTGCCCGACATTGTCTTATCCGACGAATCCCGCTTTTGACTGCAACATCACGATATTCTGATCCGCATGTGGTGGCACCGCGCCGAGAGACTGTATGACGCCAGCATTATGCATTGCTATACCGGTCCGTCGCCTGGCGTTATGGTTTGGGGCGCAATTGGATATGACACCCTCACCCCTCTGGTACGCATCGCCGGTACACTCAACAGCCACCGCTACATCTCCGACGCTTTGGAGCCTGTAGTCCTCCTTTACCTGCAGGACCTGCCAGCAGACACGTTTCAACAGGACAATGCGCGCCAGAACGTGGCACGCATCGTGCAACACTTCTTCAGGGCCCACCAAGTGTCACTGCTGCCGTGGCCCGCCTGTTCTCCCGATATGTCGCCCATCGAACACGTCTGGTCGCTGATCGGCAACAGATTGGCCCGGCAAGCACCACCTGCGGCTACGCCTGATGAACTGTGGCAACGTGTGGAAGCAGCCTGGACCGACATACATCAAGCCCACATCCAAAGCCTTTTTCGTTCGATGCCGCGGCGTGCAGCGGCAGTTATTGCCAGCCATGGGGGCCACACGAACTATTGTTGTGTCCGTGTTCCGCAAGTCGCACGGGCCTGTAAGCTCAATCGTTTCATCTTTGTATCTGTTGTTATGTGTCCAGTAAATCTGTCTTTGCTATCTCGTGTCCTTCTTGGTTTTGGATTTTGGGTGGCCAGCAGTGTATAATCAGCACGTTGAAGTAGGTGTTCAGTGAAGGTAGCAAATCGCACTATGGTGGAGTAAGATTGACTGATGATCACCTATCTACTCATGAACAGACAGGTCGATACAAACTGCTTCCAGCAAAACCTCTTCTAATCCACTTAGAGATACGTTAGCATATGTTCGCCAGAGGAAGGAAAATTTAAACTTTTGGCTTAAAAGCTCTAGAAAAATTAAAAGGAAAAAGATTCAATTTACTCCACTTTCTGCACTCTGCTATACAACTTATTTTCATTTTACCCTTCTAAAAAATCGAACGAATTACTTCATTATACGAATCTCATTTTATTTTATGTGCCCAGTTCGCCAGTCGTTGTCTCAGCAGATGACTATCCCTTTTAGCTAAAAGTTGTCATTTGGCTTTATCATGAACAGGCAAATATTGCAAGATAGAATTAATTTTTTCTAACAAGAGAACTAATGCTTGACGTCTCTTAAAGGTCATCTGTACATTTCTTCTTGCAGAAAAAAAACGAAGTAGAATATATGCTACAAATTTCATTCTGTGCTTTCTCTGAAAGAAGAGAAAAGAAGACCACATCCATTATATAAATCACGTGTTTTTTTTCATGGATTTCTACTGAATCAAGTGCAAAACTACGTTTCAGATACTTCTGAACTTTAAATGGTATCCATAGTTACGCAGCAAGAAATTTAGCGACATACCAGGAATATTTTATCGTACCATTGATTTCAAATAATGCATTTTAAAATGCATATCATTTCTCTTTCTTTAGTAGTATTCGTCACTTTAATTTTATGTATTGTCTTGGCGGTTTTTTAAGATTGTCCATTGCAAATTAGAAATTATTTGAAGTAAAAATGTAATTTTAATTTTTCTTATGTTTTAAGAAATAATAATCAGATAAGTTGGTTAACTTCATGAAAAATAATTTTGAATTATTTGCGATAACTTAAAATTTACATGACAATGAGAATTAAATCCCAGTTCTTTCTCGTTTACTTTGTATTGTAGACTTCGTATTATTTTCCACTTTATTTGTACATGGACACAACAAACTGATTTTACAATTTATTTCAAATCCTAAAGAAATATAAAGAGCAAAATTTAATGAAATTCCTTGAAGAAGTACGTTGGAAAATGTCATTTCCTCAAAATTACTAGATGGATGGATGTCGTTTACAATTTTTTGTTCTTTTACTTATTGTTGCTCTCGTTTTAATACCGAAAATATTTTATGAAAATCCTGGGAACGTGTCGTTCGACAGGAAAATCTCGATAAATCTAAGTTTATGACCTTCTAAAAATGCCATTTAAAATGTAGCTGGTAACTGAAAAATTAACGATCATGGTATGACAATTTGATTTAATGAACTACGTGAATTTCACTTCAGAATTAAGGCTTGAAAGTTTGTGGATAATAATCTTGAAAAAGGGATGGAAAGGAAATTTCTAACACATTTCTACGTTATGTGATTCTGAATCCAATTTATTTCAAGCGCATAAAATTGGCGTGGAATATCAGATCCATAATGATTAATGTGACAGTTAAGTACGGCATCGATGTCGTAAATTTTTATTGTATTCAGTAAATATTTTTGTAAACTATTAAGATATTAAAAACGCATCTGATTTCAGGTGGTCTGCATGGTACTAGGGTTGCTTGAAAAGTAGTCTTTACTACCTAGGAATGTCATCGGCATAAGATACTAGTGGATCATGGTACGTAGGGCTTTTTTATCTTATAGCTATAAAGATTTGATTTGGGAAAAAGAGTTATGCCAAGAAGCAAAGCTTCGAATACCACTACCTTTTATAACATGATAACTAAGATACCGGAATGATATCTTTCGCATCGGCGAAGTACTTTTTTCTTTTGTTTCGGTTCCACACTTAAAATTTTCTGAAGTGTTTGTAATGTTTAACGTTCATTTATCGAACGTACGATGGATTCTGATTTAACACGTATTTTATCTCCATACTTCGTATTCCTGGGTAGAGGCTTGCCCGTTTTAGGATAATTGATTTCGTTCCTGGTAACTAAGTGTGACTTATATTCTTCTATAAATTTGCTTAGTTCCTGTTACTATATAAATTTTGTTCGTTATCCATAAGCAGTTTACAAACTTAACTTCATATTTTCTGTCCCTACTTAATGTTTCGTATAAACCTCAATTCAGATCAGGATTAGAATGATCTGTGAGTTCAACATAGATAAGTAGGATATTTTCAATGTATCGCAGCCCTGATCTCGTTAGATATTCGGTATCTTCGTTAGAATTCAACTACAGATTGCTTGCAATTGATTTCAAAGTACATTTGTTATACGAGTTTAGACTAATTTAATGTTTAGAGTTTAATGTTGTTGTTTCGTTTTTCTGCTTTATTATCAGGCTCGAACGGTACGTTTTTTTCAGGCTAAAGAGCTGCGGAGATTAATTATTGGATAGTATGAGCATTCCGGATAGCTTGTTCAACTATCCGAAATATTCTAGACATGGTGCTAATATACCTACCTGAGAAAATAAATAAATGTTGAACTTGAAACTACAGTTGTTTTCACTTAATCTCTAGACGTAATATTGAAGCGAAATTTCTGCGCTTAGTTAATGACTAATTATAATTAAGCTATCTGTATCATCACGTAAACGTTAAAGAAAGTTTCAGTCAAAGTCTAGTTTCTCACATAATGTCAATGTTCTGGGGAAACCTAAGCAATGAACTAAATAATTCAGACAAACACCTAAAGAACATTCCAGCAGTTTAACAGAATTTATCTTCAAGAAACAATTCAGCTGGTATATTGACTTAATTAAGCCAGTTAGTTTCCAACATAAAGTGCTCTTGTACTGAGGATCAGCGTCGTGTCTGGAAAATGACTGGGTTACCAATATATTCATCATATAACTTGAAGACCGATGCACAAATGGTTATTCAAAGAATTGACAATTTGGGAGTGGATACTTTGCACATTCCGAAAATATTCTTGCGATGCTGACTGATGAAAGGATCCATATGAGAGAACTGGCTTCCAGAAAACTTTTAATTACAAGAAAGGAAAGCCCCTTCCCACCAGTTATTCCCCATTCTCAGAGTTCTACTTAATTTTGAAACTCGTGATTACACAGTAATAGGGAATTGGCAAGAACTTGACAGGAAAAAAGCACTTTATAGCGAAATGCTATATAATCAGAAAATATAAATCATTTTTGTCAAAGGAAGCGATAACACCACAATTCCAGATTTTCCAAAATATTCCTGCATCTCACAGCTGACAGAAAGACGCACTAGGCTCGTCACTGAAGCGTCAGTTGTTGTTGTCTTGACATAATGTGAGACGAATTCATTTTGGCAAAATCAGAAGTTAAGTTTCTGATGAAAGCTAACACAAAATCCGACTTGTCTGTAAATGAAAAGAATACGCCCGGACGTATGGCGCAGTTCAACGTATGAGTTCACGAACGCTTAAACTAAAATATAAGCATTATACAGTTCACATATAGTTCAATTAAGTAGCAAGTTATGCAATAGTTACTAGGAAGATATGTGTAAAATTGTTTATATCAGCCAGTCTTTTGCACTTGTTTTATGGATCTTTAGCGTAGATATATTTGGGTTTAACATTCACATATTTTGCTTTCATGAGAATTCTCCAAAAATTGTGGCAAATTTGCAGAATTGTTAAATTAATATAAGAACGCATAAGATAAATGTTTCATGCTCTACCAATGGTAATTTCGAAGAAACGTTTATCAGCAGTTTCTACCATATAAATAGACAAAAAGAGAATAGAGCTACTTGTAAAAATATTATCTTTATCTGTCTATTACGCCTTTTCAATGTCTATGGAGTTTTCACGTATCTCCGTTAATACATGCTACTGTAAGAAAGCAATAAACCAAAATGCATTATTTAAAATTCTGCACACAAGATCTGAGATCCTTGATCAAGTTTTATTTCGTATGACATCTGTAACATACATTGTTGCAATAATGTGATCAAAGACAATATGGAGAAAGAAACATCAGAACACATAGGAGAATCGATAGTTAAATGTCCGATTAAAAAATAGTAATATTTGCTATGTTCGCAGAGCGCGCAACGTAACTTCTATCTTGCTAACAATTTGCCAGATGATTAAATCTATTCAATTTTTGTCGCTACGATTTAGTATGAGGACAAGGTTCCTTAAAATATTGCTGCTTTCAAAAGTAGATGTGAGGCAGCAGTTACGTGAGAAATATATGCCTATCAGCTTGATCCTACGGTTTACTTCTCCATATTATTTACAAAACTGATCCTCTTTCAGTGGTTCATCACGTGTCTGGGGAAGGGGTGGGGGTATAACAATAAGAAACATGTTAAATAAACCAGTTTTATCTCAATAAACAGTCTAGAGATTAGTAATTTCCTGTGTTAATCGAAACTGATTGTAAAAGATGACTGTTTTTATGTGACATGTGCAACCTTTATGTGACATGTGCAACCTGGTTAGCTTTTTCTGCGGTTCTCTTTTAAGAGATCAAAAACTTTCATTTTTTTTCAGAAACTGATGTACTGCCAGAATACTAGAAAACGTTGGGTATTATGTACACCATAGTTTTCCAAATGAACTCCTGAAATTTACAAGAACGAAAAGAGTAAAACTGCTCCGAGTAATAATAAGATAATACGAGCTTTCTGTTAATAAAAAACGTAACATGTTTTGATTTACATATCATCATCATCATCATTGTCAACCATTATCAATCCACTGCTGGACGAAGGTCTCCCCAAGTTTCTTTCACAACGGTCTGTCTTGTGCCACTATCCTCCATGTCACTCCTACATACTTTCAAATTTCATCCACCCATTTTCCATGTGGTCTTTTTCTGGGTCTTTTCCTGTCCCTTGGAATCCAATCTAAAATTTCGGCTGTCCATCGATGGTCTGCCCTTCCAGCAGTATGTCTAGCCCATTGCCATTTCAGGGATTTAACTCTGATCATGATGTCTTCCACTCTTGTCATTTTTCGGATCCACGAGTTCCTCTTCTTATCTCTCCTGGTTACACCAAGCATGCACCTCTCCATGCTGCTTTGAGTTGTCTGCAGCCTTTGTATGTCTCTTTTAGTTAAGGTCCACGTCTCTGCACCATTCGTAAGCACTGGAATGATGCATTGTTCAAATACTTTTCTTTTAACACATAATGGCATATTGCTCTTGAAAATTATGCTGTTTCTTCCAAAAGCTCTCCAGGCAAGTTTTGTACGCCGATTAATTTCTTCATCAATGTGACCCTCACTTGATATCTGCTGTCCAAGATAAACGTACGTGTCTATTATATCCAACTTTTCTCCATCGATCGATAAATCTTCATTTCTTGTAAAAGCATTGAACATCACTTTTGTCTTCTGAAAGTTCATTTTTAATCCCACTTCTTTACTCTTGTCAGCAAGTTCCTGGATCATACTCTGCAGCTCTGATGGGGTAGTTGCAAAAATGACTATGTCATCAGCAAAACGAAGGTGGGTTAGATAATCTCCATTAATCTTTATCCCTTTGTTTTCCCAGTTCAGTGATTGAAAGACATTTTCCAATGTGGCATTAAGGGAGCTTCGGAGATATGGTGCCACCTTGTTTCATTCCCTTTTCAATTTTTATGTGTGTTGTATTTTCAAATAGCCGAATCTTTGCACTTGCATTTTCATAGATGTTATTAATAATATTAATGTATGCATCTTCAATACCACAGGATTTCAGAGCCATTGTAACTGCTGATGGTTTCACCGAATCAAAGGCTTTTTCATAATCGATAAAAGCCATGCACAATGGAAGTTCATATTCCCTCGCTCTTTCAATTAGTTCTCTCAGTACGTGGATATGATCTATTCTGCTGTAGCCACTCCTGAATCCAGCTGGTTCTCTCGGTTGAGCCATGTCCAGTGTTACCTTCAAGCGGTGTGTAAGAACATTTGTGATTTTATAAACCACTGATAGGAGGCTGATAGGTCTGTAGTTCCTGAGATCCTCAATGTCCCTTTTTTTATTTAGCAGGATCATTGTAGCGGTCTTCCAATCCTCAGGAATCTTCCCTTCAATAAGTCATCAAGTGAAAATTTAAGCGAGTACTGTTTCGATTTCTCCACTTGTTTCTTGTATGATGTCTACAGTAATTCCATCTTATCCTGGAGCTTTTCCCCGCTTCATGTTCTTGATTTCATGTGCAACTTCTGCTGGGAGGACTGGAGGAACTCTGGTACTGGGACCTTTCATGATGTCTGGAGTACATGTATTATCCCTTTCATATAACTTGGAGTAGAAATCTTTCACTCTTGTCAAATTTAGCCCCTCTATTTCTTGTTACAGAACCATCTTCTTTTCTCAGTGCCATATTAGGTTTTCTTCCCTTACCGAGATGTCCTTTTGATATCTTTATGCTTTTGTTGTTTTCAATTGCTTTCCTAACTAGTTTACAGTTGAATTTTCTTACGTCTTCAGCGATAATTTTTTTTACTGTCTTGAATAGCTCTATATATTCCACTTAGGAAGTCACATCTCCTTCATTTGTCCTCATCTTCCTTCTTTTTTGCATCAACATTTTGGCTTTTCCTGATAATTTGTTCATATGCAACTTGTTTTTAGACCCAGCTAATTTTGTTGCTGTTTCCATAAGAGCTTTGGTTACTTTTCTGTTAACTTCAGAAATATCCACTTCTTCCGATGTTAGGCCTTCTAAAGCAGAGAATCTGTTCTTCAGTTCCAACTTGAAGGTACTATGGTGTTTTTTAAGTTTGGTTATGTCAATAGATTTTGTTTGTCTTATCAGCTTGCCACGCTCAAGTTTAGTGTTGAGGTGCATCTTACATCTCACCAATCTATGGTCACTACCTGTGTTGAACTTGTTTAGCACACTGCAGTCTTCTATGACAAACTTTTTGTTACACATAATTTAATAAATTTCACTAGTCGTCCCATTTGGATGTCTCCATGTCCATTTACTGTGTGGCTTTTTCTTGAAAAAGGAATTCAAGATGAAAAGCCCTTCTGCCTCTGCAAACTCAACGAGAGTATTTCCACGCTGGTTTCTGTTGCCGTGACCGAATTTACCTACTGAAGTTTCATTCTGTTGCTGTTGCCCAATTTTTGCATTGAAATGTCCTATAATTATCTTCAAGTGTTGCTTACCTTTATTACTTAGATGACAAATTTCCTCATAAAAATCTTCAATTTCTTCTTCAGGATGACTTGTGGTGGGTGCATAAGTTTGAATAATCTGAGCCTGGTATCTTCTCGAGAGTTAGATAACGAGTCGTGCTGCTCTGTCAGAGGAACTTTCAAATTCTACAACTTTATCCTTCAGTTTCTTGTTTATTGTAAATCCAACACCCACTAGTTCTGCCAGTATCTGTCCCACGATAGTAGAAGAGATGTCCAATTTTCAGTTCAATGAGATCTTTTCCTTTTCTCCTTACCTGTTTTAGTCCCACGATGTCCCACTTCATCCTTTGTAGTTCCTCTTCCAATTCAAGAAGTCTTGAATCAGAAAATAGGGAGCGTGCATTATACGTAGCCAAGGTCAGCATCAGAGGGCAGCCTAGTCCGGTCCTCCGGGGATCCTTAGCACCCTCTGCCTTCATGTCTCACTGGCCGCTGCCTTGGCCAGGTGCATTCCAGCTGCCGGAGACTGAGGGCCAAGATTTATGTTGAGGAGTCACTTTGGAGGGTTTAGCCATAACTCACCACGCTGGCCAAGCGGGTTGGTAAGTGTGGGATAGCATTTCCTCTAATCACGATGGTATAGTTATACCGCTACTGGCGATTGTCAGAGCCCCTTTAATGGGAACAGGATGCACCACAAGAAAGCGGGGTTCACATTTGTCAAGGAGAGGCTGTGATGTTAGCATCACCTGACCTTACATCAATTTTTTACATCAATTACACCTGACCTTACATCAATTTTTTTCAAATATCTCTGACTATTTATATGTCGTTCCTTTTAAAATCTTAATTTTTAATAAATTCACAGGGGGTCTTAAAGTTTTGCTAATGACTATACAACAGTAATTTTAGGTGTATCTGTAACAGAAAAATAGAAATTTCCTACGTTGGGAAATTTTGAAAAATACACGGGAATTTTTTCTTGTAAGGGAAGACTTTAAAAGGAAAGAAAAAAAGGTACTTTAGATGCAGGTGTCATTGGCCATTCTATAATGAATTAGCTTTATTCGCTTTCCGCTAAGCTAATTATTATGAATGATTCTCTTCCTACCAGCTAGCTAATGATATACTTGGACTAAGCTTCAAAATAATGAATTCAAAAGGGTGTTGTTACTAATTAATTACGAACTTAAACAAAGTCTCAACGCTGGTTATTTATAGGAATCAAATAAATGTTATAAACCTAACAGCCAGACAGAGGTCTGACAAAAACTATGAATTGAGGAAGACTGACTTACAGAAAACTTCTTTATTTCCACGACTCTTGGTCAACTAAGGCACACACAACACTTGTAGTACAATAATGAATAATCTCTCCTCGTATTATACACGCTCTCTCTTAACGACCACAAGCTCTCCTCATAACAACACACAAGCTCTCCTAAGTCTCGATGAACGCGCCTATATACTAGCTATCACCACGTCATGACTTACACTCATTGCCAGATCTCATTCAGCGGGTGAAATAATATTTCGTTCAGTAGGAAGATAATTTACATAGTAAAATAAAATAACCAGAGATAGTAAAATCAAAAGGAAAGTGAATATAGAGTATACGTTACATCATCTCCCCCTTAATTTTTTTTTTCTTTTTTCTTTTTTCTCTTTTTTTTTTTTTTTTTGTTTCCGAAAAACCTATCAATTTTGGAGTGTAAGTTTTACATTTCGTTGATTGACGTTTCTCGACCTCTTTTTTGATTTGTTGTTTGGTGGTAGCCGTATTTACATTATCAAACTTGGCATGACAATTTAAGAAATCTGTATTCGACTGTGAAACTTGTATTGTTGAACAAAACAAACCTGCATCGGCATACTTTCCTTTTATTCTGCCTAGCAGGAATCACTTTTTTAATTTCAAATGACGTTCTCATTATTCGGTGAATACATACCAACTGTATCAGCAGCGAAGATTGCCTAGAGCTGCCTAACAGTAACAATTTTATTATTTTCATTTCAAATTACGTTCGCATTATTCGTTGAAATAAATACCAACTGTATCAGCAGCGAAATTTACCTGGAGCTGCCTAACAGTAACAATTTTATTATTTTACCCCTAAGCACATAGATATATATAAAAAAAGTTGATTAGTAGATGGACATAGAAGAAATATAAAAAAAAAACACATATATACACAAAAAAGAATGCATAGGCCCACACGAAAAAAAGAAATTCTGACACGCCAACTGGTCGTGCAGGAAAAACAACAAACTGAGAAAAGAACCTGTCCACGAGAACTTACTTATCTCGAGGACGCATAAAAAACTCTAGTGCGATAACGTTTTCCAGGCCTAATCGGACTGGTAAAATCAGGTGGCTTCGATCTCTTCAGGGACTGTAATGGAACTGGAACATCGGTCTGCTGTCGGTCAGGAAATCCCGGCGGCTGACGGGAACGGTCAGGAATGGCGGAAATCCTTCGGTCCGAAACGGCTGAAGTCTGTGGGTCCAGAAATCCCTGCGGCTGAGAAGAACGGTCAGGAGTCTGGCGGTCTGGAAATCCCTGCGGCTCAGAAGAACGGTCAGGAACATCAGAAGTCTGGCGGTCCGGAAATCCCTGCGGCTGAGAGGAACGGTCAGGAACGTCTGAAGTCTGGCGGTCCGGAAATCCTTGCAGCTGATAGGAACGGTCAGTAACGTCTGAAGTCTGGCGGTCCGGAAATCCCTGCTGCGGCTGATAGGAACGGGCTCCCCCAGGCTTTGGATATGAAGTCCCTTTGTGCTGGGGCCCGTTGTGTCCTTCCAGTATCTTTTTGGACGGACGTGTCTCCGGCCACATCGTTTGCTTTCGCTTATGCCCACGTGGCTTGAGAGTAGCAGCAGGCATCGGCCCTGTTTGCCCTGAACGTAGGTTCCAGGGGCGAAACCCGGGCGGATGCAAAGATTTCTGCCTTCGTCGCTGTTGCGGCGAAGCAGATTGGGGAGACAAGTCACGTTTGCGCCCAGCCTTTGGTGGTGCTGGACGGTTTGGAACATGAAATTTAGGATTCATAACTTATAAGTCAGAAATGTCCGAAGCCTCTGAGTCGCTGCTGTAGTTCAATGGTCGTGCAGGGTGATGTTTAGATTTGCCTATAGGAATACTTTCGGACGAGGTATTCAAAGAAGAAGTAGCCCGCGTTGGTGCAGAGTTATCCGGAAACGGCGCAGCAATAGTCTTGGCAATGGTTGGAGGGAAAGGAACGATACTAGTATTCGAAGAACTCGATTCGAGCTTTGGTCTCATGGGAGAATCAGGTTGCGAGTGTAGAAACCCGTCTGGAGGAGGGGAGGGTGAAGGAAAAATCACTGGAGATTCTTCAAAAATGTTTGTTGGTTTGTCCAAAATTTCTGGCTGTTGAACATGAGATATAGACTCTTGAGTCTGTGGAACAGAAGGTAGAGTAGGATTGATTATGAAATCGATATTCCGTTCATGATACTTGCGACACTGATCAACATGTACATATTGAAAATGGTTGTCAGGTTTCTCCAGAACAATATTATTTTCAAAGACATTTGCCACCCGATATGGACCTTCGTAGCTGGGTGCAAATTTCTTCACTAAAGTATGCGAAACAGAAGACTGGAAGTGCGTTTCCACGAGAGTGAGATCTCCAACGACAAGATCTGGTTCCCTACGCCTATAATTATAATATCTTGCTTGAACCGCTTGTGCTCCTAGCATTGCAACACAAGCTTTTTCTGCCATAATTCGGACTGATTGCGGAGTTGGTCGCTGGTTTAGTTCCTCGATAATCCCCGTTAAATTTTCAAAAGTGGTTTTAATTTTGCGACCCAGAAAAAGTTCTGCAGGAGTAATTTTAGTAGACTCGTGGACAGACGAGCGGAGGGCGAACGCAAAAAGCTCTAAATGGTCATCCCATCTTTCATGATGATCCATTACAAAAGTCGCAATCATTTTCACTAGCGTTCGGTTAAAGCGTTCCGCAGGATTACTCTTGGGATGATATGGGGAAATGAATTTATGTTTAATGTGTAGTCTCGCACACATTCTTTCAAAAATGTCAGAAATAAATTGAGGACCATTATCCGAAACTACTTTATTAGGTGCACCATATCTAGAAAATACTTCATTAACTAAGACATTACAAATAACTTCAGCCGTAGCGGCTTTAATGGGAAAAACTTCAACCCATTTAGAAAAATTATCAGTTAGTACTAAAACGTAACGAGCTGTATTTTTAACAGATAATGGATAAGGTCCCAATAAATCTATGGAAATAATATCAAGCACATGAGAACTTGAACTAGATTTCAAGTGACCGGCCGGTCTTACATTACGGTAATTATTAATCTGACACAAGTGACATGATTGAACGTATGCGAGCACACTTTGGTACATGCCAGGCCAATAGGCAACATCCCGCAATTTACAACGGGTCTTGCGAATACCTAAATGGCCTGCAAGAGGTTTGTCATGAAATTCATTTAAAAGGGCCATTCTAAGGGTTCGCGGAATACATGGGCGAAACTCTGCCCTAGTAGTCCTAGATTTTGTATAATAAAGAAGACCCTCTATTACTTCAAAATGTTGTGACCTTCCAGCCAGAGAAGGATCACTTGGTAGGGGCGAACCCGCAAGCAAAAAATTGTAGATATCCCCAAAATCTGGATCATTTATTAATTCTGAGATTATCTGCTCTCTGGATGTTATATCAGCTATTAGAAGTAAAGGCTGACATCCAGGAGTAGTTTCGGTGGGGACCCCACTAATCGGAATGCGAGATAATGCGTCCGGTAATTGATTCTTATGACCTGGCTGATACGAAATTTTGATATTGCTCTCTTGTAACTTCAGAGCCCACTTCATAAGTCTTTGAGATAGGTGCTTAGCAGAATTCAAATACTGAAGGGCAGAATGATCCGTAATTATGTTAACTGTCAATTCGTTAAGATAACATTGAAATTTATTCAGTGCATACACAACAGCAAGACATTCACGTTCCGTAGCTGAATAATTGCGTTCAGCTTTGGCTAAAGTACGAGACGCAAAAGCTATTGGATGCCCAGCTTGTGACAAAACGCAACCAAGACCAACTCCGGATGCATCAGTATAAATATCAAATTCCTTAGTATGATCCGGGAAAGCCAACACCGGAGGATGAGTCAATGCCGACTTCAGTGTTTCGAATGCAGCGTTAGCCTCAGGTGTCCAAATAAACTTCTTGTATTTACGTTTTAAAGCATACAATGGCTCACATATTGTAGCATAAGCGGGGACGAACTGCTGATACCAACCGGTCATTCCCAGAAAGCGGGATAGTTCTTTTGCTGTTTTAGGCCGAGGAAAGTCAACAATAGGCCTAATTTTTTCATTATCAGTGAATAAGCCGTGGGGAGTAATTTTCAACCCCAGATATACAATCTCGTCCCTCGCTATCTGGCATTTACTAGGTTTTAACGTCAAGCCAACATTGTATATAAGTTGGAACACCTGTTTGAGCAGAGAAAGGTGCTCGTCAAAAGTCTCTGATGTGATAATAATGTCATCCAAATAGACATGCACATGGGGACCCAGGACAGGTCTGAGAACCGTATCCATAAGCTTTTGGAAAGTAGCAGGTGCAGAAGCTAGTCCAAAAGGCATACGTAAATATTCATAGGCCCCAAAAGGAGTCACAAAGCCTGTTTTATCGACAGAGTCCGGATGGACTGCCACCTGCCAATATCCACTCGCCAAATCCAAGGTTGACATCCATTTGGTTGACGAAAAGTCATTTAAAATATGTGACATGACAGGTAGTGGATAATTGATCGTTTTTGTGACTTGGTTGAGCTTGCGAAAATCTGTCACGAAACGAAATTCATTGGGTTGTTTCTTTGGAACCAAAAAGGCAGGAGCAGCCCAGGCGCTTGTTGATTCCCTGATTATGCCCTGCTTAATCATTTCAGCAATTTGACGTTGCATTTCCTGTTTCTTATGTGGAGCACAAGGGTAAGGTTTCGTCGCAATGGGTTTCGAACCATCAGTGTCAATAACATGATAAACCACCTGTGTGAAACCAGGTTGATCCGAAAATAAACCAGGAATTTCCTGTAAAAGGAGAGAAAGCTGGTCTCGTTGCCCCTCATTCAATTGGTTACTCAATAATAAACCCGTGATATCTACAGGAACCGTAGGAATCATTTCGACAGGTTCCGGAAAGGAAATCACATGTTGTACAAAATTCAAAGTTATTTGAAACTTGTTTATAAAGTCCATTCCCATTAGACATTTCACAGGTAGCTCGTCTATAAGCAGGAAAGAATGTGTAAAACGAGCTTTTCCCAGCCCTAAAGATAATGTGACAGTTCCTGAGATACTGAAGATTTCATTATTTGCACCTCGCAAATACTGCGTTGCAGGCTGAACGTGTATTGCAGAAAAAGTGTCAGTGCAAAACTTTGTATTTAGGGCTGATATTTCAGACCCAGTGTCAAACTTTGTCTCGACAATAATGTCTTCAAGTGTCAAGAATACATCAGGCAACTGAGGAGTTTGAACAGTCACTAATACTGTTTTAGGGTCAGAATGTTTGGTATCAGGAAGCAGGACAGACCCTTCGTCTACTTCCTGTGGAAGTTTAAAGGAATCCTGGTGGGGTTATCATGTGGTCGGAAACCTCGACCCTGCCGAGTATCGGGAAAATTTTCACGATGAGGAAAACTGCGTGAAACTTGCGTCGGGAACTCCGCGTGTCTGTTGACATTTTCATATCCGTTACGTCTGCCCTCAGCACGGGCAGAAAAATTATCATTGCCCTGGGCATGAGAACGTTCCGAATGCTGCTGAGTGAAACGGGGTCGAGCATACTGTGCATTATTACGATATTCCGAAGCTTGTGCAGAAAATCGCTGTTGGTTTGCCACTCTTCTGTGTGGTGGAACGTATGAAGCTTGGGTGGGCACTTGTGTATGCTCGCGCTGAAAATTATGTCTATTATGCCGCTGAGGGTTTTCGTAATAAGCCTCGCGGGGTGCGCATGGTGAGTTGAACCATGTTTGCCATGTCGCTCTTCATACGTGCGTATGAGGCGAAGGCATTCATGAATTGTGGCAGGGTGTCGAACCTCAAGAAAATCTTGTAAGAATGGGTCGAGCTGCTGCACGAGGGTATCCAACATGTCAACATGACTGGCATGTGGATCCCATAGGTTATATAGGCGTGTAGTTTCCAACGCAAATGCAACAGGGCTATCATTGGGACCTTGCTGACGCGAAAAAGCTGTTGAGCAAGGCTAGCTCGACTGAGGCCGAAAGGAAAGACCTCCAAGAATTCTGCACGGAAATTCTCATAATGAGAATCCGGGTTCGACCCTCTCCACTGCCGATACCAGGTCTTAGCGGTATCCCTCAAGAAAGTGCCGGCAATTTGGACTTTGCAGTCTTCAGGAATATTATATAGATCAAAATGATCTTCCAGATCTTCGAGGAACTTTAAGGACCCCTCCAAACCATTGAAATGAATTGTTCCTGCATGCGGCACGAAATGGGCAAGCATTCTGCTTCGCTGAGAGGATTGAACTCCCTCAGGTACGACCCGCGACTCAGAGTAATAAGAAGCTGGTGCATTACGAAATGGTGAAGAATGCCTGGGTACGTGTAGATCATTCATATCAAAGTCAGAGCCACAGGCTTCGTGCAAATTGTCCAAAAAAACACCATTACCCTCGAGACTTGCCGGAGGGTGGAAATTTGGAGTTGTCTCAGGTAAGGAAGACATGGATAATAATCGTCAGGCTCTCGTGTTCGAGAAAAGTTCGGGCGCCAATTATAATAAATTAGCTTTATTCGCTTTCCGCTAAGCTAATTATTATGAATGATTCTCTTCCTACCAGCTAGCTAACGATATACTTGTACTAAGCTTCAAAATAATGAATTCAAAAGGGTGTTGTTACTAATTAATTACGAACTTAAACAAAGTCTCAACGCTGGTTATTTATAGGAATCAAATAAATGTTATAAACCTAACAGCCAGACAGAGGTCTGACAAAAACTATGAATTGAGAAAGACTGACTTACAGAAAACTTCTTTATTTCCACGACTCTTGGTCAACTAAGGCACACACAACACTTGTAGTACAATAATGAATAATCTCTCCTCGTATTATACACGCTCTCTCTTAACGACCACAAGCTCTCCTCATAACAACACACAAGCTCTCCTAAGTCTCGATGAACGCGCCTATATACTAGCTACCACCACATCATGACTTACACTCATTGCCAGATCTCATTCAGCGGGTGAAATAATATTTCGTTCAGTAGGAAGATAATTTACATAGTAAAATAAAATAACCAGAGATAGTAAAATCAAAAGGAAAGTGAATATAGAGTATACGTTACATCATCTCCCCCTTAATTTTTTTTTCTTTTTTCTTTTTCCTTTTTTTTTTTTTTGTTTCCGAAAAACCTATCAATTTTGGAGTGTAAGTTTTACATTTCGTTGATTGACGTTTCTCGACCTCTTTTTTGATTTGTTGATTGGTGGTAGCCGTATTTACATTATCAAACTTGGCATGACAATTTAAGAAATCTGTATTCGACTGTGAAACTTGTATTGTTGAACAAAACAAACCTGCATCGGCATACTTTCCTTTTATTCTGCCTAGCAGGAATCACTTTTTTAATTTCAAATGACGTTCTCATTATTCGGTGAATACATACCAACTGTATCAGCAGCGAAGATTGCCTAGAGCTGCCTAACTGTAACAATTTTATTATTTTCATTTCAAATTACGTTCGCATTATTCGTTGAAATAAATACCAACTGTATCAGCAGCGAAATTTACCTGGAGCTGCCTAACAGTAACAATTTTATTATTTTACCCCCTAAGCACATAGATATATATAAAAAAAGTTGATTAGTAGATGGACATAGAAGAAATATAAAAAAAAACACACATATATACACAAAAAAGAATGCATAGGCCCACACGAAAAAAAGAAATTCTGACACGCCAACTGGTCGTGCAGGAAAAACAACAAACTGAGAAAAGAACCTGTCCACGAGAACTTACTTATCTCGAGGACGCATAAAAAACTCTAGTGCGATAACGTTTTCCAGGCCTAATCGGACTGGTAAAATCAGGTGGCTTCGATCTCTTCAGGGACTGTAATGGAACTGGAACATCGGTCTGCTGTCGGTCAGGAAATCCCGGCGGCTGACGGGAACGGTCAGGAATGGCGGAAATCCTTCGGTCCGAAACGGCTGAAGTCTGTGGGTCCAGAAATCCCTGCGGCTGAGAAGAACGGTCAGGAGTCTGGCGGTCTGGAAATCCCTGCGGCTCAGAAGAACGGTCAGGAACATCAGAAGTCTGGCGGTCCGGAAATCCCTGCGGCTGAGAGGAACGGTCAGGAACGTCTGAAGTCTGGCGGTCCGGAAATCCTTGCAGCTGATAGGAACGGTCAGTAACGTCTGAAGTCTGGCGGTCCGGAAATCCCTGCTGCGGCTGATAGGAACGGGCTCCCCAGGCTTTGGATATGAAGTCCCTTTGTGCTGGGGCCCGTTGTGTCCTTCCAGTATCTTTTTGGACGGACGTGTCTCCGGCCACATCGTTTGCTTTCGCTTATGCCCACGTGGCTTGAGAGTAGCAGCAGGCATCGGCCCTGTTTGCCCTGAACGTAGGTTCCAGGGGCGAAACCCGGGCGGATGCAAAGATTTCTGCCTTCGTCGCTGTTGCGGCGAAGCAGATTGGGGAGACAAGTCACGTTTGCGCCCAGCCTTTGGTGGTGCTGGACGGTTTGGAACATGAAATTTAGGATTCATAACTTATAAGTCAGAAATGTCCGAAGCCTCTGAGTCGCTGCTGTAGTTCAATGGTCGTGCAGGGTGATGTTTAGATTTGCCTATAGGAATACTTTCGGACGAGGTATTCAAAGAAGAAGTAGCCCGCGTTGGTGCAGAGTTATCCGGAAACGGCGCAGCAATAGTCTTGGCAATGGTTGGAGGGAGAGGAACGATACTAGTATTCGAAGAACTCGATTCGAGCTTTGGTCTCATGGGAGAATCAGGTTGCGAGTGTAGAAACCCGTCTGGAGGAGGGGAGGGTGAAGGAAAAATCACTGGAGATTCTTCAAAAATGTTTGTTGGTTTGTCCAAAATTTCTGGCTGTTGAACATGAGATATAGACTCTTGAGTCTGTGGAACAGAAGGTAGAGTAGGATTGATTATGAAATCGATATTCCGTTCATGATACTTGCGACACTGATCAACATGTACATATTGAAAATGGTTGTCAGGTTTCTCCAGAACAATATTATTTTCAAAGACATTTGCCACCCGATATGGACCTTCGTAGCTGGGTGCAAATTTCTTCACTAAAGTATGCGAAACAGAAGACTGGAAGTGCGTTTCCACGAGAGTGAGATCTCCAACGACAAGATCTGGTTCCCTACGCCTATAATTATAATATCTTGCTTGAACCGCTTGTGCTCCTAGCATTGCAACACAAGCTTTTTCTGCCATAATTCGGACTGATTGCGGAGTTGGTCGCTGGTTTAGTTCGTCGATAATCCCCGTTAAATTTTCAAAAGTGGTTTTAATTTTGCGACCCAGAAAAAGTTCTGCAGGAGTAATTTTAGTAGACTCGTGGACAGACGAGCGGAGGGCGAACGCAAAAAGCTCTAAATGGTCATCCCATCTTTCATGATGATCCATTACAAAAGTCGCAATCATTTTCACTAGCGTTCGGTTAAAGCGTTCCGCAGGATTACTCTTGGGATGATATGGGGAAATGAATTTATGTTTAATGTGTAGTCTCGCACACATTCTTTCAAAAATGTCAGAAATAAATTGAGGACCATTATCCGAAACTACTTTATTAGGTGCACCATATCTAGAAAATACTTCATTAACTAAGACATTACAAATAACTTCAGCCGTAGCGGCTTTAATGGGAAAAACTTCAACCCATTTAGAAAAATTATCAGTTAGTACTAAAACGTAACGAGCTGTATTTTTAACAGATAATGGATAAGGTCCCAATAAATCTATGGAAATAATATCAAGCACATGAGAACTTGAACTAGATTTCAAGTGACCGGCCGGTCTTACATTACGGTAATTATTAATCTGACACAAGTGACATGATTGAACGTATGCGAGCACACTTTGGTACATGCCAGGCCAATAGGCAACATCCCGCAATTTACAACGGGTCTTGCGAATACCTAAATGGCCTGCAAGAGGTTTGTCATGAAATTCATTTAAAAGGGCCATTCTAAGGGTTCGCGGAATACATGGGCGAAACTCTGCCCTAGTAGTCCTAGATTTTGTATAATAAAGAAGACCCTCTATTACTTCAAAATGTTGTGACCTTCCAGCCAGAGAAGGATCACTTGGTAGGGGCGAACCCGCAAGCAAAAAATTGTAGATATCCCCAAAATCTGGATCATTTATTAATTCTGAGATTATCTGCTCTCTGGATGTTATATCAGCTATTAGAAGTAAAGGCTGACATCCAGGAGTAGTTTCGGTGGGGACCCCACTAATCGGAATGCGAGATAATGCGTCCGGTAATTGATTCTTATGACCTGGCTGATACGAAATTTTGATATTGCTCTCTTGTAACTTCAGAGCCCACTTCATAAGTCTTTGAGATAGGTGCTTAGCAGAATTCAAATACTGAAGGGCAGAATGATCCGTAATTATGTTAACTGTCAATTCGTTAAGATAACATTGAAATTTATTCAGTGCATACACAACAGCAAGACATTCACGTTCCGTAGCTGAATAATTGCGTTCAGCTTTGGCTAAAGTACGAGACGCAAAAGCTATTGGATGCCCAGCTTGTGACAAAACGCAACCAAGACCAACTCCGGATGCATCAGTATAAATATCAAATTCCTTAGTATGATCCGGGAAAGCCAACACCGGAGGATGAGTCAATGCCGACTTCAGTGTTTCGAATGCAGCGTTAGCCTCAGGTGTCCAAATAAACTTCTTGTATTTACGTTTTAAAGCATACAATGGCTCACATATTGTAGCATAAGCGGGGACGAACTGCTGATACCAACCGGTCATTCCCAGAAAGCGGGATAGTTCTTTTGCTGTTTTAGGCCGAGGAAAGTCAACAATAGGCCTAATTTTTTCATTATCAGTGAATAAGCCGTGGGGAGTAATTTTCAACCCCAGATATACAATCTCGTCCCTCGCTATCTGGCATTTACTAGGTTTTAACGTCAAGCCAACATTGTATATAAGTTGGAACACCTGTTTGAGCAGAGAAAGGTGCTCGTCAAAAGTCTCTGATGTGATAATAATGTCATCCAAATAGACATGCACATGGGGACCCAGGACAGGTCTGAGAACCGTATCCATAAGCTTTTGGAAAGTAGCAGGTGCAGAAGCTAGTCCAAAAGGCATACGTAAATATTCATAGGCCCCAAAAGGAGTCACAAAGCCTGTTTTATCGACAGAGTCCGGATGGACTGCCACCTGCCAATATCCACTCGCCAAATCCAAGGTTGACATCCATTTGGTTGACGAAAAGTCATTTAAAATATGTGACATGACAGGTAGTGGATAATTGATCGTTTTTGTGACTTGGTTGAGCTTGCGAAAATCTGTCACGAAACGAAATTCATTGGGTTGTTTCTTTGGAACCAAAAAGGCAGGAGCAGCCCAGGCGCTTGTTGATTCCCTGATTATGCCCTGCTTAATCATTTCAGCAATTTGACGTTGCATTTCCTGTTTCTTATGTGGAGCACAAGGGTAAGGTTTCGTCGCAATGGGTTTCGAACCATCAGTGTCAATAACATGATAAACCACCTGTGTGAAACCAGGTTGATCCGAAAATAAACCAGGAATTTCCTGTAAAAGGAGAGAAAGCTGGTCTCGTTGCCCCTCATTCAATTGGTTACTCAATAATAAACCCGTGATATCTACAGGAACCGTAGGAATCATTTCGACAGGTTCCGGAAAGGAAATCACATGTTGTACAAAATTCAAAGTTATTTGAAACTTGTTTATAAAGTCCATTCCCATTAGACATTTCACAGGTAGCTCGTCTATAAGCAGGAAAGAATGTGTAAAACGAGCTTTTCCCAGCCCTAAAGATAATGTGACAGTTCCTGAGATACTGAAGATTTCATTATTTGCACCTCGCAAATACTGCGTTGCAGGCTGAACGTGTATTGCAGAAAAAGTGTCAGTGCAAAACTTTGTATTTAGGGCTGATATTTCAGACCCAGTGTCAAACTTTGTCTCGACAATAATGTCTTCAAGTGTCAAGAATACATCAGGCAACTGAGGAGTTTGAACAGTCACTAATACTGTTTTAGGGTCAGAATGTTTGGTATCAGGAAGCAGGACAGACCCTTCGTCTACTTCCTGTGGAAGTTTAAAGGAATCCTGGTGGGGTTATCATGTGGTCGGAAACCTCGACCCTGCCGAGTATCGGGAAAATTTTCACGATGAGGAAAACTGCGTGAAACTTGCGTCGGGAACTCCGCGTGTCTGTTGACATTTTCATATCCGTTACGTCTGCCCTCAGCACGGGCAGAAAAATTATCATTGCCCTGGGCATGAGAACGTTCCGAATGCTGCTGAGTGAAACGGGGTCGAGCATACTGTGCATTATTACGATATTCCGAAGCTTGTGCAGAAAATCGCTGTTGGTTTGCCACTCTTCTGTGTGGTGGAACGTATGAAGCTTGGGTGGGCACTTGTGTATGCTCGCGCTGAAAATTATGTCTATTATGCCGCTGAGGGTTTTCGTAATAAGCCTCGCGGGGTGCGCATGGTGAGTTGAACCATGTTTGCCATGTCGCTCTTCATACGTGCGTATGAGGCGAAGGCATTCATGAATTGTGGCAGGGTGTCGAACCTCAAGAAAATCTTGTAAGAATGGGTCGAGCTGCTGCACGAGGGTATCCAACATGTCAACATGACTGGCATGTGGATCCCATAGGTTATATAGGCGTGTAGTTTCCAACGCAAATGCAACAGGGCTATCATTGGGACCTTGCTGACGCGAAAAAAGCTGTTGAGCAAGGCTAGCTCGACTGAGGCCGAAAGGAAAGACCTCCAAGAATTCTGCACGGAAATTCTCATAATGAGAATCCGGGTTCGACCCTCTCCACTGCCGATACCAGGTCTTAGCGGTATCCCTCAAGAAAGTGCCGGCAATTTGGACTTTGCAGTCTTCAGGAATATTATATAGATCAAAATGATCTTCCAGATCTTCGAGGAACTTTAAGGACCCCTCCAAACCATTGAAATGAATTGTTCCTGCATGCGGCACGAAATGGGCAAGCATTCTGCTTCGCTGAGAGGATTGAACTCCCTCAGGTACGACCCGCGACTCAGAGTAATAAGAAGCTGGTGCATTACGAAATGGTGAAGAATGCCTGGGTACGTGTAGATCATTCATATCAAAGTCAGAGCCACAGGCTTCGTGCAAATTGTCCAAAAAACACCATTACCCTCGAGACTTGCCGGAGGGTGGAAATTTGGAGTTGTCTCAGGTAAGGAAGACATGGATAATAATCGTCAGGCTCTCGTGTTCGAGAAAAGTTCGGGCGCCAATTATAATAAATTAGCTTTATTCGCTTTCCGCTAAGCTAATTATTATGAATGATTCTCTTCCTACCAGCTAGCTAACGATATACTTGTACTAAGCTTCAAAATAATGAATTCAAAAGGGTGTTGTTACTAATTAATTACGAACTTAAACAAAGTCTCAACGCTGGTTATTTATAGGAATCAAATAAATGTTATAAACCTAACAGCCAGACAGAGGTCTGACAAAAACTATGAATTGAGAAAGACTGACTTACAGAAAACTTCTTTATTTCCACGACTCTTGGTCAACTAAGGCACACACAACACTTGTAGTGCAATAATGAATAATCTCTCCTCGTATTATACACGCTCTCTCTTAACGACCACAAGCTCTCCTCATAACAACACACAAGCTCTCCTAAGTCTCGATGAACGCGCCTATATACTAGCTACCACCACATCATGACTTACACTCATTGCCAGATCTCATTCAGCGGGTGAAATAATATTTCGTTCAGTAGGAAGATAATTTACATAGTAAAATAAAATAACCAGAGATAGTAAAATCAAAAGGAAAGTGAATATAGAGTATACGTTACAATTCTGTGCTGCAATTTTATTTAACTTATTCCTCATCTGCACCGATTTTACTTTCAAAACAACAATGTATCTACGCTGATTGATATACTTCAAATATGCGTGTAAAATAATAATAAGGAAAGAATTTAGCTCGACATCTAAACTTCTTGATCAACAACTTTCACTTGTTAACCGGAAAAATTAAATATATATATCTTACAGAATAGTAGTTTACTGGAATTGTATCTTTGATGTCGGAAATTGTTTAAGGAAACCCAATCGGGTTCATCACCATGATAAAATCTCTTAAATCAAAATATGCTATATTTAACGATTTTCTTTTCAATACGGAGAATTACGCGGCGCACAAAAGTGTTTCACATAAATACATAGTAATTAATATTGTTAAAAATTCAGTAAGTTAAAGAAAAATTGTATTTCTCTCTTATTTGGAAACATGTTTGCCGTTTTCCTAGGTAACCGAAACCAATTCGTTTCATAAAAGGAAACTATATTTTTCACCGTAAGGTCAGCAAGCATGGGAAGATGAATTAAGAATACGAAAGTTAGGCATCTCTGGTCACTTATTCCGAGAGTGATAGTTTAATATGATAGAAAGAAGAAAAATCCAAAGCACATGAATTTGCATTAGAGGTACAATTTTATTGAATCATTATATTTATTTAACACTCCATTAATAAGCTTTATAAAGATAAAATTTCTTTCTTCTCTGAACTATAAAAATCACCCAGCTGTACAAGTGAGAAAAATAAAAGCTGCTGAAATTCAGTTTATTAAAATTTTTGGTTATTCCTTTGCATTTTATTTATGACTTTATTTATTCGGCAGTGACTGTAAATAATGGACGATGTCATCGCTCTTTCCACGTTATTTTTTAAACAACGCATAGCGACTGAAAAATTGTATTCCGGCACCGCTGGGATCGAACCCCAGAACTCTCGATAACTAGTCGAGTGCGTTCGAATTTCTATCGCCCTTTGAATTTATCAGCTACAATTAAATAGCTGTTGCGTTAAATGCCACCAGATGACGCCATCTCAGTTGCTGAGACCATCAATACGTATTCGTGTAGTCAGATGCTGACTGATAAACCACGCATGGCGCTGGGAATTGTTGGCGCCGTAGCGTAAATTCGAACGCACCCGACTAGTTATCGAGAATTCTGGGGTTCGGTGCCGGAATGCAATTTTTCAGGTGCTATGCGTTGTTTAAAAAAACGTGGAAAGAGCGATGACGTCGTCCATTTACATTATCTACACGTATTTAACATATATTAACCGTGACTGTAAATTGTGCGGAACACTGAGCGTTCGAACTGTATCCCCCTTTTTTAATGATCACAGCATATTTCATAGCTGCAAATGGAAAGATGTCATTGTATCAGTAGTACGCTACCTAATGTAGTGGATTCTAGCGAACATTTCCTCTACAGATCGTGCTAAGTGAAATAATTACTGATGCCCAAAGTAGAATAATTTTCGTTGAAATAATATTTATATATAAACTAAGCATTGTGGACACTATGGTGACGGACATTAGATAATTTAAATAACGCCGCTGCTTGGACAAGCAGCCTGTAGAACTTTAATGAGTGGGTTGTTGTTATCATGATGGCTTGTATTTCAAACCCAAATGACGGAAGTGGATAACGTAGTCGTTTTCCCGCGATTAGTATTGCAAAGGCCTTTTCAGTACTGTGCTTTGTTGGTGTGGGTGTTTATGAGTGCTATCAGATTTGTGAATTACGACATTGCCATACTGGTAAAGGAAAGTAAGTTTAACTTTGCTTTTCAAATTATTACGCAGCAAGTAAATTAAGTAAAAAGTGGTTGCAGTCTGTTGTGCTACACAAAAAGTGAGTGTTCCTCAAATTTCTCACTACTTCCGTGATCGCTGAAATTTCAGTGGCCTACGAATGAATTCACAAGTGTTTCTTCAGAATTGTGTGTTCTTATAAGCGCTACATACACAGTGCGTAAAAGAATGTTTAAGACTGGCGCTAGATTTCAGCCTACGGTGTCGCCACCAGTGTAATCGTGAATGCGTTATAAACCGTGACCATCTGTTTGCTTTCTGCCAAAAGAACTGCGCAGTTGTTAAAGTAACTCAAACGAAACGGTCGTTCATTAGAGAAGTAAAATTTTTTTCATGTTGAATTATTAAGGTGTAACAAACGGCTGTTATTAAATTTAACGCAAAACTTGGTAAAGATGCCTCGAAAACGTATCAAATGATGAAACAAGTTTACGGTGAGTTTAGTTTAAGTAGATCAAATGTTTTCCTTTGGCACAAACGTTTTTGGACGGAAGAGAGACGCTAGAAGATGATAAGCATACCGGAAGACCAAGTTCATCTAGGACACCTGAGATTATTGAAAAAGTGCGTGATTTCGTGGCAAACAACCGATGTGCGTCACTAAGAATGATGGAAGAGTCTTTAAACATCAACAAAGAAACGATTCGAACCATTCTGCATGAAGATTTGGGCAAAAAAAAAGTCTGTGCTAAATTTGTTCCACACACGTTAACCAATGAACAAAAATCAAGAAGAAGTACACATTGCAGAGACATCATTTCAGCCGCTGAAAATGATCCAAACTTCTTAAAATCGATTGTTACAGGTGATTAAACATGGTGCTTTCAATATGATCCTAAAACAAACCGACAAAGTGCGGAATGGAAGTAAAAAACTCACCACAAGCCAAAAAAGCAAGAAAAGTTCCATCGAAAATCAAAACAATGCTCATTACATTCTTCCATAGTAAGGGCATTATCCACAAAGAATTTGTTCCAAGTAAACAAACAATTACTGGGGAGTTTTATTTAAATGTTTTGAGGCTTTTGATGGGCAGAATTCGTCGCACTCGTCCAGAATATCCGTATGAAAACAGTTGGTGTGTGTTGCACGATAATGCACCCAGTCACACCTCACTTCTTATCCGTAGATTTTTGGCGAAAAATAACGTCTGTGTGTTGAATCATCCACCATATTCACCCGATTTAGATCCCTGAGACTTTTCTTTATTCCCAAAACTTAAAATGACGTTAAAAGGGTGTTATTTTGATGATATTTCGACCGTACAAACAGCTTCGACGCGTGCTTTGGAGGCAATTCCGCAAAAGTGAACTGGAACAGGCATTTGAATCACTATTAAATCGCTGTAACAAGTGTATTGATACCGGAGGAACTTAATTTTGAATAACAAAGCAAAACAAATTATAATTTCTTGTTTCTATTTCATTTTACAGACCCAGTCTTAAAAATTCTTTGCCACACTGTGTAGGTAAATCTTTCTTTTTCCGCAATTGGATCACAGTGTAAAGAAAGTGCTTAACAGTAACTTACTTTATTGCTATTAATGTTTTAACGTTTTTTTAACACTGTGTCTTGATAGTGTGAGTGTTTATGAGTGACATCATTCGCGAATTGTGTTGAAAGTGTTAATTTTATTATATCCAAAAAGAGATAAGTTTTTAGACGAAGTTAAAAATGAAATGTGTTTACATTACAATATTTCATTCATATCCTTTTAATACTTGTTTATATTAACTATAACATATGCTGCTGCCGAAATTACATTCGCTTTTTAATTTGAAACATGATATATATATATAAATCTACGTTGCATTTTTTGTTAGAAAATGCAGTTTTGCTAAATCATGAAAGACTTGGAAAACGAAAACGCCACTCTTATTTCATAGGTTTTTTACCTGCTGTTAAGGGACCAAGAGCTATACGGGGTTTACCAAAAGCTTTACCCTTAAGAAAAAATGTATAGCTAAAAGCAAGCGTTTTATGTGTAAAAATGCCTGTGAGCTAACACAGTTTGTTTTTACTACATTGTTAGAACTCCTTCACATATGAGCAGTTCGTGACCGGGATCAAGCACATCTAGTCGGTATTCAAATTCTACCCATGTTTTGTCTAAAATGACTTTGCAGACTACATAGTTTCAATATCTTTCATTAGTGTTGAATAGACTTAATACTGGACATGAACGCCCAGTCCGTTCAATTTCCCCCAGCCATATTAGGGCAACTGTGGACGTGTATGATGGCGCATTGTTGTGTTGAAAATAGTCGCTCCTGTCGTCGTGGTTGCATATTAGGAACTGATGCAAAATATCCTAAAATATGACAGCAAAACTCACAGCGGTCAGAGACGTCTGTGGAAGTATTAAGTGTCCTAATGCATGTCAGGTGAAAACACCCCACACCAAAACACTGTCGGCCTGCGCTGTATTTCGTTGGCATGCGGGATCCAATGCTTCGTGGGGATTTTGCCAACTTCAGAGTCTTCTATCTGCCGGACTCAGTTGGTACTGCGATTCTTCGGACCAGGCTGCCCGTTTTCAGTCATCTGGCCTAGAATGGCGGACTCCCGAGCACATACGAAATGCGCAGGCTGTGTGTCACTAGGTCAGCAATGGCACACTGGTTCGTCTTCGGCTCGGAAACCCCGTAAAAGACTTGGTATTCTGCACTATCCGAACACTCATGCTTCTACTGCCACCGGCACCTAATTGCGCTCTAATTTGAGGCAATGTTGCGCGTCGTGCAGATGTTACGATGCGTTCCAGCAGCCGTTGTCCACGACCGTGTAGGTCTTTTCAATGGGCACACCGATCTCACACGCTGGTCCCCCCCCCCTGATTTTCTGTAGTACAGGTTCACCGTTGAAATTCTTGACCGTGTAAGTCTAACGTCCATGTTAATTTCCCAGATCGAGAAAATTCATCTCGCGGGCGGCGTCAGTCATGCCACGCTCCAAATAGCTCGAATCCTGAAAAACTCCTTTCAGAACTGCGAACCCTACTATTTGAGCATGCGTAGATCACGGGTAAAGAATCGATTCGAAATTCTGAAGTGACACTTCAGTATTTATTATAAACGTTTTCGATTACTGGTTACCTAAACGGTTTAGACGACAGCATGCTATTTGAACCAAGTTCTGGGCTACGTGAATGGACGTGAAACTGTTCGTCCCACCGCCTTGAAAGGAGGAATGGAGAGTTATTAGATAACACTCCAAAAGACAAAACGGTAAAGAATATACAGTTGTACAAATTGTGCGTTGCCTTAGACTGATTTCTAATTATGATGGAAAGCTATATGTCATACCGTAAACAATAAAACTATTAACGACTGGCGGGCAGTTAATTCAGTGAAAGGGGACTTTCGAAGAATTTATTAATTTTTTCCTCAGTGTGGGATGGAGGCGGATGGCTATCTTATGCGTGGTGTATCGCAATTACTTTTAATCAGTTAATTAGTACGTCATGCTCTTAAATATGTGAGTTGTATGAGAGGAGTTCAAAACTTATTTAAATTGAGTTGGATTATTTTAAAAAACAGGTATATGTTCTCTCCTTAAAAACAGATGCTGTGCTGTTGATTTGGGTCTATTTATGCTTCAGAGCTGCTCCATTCGAAATTCTGAAGTAAGTAAAATCCAAAGTGATATTTTTTTAGCATTGGGTATCTTTCGCTTACGAGTTCCCCATTCTCAAGAAAGTAAAATCCTACATGAGAATTTACCTAAACTGCAATTGTATTAGGTACCTTGCGTTTGAGAGCTGACCTGGGCAACGAACGTATATCCTGTAATTTCACTGTCATTGCTTTTACCTTGGGCCAGGTGGGGAAACTACCTTACAAAGCTCATTGTTCTTTTAAGGGACTTTACCTTCTTAAGCTTTCCCAATCATTCTGACAATTTCAACACCCTTTCCTCGTATCCATCTTTCCATTTTAGCTGCTACCTGGGCTTGCGAATATATCTCCCTCCTTGTATACGTCGTTTGTGAACAATTTCTTTTATACCATGCGAATGGTGGCGTGCAATGGAAAGGGTAGCGCCCTTTCATTTTTCTTGGCATCTCGCTAAGCTTATAACTGTTTTGTTTCAAAGGTTTTTTTCGTAAATTCGAAATATTTGACATGGGTTGTTGTTTTCCCTTTTCTAATGAGAGTAAAACTGTACTCCTTATTATTAATTTTTTTTTGATAAAAATACGTCTTGATAAATGTAATGCAAAACAAATGGCGTGATAATTTTAAAGAGGACCGAAAATTTAATAGTTCACGTTTGTCATTTTCATGTAGGACTTCCGTCCACAGGGAGTAGAGTTTAGGTCCTAGCCACCTACAGCGAGATCGCCTTTTGGGCAGGACACAGAAACGGAAGGAATGAGAGCAAGTCTAGCGAATTTTGACAGAACAGTTTGTAGTGAGATTAGAGTACAGTAGATGGCGCCACCGTACAAGTACGATATTGCACATAGATGGGTGAGAGAATTTCAGGGAGGACATAGGAAAGCACGACTGCCAATAGCGGTATAACTATACCATCGGGATTAGAGGAAATGCTATCCCACACACTCACCATCCCGCTTGGCCAGCGTGGTGAGTTATGGCCAAACCCCTCCAAAATGATTCCACAACTTAAATCTTGGCCCTCCGTCTCCGGCAGCTGGAATGTACCTAGCCAAGGCAGCGGCCAGTGCGACATGAAGGCAGAGGGTGGTAAGAATCCCCGGAGGACCGGACTAGGCTGCCATCTGATGCTGACCGTGGCTACGTATAACGGACGCTTCCTATCTTCTGAATCAAGGCTTCTTGAATTAGAAGAGGAACTACAAAGGATCAAGTGGGACATCGTCGGGCTAAGTGAGGTAAGGAGAAAAGGAGAAGATCTCATTGAACTGAAAAGTGGACATCTCTTCTACTATCGTGGGACAGATACTGGCAGAACTAGTGGGTGTTGGATTTATAATAAACAAGAAACTGAAGGATAAAGTTGTAGAAGTTGAAAGTTCCTCTGACAGAGCTGCACGACTCGTTATCCAACTCTCGAGAAGATACCAGGCTCAGATTATTCAAACTTATGCACCCACCACAAGTCATGCGGAAGAAGAATTTTATGAGGAAATTCGTGATCTAAATAATAAAGGTAAGCAGCACTTGAAGATAATTATGGGAGATTTCAATGCAAAAATAGGGCAACGGCAACAGAATGAAACTTCAGTAGGTAAATTCGGTCACGGCAACAGAAACCACCGTGGAAATAATCCCGTAGAGTTTGCAGAGGCAGAAGGGTTTTTCATCTTGAACTCCTTTTTCAAGAAAAAGCCACACAGGAAATGGACATGGAGACATCCAAATGGGACGACAAGTGAAACTGATTTTATTATGTGTAACAAAAAATTCGTCATAGAAGACTACAGTGTGCTGAACAAGTTCAACACAGGTAGTGACCATAGATTAGTGAGATGTAAGATGCACCTCAACACTAAACTCGAACGTAGCAAGCTCATAAGACAAACAAAATCTATTGACATAACCAACTTTAAAAACACCATAATACCTACAAATTGGAACTCAAGAACAGATTCTCTGCTTTAGAAGGCCTAACATCGGAAGAACTGGATATTTCTGAAGTTAACAGAAAAGTAACCAAAGCTCTTATGGAAACAGCAACAAAATTAGCTGGGTCTAAGAACAAGATGCATGTGAACAAATTATCAGGAAAAACCAAAATGTTGATGCAAGAAAGAAGAGAGATGAGGACAACTAAAAAAGAAGTGACTTCCAAAGTGGAATATATAGAGCTATGCAAGACAGTACGAAAAGGTATCACTGAAGACGTAAGGAAATTCAACTGTGAACTGGTAAGGAAAGCAATTGAAACAACCAAAGCCTAAAGATAGCAAAGGGACATCTCAGTAAGGGAAAAAAACAGATTATGGCACTGAGAAAAGAAGATGGTTCTGTAACAAGAAATAGAGGCGATATTTTGACAAGAGTGAAAGATTTCTACTCCAAATTATATGAAAGGGATGATACATGTACTCCAGGCATCATGAAACGTACCAGAGTTCTTCCAGTCTTTCCAGCAGAAGTTGCACATGCAATCAAGAACATGAAGCGGGGAAAAGCTCCAGGAGAAGATGGAATTACTGTAGACATCATACAAGAAGCAAGTGGAGAAATCGAAACAGTACTCTCCCAAATTTTCACTCGATGCCTTAATGAAGGGAAAATTCCTGAGAATTGGAACAACGCTACAATGATCTTGCTTCATAAAAAAGGTGACATTGAGGATCTCAGGAACTACAGACCTATCAGCCTCCTATCAGTGGTTTATAAAACCTTCACTAAAGTTCTTTCACACCGCTTGAAGGTAACACTGGACATGGCACAACCGAGAGAACAAGCTGGATTCAGGAGTGGCTACAGCGCAATAGATCATATCCACGTACTGAGAGAACTAATTGAAAGTGCGAGGGAATATGAACTTCCATTGTGCATGGCTTTTATCGATTATGAAAAAGCTTTTGATTCGGTGAAACCATCAGCAGTTACAATGGCTCTGAAATCCTGGGTATTGAAGATGCATACATTAATATTATTAATAACATCTATGAAAATGCAAGTGCAAAGATTCTGCTATTTGAAAATACAACACACATAAAAATTGGAAAAGGAGTGAGACAAGGTGACACCATATCTCCGAAGCTTTTTAATGCCACATTGGAAAATGTCTTTCAATCACTGAACTGGGGAAACAAAGGCATAAAGATTAATGGAGATTATCTAACCCACCTTCGTTTTGCTGATGACATAGTCATTTTTGCAACTACCCCATCAGAGCTACAGAATATGATGCAGGAACTTGCTGACAAGGGTAAAGAAGTGGGATTTGAAATGAACTTTCAGAAGACAAAAGTGATGTTCAATGCTTTTACAAGAAATGAAGATTTATCGATTGATGGAGAAAAGCTGGAGATAACAGACACGTACGTTGATCTTGGACAGCAGATATCAAGTGAGGGTCACATTGGTGAAGAAATTAATCGGCGTACAAAACTTGCTTGCAGAGCTTTTGGAAGAAACAGCATAATTTTCAAGAGCAATATGCCATTATATCTTAAAAGAAAAGTGTTTGATCAATGCATCCTTCCAGTGCTTACGTATGGTGCAGAGACGTGGACCTTAGCTAAAAGAGACATACAAAGGCTGCAGACAACTCAAAGCAGCATGGAGAGGTGCATGCTTGGTGTAACCAGGAGAGATAAGAAGAGGAACTCGTGGATCCGAAATATGACAAGAGTGGAAGACATCATGATCAGAGTTAAATCCCTGAAATGGCAATGGGCTGGACATACTGCCAGAAGAACAGACCATCGATGGACCGCCGAAATTTTAGATTGGTTTTAAAGGGACAGGAAAAGACCCAGAAGAAGACCACATGGAAGATGGGTGGATGAAATTCGAAAGTATGCGGGAGTGACATGGAGGAGACTGGCACAAGACAGACCGTTGTGGAGGAAACTTGGGGAGACCTTCGTCCAGCAGTGGATTGATAATGGTTGACAATGATGATGATGATGATGATAGGAAAGGATACCCATTTAACCAGTGGGTCCAGCCTGGGGGCCGTCACTTTACGTGCTCGTCCGATGCACGGCGGATATTCAGCGATTGTTAGTAAATCACACCATCTCTGAAAGATCAGCCCAGGCTAGAACCTTGGGACCCAGCATCGATAGTCTGAAAAACTAACCACTAAGCCATCCGCGGCAAATTTAATAGTTACTAAATGTATTGGTACAAATAAATATTCATACGAAAATAATACTGAAACTTTGAATTTCAGTTTAGTGTATGTTAATGGTTATGATAGAACTTATATCATTATAGATATCGTATAGTACTATAGTCGTAATGATTCAATAATTATTTTTAGGAAGTTAAGAAATTAATTTCGAGGGTTTTTGCCTGATGTACCGTGAACTTTTGCCCTACAAGGATGTATGTCCCTGATGTTCCAACATGAGGCACATTAAGGCATAATAACCTCACTAAAACTAACCACAATTCATCTTCACTTCAATCTATCCGAACAGAGACAAAATGTGATTTCGATCTTTTATTGTTTTAAAAACCACTTTGAGAATCTCTCACGGCTAGAATAATTAGCCCGGTTCATATATAGGTCCATGATTTCCAATGAAAATTCAGAAACATTGGACAAGTGAAAATCTCATGCGTAATCCGGGACGCAAGCCACTGCCCATATACACTGACGGAAAAAAACCCCAACACCAAAGAAGGGGTTGTGTTAGATAAACGATAGTTGGTAGGCGGTGAGAGTACATCTCAAAGATGACGTCTATGCAAATTTCGCGCTCTGTGGATACGTGTGGCGCTAGTAGCGCCCCTCGGAACATGCAAAGCAGGTTTAATGTAAATACGCGCTGTAACGTTCGTGAGCGTTAGTTATCGTTGAGACTCGACGTAGGGTGTTGATGTTAGACAAGAATGCCTTTAAAAAGACGAAGAAGCCATTATCAAGAGCTCACGGAGTTTGAACGAGGTCGTGTAATAGGGCTACGAGAAGGTGGATTTTCTTTCCGCAATATTGCAGAACGACTTGGCAGGAATATAGCCACTGTGCATGATTGTTGGCAGCGGTGGTCAAGGGAAGGTACTGCCTCAAGAAGACCGGGTTCCAACCGGCCACGTGGCACTACTGAGAGGGAAGACCGCCGTGTACGGCGTATGGCCATGGCGCATCGTACCGAGTCTGCAGGAGCAATTCGAGCTGCAGTTGTCACCACAGTGACACAGCGAACTGTTGCAAATCGGTTACTTGAAGGACAGCTCCGAGCCATACGCCCTGTAGCGTGCTTTCCACTTACTCCAAACCACTGCCGTTTGCGACGTCAGTGGTGTCAAGCTAGAGCTCATTGGAGGACGGAGTAGAGATCTGTTGTGTTTTCTGATGAAAGCCGGTTCTGCGTGGGTGCCAGTGATGGCCGTGTGTTATTTAGAAGGCGGCCAGGTGAGCGCCTGCAACCAAACTGTCAGCGGCCGAGACACACTGGATCTACACCTGGAGTTATGGTCTTGGGAGTAATTTCCTGTGACAGCAGGAGCACTCTCTTGGTTATCCCACGAATTCTGACAGCACAGTTGTAGGTCGGTCTGGTGATTCAACCTGTTGTACTGCCATTCATGAACAGCATTCCAGGGGGTGTTTTCCAACTGGATAACGCTCGCCCGCATACCGCTGTTGTAAACCAACATGCTCTACAGAGTGTCGAAATGTTGCTATGGCCTGCTAGATCACCAGATCATTCACCAGCCGAGCACGTATGGGAAATCGTTGTAGGACAACTCCAGCGTCACCCCCAACCAGCAATAACCATCCCTGTATTGACCGACCAAGTGCAACAGGCATGGAACTCCACCCCACAAACTGACTTCCAGCACCTGTACGACAAAATGCATGAACGTTTGCGTGCTTGCATTCACCATTCTGGCGGTTACACCGGTTATTAATGTACCAGCATTTCACATTTAAAATGGCTCTTCTCGTGCTTACAATAAGCTGTGATCTTGAAATCTTAATCGATTAAATATGTTACCTATACAAATGTATTGCCGCCATTTCATTCCTCTACAACTATTTTTTAGTGGTGCTGAGATTTTTTTCCGTCAGTGTATGTCGGAATAACAGCCAGATGAGAGAGACATGGACCACTGACCACCCGATCTGTTTGTTCGATGTCATTTTAATTACCAATGAGATGCACCTCACTGTAATTTATGATATCTGAATACACCATTGAAACAAAGTTTTATATGGCAATCACACGGCAGATGTTATTTTAATTCTCTGACAGAAGCACAGTAAACTCCCGACTACGCGGAACTCACGGGACCGTAAGTGTAACGGATATGCGAAATTGACGGATCACCCTAGTGTAGTAGAGCGCAATCTATTGAAGTATAAAAAAATGTTTGTCCTTTTACAAGTCAGCATACTTACATGGTTATTTCTAAAACCATATTGACAATTATAATTTGTTTATATTAAGAAAATACAAATGAAAGTAATAAAACAATTTAATGAAATAGATTTAACATGTTACAACTAAATACATTTCTTGAATGAAACGTGTGTTTTCAATTTTTTTGTTTTGCTCTTTTCTGCAGCAAGTTCAGATTCTGCGTTATAAAAAGGCTTAGGTTGGATTGGCTTCCTATTGTTCGTCAAGTATAACAGTGTATTTGGAGAGCATGCTCTGATTCCTGGTAAGTGAGGCTGCTTCCTGACCTTTATTTTCGGATACACTAATTCAGGTTTACTGGATTTAAAACGTCTTAAATAATTCTGTGATCTCTATGTTTTTCACAATTAAAGTCATTCTTGTAATCATTCAGAAAGTCGGTCATTTTAGCCAGAGAAATTGAGAGGAAGATTTACATACATCCCGGGTACAGCGCTTCAGGTTAAAAAAGACCGCGGCTGGAAAAAATGGTAGTTCAATATTGATGACACCATTGTATGTTAGACGATCAGGCACTTTGCAGTACTTTTAGGTAAACAAATCTCTCGAATGTGGTATAATCAACATCAACCACATAAAATTAAACCTTATTGTAATTTAATTTTTCGAAAATAAACATGAAACTTCCCCTAACCTGTTTAAATTTTTGAAACTTGTGAAACAACACAAACCATTTGTATGTGCCCGAAATAGCGCGGTTGTTTGGGAACATACTTCAACCTCCTTTGTAGCATAACCGCACTAACTAGGAATAGGGTCTATAGAGTGAAATATGACGGTGCGGGCGGAAGAAGAATAAAACTACAACATAACACACTGTATTGATATATACTTTATATACACTACTGTACAGACACTGACGGAAAAAATTCCCAACACCACTAAAAAATAGTTGTAGAGGAATGAAATGGCGGCAATACATTTGTATAGGTAACATATTTAATCGTTTAAGGTTTCAAATTTACAGCTTAATGTAAGCGCGAGAAGAACCATTTTAAATGCGAAATGCTAGTGCATTAATAACCGGTGTAACCGCCAGAATGTTGAATGCAAGCACGCAAACGTTCATGCATTGTGTCGTACAGGTGCTGGATGTCAGTTTTTGGGATGGAGTTCCATGCCTGTTGCACTTGGTCGTTCAATACAGGGACGGTTAATGCTGGTTGGGGGTGACGCTGGAGTTGTCGTCCAATGATGTCCAATACGTGCTCGATTGTTGAACGATCTGGTGATCTAGCAGGCTACGGCAACATGTCGACACTCTGTAGAGCATGTTGGGTTACAACAGCGGTATGCGGGCAAGCGTTATCCTGTTGGAAAACAACCGCTGGAATGCTGTTCATGAATGGCAGCACAACAGGTTGAATCACCATACCGACGTACAACTGTGCCGTCTGGGTGCGTGGGATAACAAGGAGAGTGCTCCTGCTGTCATAGAAATTGCTCCCCAGACCATAACTCCAGGTGTAAGTCCAGTGTGTCTCAGCCGCAAACAGATTGGTTGCAGGCGCTCACCTGGTCTCCTTCTAACCAACACACGGCCATCACTGGCACCCAGGCAGAAATGCCTTTCATCAGAAAACACAACAGATCTCCAATCCGTCCTCCAATGAGCTCTAGCTTGACACCACTGACGTCGCAAACGGCAGTGGTTTGAAGTAAGTGGAATGCAAGCTACAGGGCTTCTGGCTCGGAGCTGTCCTTCAAGTAACCAATTCGTAACATTTCGTTGTGTCAGTGTGGTGGCAACTGCAGCTCGAATTGCTGCCGCAGACGCAGTACGATGCGCCACGGCCATACGCCGTACACGGTGGATTTCCCTCTCAGTAGTGCCACGTGGCCGAACGGGACCCGGTCTTCTTCAGGCAGTACCTTCCCTTGACCACCGCTGCCAACAATCATGCACAGTGGCTACATTCCTGCCAAGTCGTTCTGCAATATTGCCGAAAGAAAATCCACCTTCTCGTAGCCCTATTACGCGACCTCGTTCAAACTCCGTGAGCTGTTGATAATGGCTTCTTCGTCTTCTTAAAGGCATTCTTGACTAACATCAACATCCTACGTCGAATCTCAACGATAACTAACGCTCACGAACGTTACAGCGCGTATTTACAGCAAACCTGCTTTGCATGTTCCGAGGGGCGCTACTAGCGCCACACGTATGCGCCGAGTGCGAAATTTGCATAGTCGTCATCTCACAGATGTACTCTCACCGCCTACCAAATGTCGTTTATCTAACACAGCCCTTTCTTGGTGTTGGGATTTTTTTCCGTCAGTGTAATTTATCAATCACAGAATACAATTTCGTTTCTGCGACATCACGACATGTGCACTGAACTGAAGACTCAACATTACGCAAATGTATGGCACACGGATTTATGGACAAGGCGTATAGGTAATGGACAAGACGAATAGGCAATGGACAAGACTACGGACTTATGGGCAATTGACTAACAGATTTTGACGTATAGACAAGAGAGTGAGGAGGGAACAAGTAACTGATTGGCCGCTGTCAAGAACAGCTCTGCTTGGCAAGTAATGATTTAATTAACAATTCCTTTTTTTCCAGGAGACATGCTCGTCACAGCGTTATATCCGCATCAGCAGTATATCGGACCACGTTATATCGGGCCTTTACTATATTTCCTTGTTACTGCCTCACAAATTATAGACATGAGCCGTCAAATCACTTACTGAGTTTACAAGGCTGATTTCAGAAGGTGCTGGAGTGCATCTACACCTGCAGCATACCAGGAGTTCACCACACCATCCTATGACTGGCAGATATATGACGGAACAGGCATATGCTCCCGGACCTATTTTTTTTCAAATATTCCTAACATTCCCAATAGGTTTCAGATCCGTTCTTTTTGGTGACCATGGAAGTTTGAGAAAGTCGCTGTTATAATCGATGAACCACTGCTTAAAAAACATTGCGCAATAGAAAATAACACTCTCCTCCGAGAAACAGCAGTTATCTGTTCGATAAAAAGTCTGCATTAAATTATACTTCTTGGCAAACACCTTCAACCTCGAAGTATTTGTAGCCTTCCTTTGACATCTTCCAAACCTCGATAAGTTCGTCGGATTTCGATGTGATAAAACGTGAATTTTTACTCCAGAGAAACCGTTTCTACTAGCCATAATAAGCTCAGTTTCAGCTGAACATCACTTCGAACTGGTCTTATAGCTGATTTTCCAGATGTTACGATTTTGTGCGGCTTCACGGCCATTAAAACCCAACTCCTTTAGCTTCTAACAAACCGTTCTTGTGCTTACGCTTCGATCGGAATTTTGGAACTCGGTGGCGAGTGCTTTAACGTGGGACAAACGATTTTTTCAAACCACACTCTTCGAATCCCGATCTCTGTCATTCGAACTTACTACGTATCTCGTAACTGGGTTCTTGTTAGTGATAGGCGTTTCCACTTCAAATTACCATCATTTGCAGACAATAACAGTAGGGCAAAAATTTCCCTAACTCAGTTGTTGATAAGGTGGCGTCCTATGATCGTCCCACTTTGAAATGTTTGAGCTCTATCTTAAGTCCCATTCTACCGTTCATGCTCATCTATAGCGGTTGCCAGGCCGCATGCATCTTTTTATTCACGTATTTGGCATGTGCGATTATGTAATGTATATCGGTAAATCTACCAAACAAAACTGGTCCCCCTATAATTTCGATCGTATAGTGTCATTGTTTTCTGATAAAATCTGGGATTTCAAATACTTTTATTTTTTTATTTATATTAGTTCTGACATCTGAATGATATTTATTTTTAGACAAAAATATTTACTATATTTTACTAGCATTAGTTATTTACAACGTACGCGTGTGTTTTCAAAGTGACCCTATTCAGGAGCTTAAATTAACTTAGCTTTTACAATCAGTTAAAAGTGATATATTTCATTACAATACTTTATTTATATAAGTTATTTTACGATTATTAAACTGTAAACATTATTTTCACCTGCTGTATTTGTGTATCATCAGAGAAGAAAGCTATCCTATATTATGAGGTTTACACTTTACACAATTTATTATTATATAATAGATTCTTTAAGCATTGCATATCCTCTTAGCAGGTTGCGTTTTAATTTTCTGTAAATTAGAAGACCGACCGGGAAGTTCCTCTACCTACATAATTTTTTTATTTTACAGGCATGTCTGTAGAATTTTTAAAAACTGCAATTATAACAATTGTTCATCACATTGTTTAAAATTAATCATATTTATCGTTTCTTCCCGTTCCCGTCCTTCATTTTTGAAAAAAAGATATGATCACTTATCTGAACTGCTGTATTTCCTCCTCTTTTTGTTCAAACGTTTTTACGAATGCTTGTAGACAGCTCTTAGAGTTGATAGTCGTACTTTCGTAAATGTACTCTTGATAAAACATAATTCTGTAGTCTACGAATACAGTAATCGTTCATTCAGCGGATGAAACTGAGTTTGAATTTTTATCACTCCAAGCGAAAATGAGTGTCGATTTTAATGCGGTTGATTTTTCATTTTTGGGTTATAATGGTTAACCCAACTCTCATCACAAGTCACAATGCACCGGAGAAATAACTTCCATATTTTCATTGAGAGTAAGAAGCGTCTGGCATGTTTTAAACCTAAATTACTTCGATTTGGTTGTTATGTGACACCGTAGCCACCAATCACACGCTTTGTTGTATGTTAAAACGTTAACAATGGCCTCCACAATGCTTAGCTTACTTGAAATGTTTCTTTCAGTTTTTCTCCGATTTTTATGATGCACTCATCAACCTTTTGCCTGTTCTAATCGCAAGTTGCGAATACGGGATTTCCATTTGCGGCTGATCTTTTACCGTATACATTCCTTCATTTTGCTTTGATTTTCTAACCCAACTAAGAAAAGTGATTATGTCCGAAGCTCTAGAACAATACCTGCTAATAGCCTATTGTGATTTTTTTTGGTAGATATATTTTCATAAGTTAAGATCTCTTTAACTGTTTTTTTTTCTTTGACACCCGTCCACACAGCTGAAAAAGAATCATTCCCTTTAACACGATTTAATATTAAAAAATATTTGTATAGAGTTCTATTAAGCAGTAAAATAAAACCAAAGGTACGAAGAAGAATTGTTTGCCCTCTGAATAGCTGCTATGCGACAGGTAATGCTACAGTCACTTGCGCAGAGGCATCACTTACTGAACACGGCTCAAAAATAGCTAAACCTCTTCGAAACGTAGTGGACTTCAGTTCAAAAAGGTAAAAAAAATCATGTTGGCAGTATTACTAGATGCGAATTAATGAAATTTTGTCAATTTAAAAATTCTAAGATTCAGTGGAAAATTTCGTTTTCCAAATTATCTGACACTATAAACATTAAAATTGCTAATGAGTAAAATGTTTGTATAAAGTGAGCGTCTGTCTGTGATATTAGAAAAGCGAAACTTTTCTAATATATCTTTTTCAGTAAATCTAAAAATCCAAAACTGTCTTTTTGTAAAAAGGAAACTAGTAGAATTGTGTACGAGTACTCAATCGAAAAAAACAGAATAAGTTAGAGTTGACTATAGTTCTGAACAACGGATGCTTGCAAGATCTAATTAAAAAGCGATTGACGGATAGCTTAACATCAAGAAAAGACTGGAACAGATATCTCCTGATGAAAAATGAAATAACTGGCAACCATTGAAACAAAATATATGTAGATGTGTTTCAAAACATTCAAATGATTTACTGTTTAGTTAGAACATTTAAGTATATATTTAAAACCAACTTATCACTCCCAGGCAAATGCATAATGTTTACCATATTTTTTTAAATCACGTACTCACCTAAATCGACGATTACTGCATTAGTTGTGACATCTGTGAAATGTGTTTCAACCAAAGGGGTGGACATGGATCTGTAACTTTCAGAACTTTCGTTAACACTCTTCATCACTGACACAAATTTCCATGGGAGAGCTTTGAAAATGAACTACTGTATTTACGTTGTGAACTTCCTTTGTGAAATAAGACATTCATCTTGCATAACGTTAATTTGTGGAGATGTTTCACATAAACGTCTCTGGAGCTTTCACCTTTTTCCAACGCCGTTAGATATAGCAGTATTTTGGTATTTCGAAGAGAAGCTTAGCACCTTGAGCAAGTAACGTTTTCCATGTTAGAAGTAGGTGTAGCTATCGTAGCAGTTGGAAGGTAAGCAATGTAAGCTCAATGAAAAAGGTAAATAAAAAACTTTAGGAAAAAGAGGAGGAATCATTTCAAGAGATATGGTTTTCTCAAGAGACGAAACGAAGCAACGAGAAAGCATTCAAATCGGATGAGACGGAAATCTTCTACAACCTCACGACCACACACAATAACCAATGTCGAACACCCACATTCTCCATCTGATACAAGGTCTCAAGCATAAGAACCACTGTTCAACCGTGTTTTCATCTTTCTTATTTTATCAAGGGGTGATTGTGACCGCCTGATGTCTGGGACTCTTAAGTACTACACTGGTGTCATAGTGAATCGCACTCCTAACAAATTCATTGCCTTGTTCAACCGCTTTCTTGAAGAACTCCTTGGATAGTCGGATGGTAAACTCACGTACCTACTCGGCAGTGGGTCCGTCCCTCAAATTGCGAGTTACAGTGTACGGCAGAATCTCAGTGATAATTCGGAATGCTCTATTCTACAACGTACATAACCTCGCATCTTTTTTCCTGATCCCTATTCACTTCCTCCCAGATTGGAGCAAATTAAATTATCACTGACCTGAATACAATCTTACACAGCAGAACGTTGTTGCATGTTGTCAATAAGCTTCTCCATTGGAGAAATAGATCTGTGCATGCAAATTTGTTTAGCCCTCTTCTTGAAGCAGTTGCTGTTCGCTACGCACGATAGTTGACCTGTTTGCAACCCCATAAACTAACCATAAGTAACCCTGGGAAGACTTTAAAATAAAATATAACAGTGAATACACGTGGTTGGTTTGATGTATATCAGCATTACAAGAATCATGATAAAATAATTTTAATGACATTCACACAATCATATGTTGTTAGTTACACATAACTCCGGAAGTTATTTATGAACATTCAAGCAAATCTGTTTGGGTGATATAAAACAGCTGGACAAATAATCAGCTATATTTGAAGTGAGTAATTCTTCTTATGAGTTGTTTCTCGACGTCGGCGTTAGATATTTCAATATTTCTAAGCATTGTGGTTGGCTATCTCGGGTACATAGTTTGAAAAAATTTCATGTCGGAGCAATTATAAACGCCCTTAAAATTACCAACAATGCGTTTGTTAATGTTTCACACCAAAATAAGTATGTTGGATTGAGTGTTTAAGCTCTTTCTCCTACTCGTAAAGAAAAGCGGCTGAAGGAAGGTATCAGAAAAGTATAAAAATTAATACAACTGACCTAAATTATATAAGTAAAAGTGTCAAGTCAGGTGACAGATAATTGTAAGTAATATTTCATAGTTGCTTTCCGCAATAGACGGAAATGCTGTAGAATACAGTGGAGACTTAGTTATCAGTTTTAAATTTTTCTAATATTTTCTGTGCTATTTTACAGTAGTTTCTATCGCTTTGTCAATTCCGCTATATATAATTCATTTATAAATTTATTGTGATTATACAAAAAAAAACAAAATTCAAATTATCATAAATACTCGGTTCTTTGGTTATTTTATGCGTAACGTGCTACGCTACAATTCTAAAAGAATCGAGGTGGTTTTCCTCTTTTCAACCATGTAATGAATGATACAACTAAAATTTATTTTAAAATGTACTAAATCACATTTACAGCTATGTTTCCTTTCCTTTTTCTTTACTTTTTTAAATTCAAGAAATCATGATGAAATCATAAATATGATTTCATCTTTATATATGATTGACGAAATCTGAAAGTGACAATAATTTGTGAATATTTTACTTGACATTAATATTAAATCAACTAGTAGATATATAGCTTGGAAAAGCTCATTGTTTATGAGTGATATGAATGTTCAATATACAACAAATTCCAATCCGGATTTTCTACCAACTATTTCAAAACAAAGTTTTTTTTTCCTCTTTTTCCATGTACTGAAAATGTAAATTCGTGCGCAATCACTTATGGTGCTTTGTTAGGAAATTAGAATAAAATGTTAACACAGCCAATTTAAGTATAGGCTTAAATTTAAAAAAAAAGTTTTGTAAACGTGTACGATGTATGTACGTCTTAGATTGTAATGGGCGTAATCAAAATTATGTTGGTTTATTTGGAGACTCATTATAATTTGAGGATTCTATTTTAAAATTCCTTTCACACTTTTTTTTGTATTTATGTATTTCTTAAGCCGATCCTCTAGAAAAACGTGTAACTGAAGGGCCACTGTATTTATTAATTAGAAATGATGGCAAAACAGATTTTATTTTCTTCGTTACCGATTTCGAAATGTTTTAAAAATCCTGAAACGAAATATAAAATATGAAAGAATTTTATGGCACGATTTCAAGAGTTTGCATAATGTAAGAAAATAACTTCATCCTAATTAAAGTTTAAACAATATTGCAAGGCTATCCAGTTAATGTTCAACATGTCATTGCCATTCATAGGTTTTACCAAGAAACTTGGATTGTAAAAGACTGAACTCGTAGAAATTTAACAACTCTTGAACACCAGGATATTTAACAGTAGTTTTCAAGAACAAAAGCAGCCATAGAAGAATCACAAGGACATTTTATCTTCTGGAATATATACAGAATTCGTAGACATATTAAGGATCGTTAGGATCGTTCAATGCCACAGTGTTTAACATTGGTGTGCAACAAGAAAATAAGCTCTAAGAGAACTACGAGGACCATTATTTTCTGACATACTTCTTTTTTTTACACTCCTTTCCATAATTGCGGTAGAGTACAATTTCGCCTGCCCGGAATTCGGGATTTCGTCCAAATATGAATGTACAAAGAATACATTCGATTACTCTCATCGTTGAAATTTTAGCTTCGATTGACATAACACCGCATATACCCTAGCTGCAAATTCTTACTTTCAGCCATTGTTTGAGTTCAACAATTTTCATAATGCTATCACCGAAAGTGATTCACTTAGTACCCACCATTCACCAAACGAAACGGTTTCGTCAGAGCACTAGTCATGGATCTGAAATTAAATTTCAGCCTGACCCCGCAAAAGCAGCTGCTGATTTATTTCCATTTTGGATAATTGGTTAATACACTGGTGTGCAAAAATTACGTACGAAGAGGAGAAATTAGCATCAGAGCGGAACGAGCAGGCAGAACGGACCGAAAGACCCCTCAGGAGATAGACTAGGCTCCGGTACGGTAAGGCATGCGCATATATGCAGCATGACGTAGGGGGGGTGTTGGAAGGGTATAAAGCACACGGGCGGTGTACGCTCAGCAATTCGGTTAAAATTATTGCACGGTGTACATGGCTTTGAACAACGTCGAGTTGCTGTTATCGTGTGATATGCCCAACAGGAAATCCAGTAGACGACATCTGGATGACTTTACCTGAGGTTGCCTCATTGGAAAGTTGAAAGGAGGTCGAAGTGTGACTAGTGTGGCCGAGGAGTTCGGGATCGCTCACAGCATCGTTTCACGAGCTTGGATTGCATTTTCAACGACAGGAACAGCTGTCCGAGAGTTTAGCAGTGGTCGTCCACGAGCAACCACGGCGACAGACGATCGGTATATTGTCCTACAGCGAGAAGAGACAGACGGCAGACAGCGGGAGAAATCGCAAGGCACATGCAACAGACAACTGGACGTCCGCTATCGCGTTTTACCGTGGCCAAGTGGCTGCACAAAGGTGGACTATTTGCACGACGACTTGTACGGTGTGTGCCATTAACGCCTGCTCATCGGAGACGGCGGTTTCTGTGGTGCCATATTCACAAGAACTGGACATATCAGTAATAGGGTCGCGTTTTCTTTACGGATTAGAGCCGATTTAGTCTGACGAGCGATTCTGGACGTATACACATCTGGAAAGAGAAGGGAACACGCAATCATACCTCCAACATCATCGAAAGGGACCGGTTTGGAGGTGGAGGAGTTCTCGTTTGGCGCGATATCATGCTTGTTACCGTACTGACCTCCACATCTTCCAAGGAGGTTCAGCCACTGGTGTCTGCTATTGTATCGAGGTTCTCCTGCCTCACGTGCGTCTGTTTGGAGGTGCTGTGGGTCCTGAGTTCCTCTTCATGGACAACGATTCACCTCATCGTACTGTGGCTGTCGCAAAGCTGCTGAAGAGTGAAGATATTTAACGCATGGATTGGCCCGCAAGGTCCTTAGACCTAAATCCAAACGAACACGTGTGGAACCTTCTCGGGAGACGCTTGGCAGCACGTCACGTGCCGCCAGCAGCGATCCCGCAGCTGCGATTGGTGCTACAAGAAGAATGGGCCGCGACGCCTCAACAGCTCCTTGACAACCTCGTCCTCAGCATGGACAGACGTTGTAAATCCGGCAACGCAGTCAGGGGAGATCATATCCCCTACTAAAGACTGGATTTTTCTTGGCAGCCACCTGTCACATGGACGTTTCTGTCTTCTGCCCAGTTGTGCTCGAAGCTACCTTTTCAATAAAGTGCCTTTGTATCCTTTGGATTCCTTGTTTGGACGGTTTTGCTCACTTGCCCCATATTCTTACATCTTGGGGATCTTATGGTATGATTCGAATTGATGTGGAGCTCTTCTGCACGACATTAAATTCTAAAAACACTCTCGTCCTTAATTTTTGTACGCCAGTGCACTATGTCTTACATAATATCAAATATTTTAATTTCAAAATTAAAAGTTGTAGCCAACCTGGCAAATTACCAGAACAGAGGACATTCTACACGGTCGACTTACATTATTGTGACCACCAGCTAATATCTATATCAACCACCGCGTGCAGCGCGGACAGCATTTCAGACGAAAATCTAAATTTTTATCCGGTAACTTCAGCATATTTCGAAATTAGCTTTTGTACAACACAAAGTAATGATCTTTGTCAATTGCACATGAGTCCGACAGGAACAACCACACAGATAATTTTCCGGAAAAGAAAGTACCTAGTCACTGCGTTTTCCGATTATTCTCTTAGCTGGTAACTATTAGTTGGTAGCATTTTTTCTTTTGCTTTATGTTTAGGAAAGGTTTCGTATACGCATATCAGTTCCGATTTGCCTAGGCCTATGTACCTTGGGGAAGATGACGAATTCGATTACTGAAAAGAGCATTTAAACTCATTTCTTCTGTATCAGATAACTAGAATTTATTTTTCATGGCCATATATTAAGCGTTCAAAAATATGTGGCGCATGTTCTGTTTCACATCAATGGATTTTATTGATGCTGAAGATCTTCGAATGCGCATTGAAGAATTAGGAACAAGCTACGTCGAGGATGCCGTTGAAGAGAAAGGTCACAAAATCACAAAGTGACAACAAAAATTTTCATACTTTTCGTTCTCACCTGAACAATATGCATACTCATGCCCTTGTTGAATTGAAACATTATTACATTTAAAATATTTTACTTTTCCCAGTATATATGAAACATACGCGACCGGAAGAAAATTCAATATACGGATCGTTCATGTAATCAGGTACATTTGCAAAAGAAATAAATTTTTTATATCGTTCTCTGATTATGTATCATCAAAATTTGGCCAATTCCTTACAAAAAATAAATATTTAAATATTTTTGGAAACGAAGTACTATCTACATATTACATTGTGATCAAAGCTACTGAATGGAGTATTCTTTCCTTTGACATTTGATACATATTCTAATTTTACGTCAGAAATTCATGGCTCCTATTTTTATCTAATTTGTGAAGATATTCTAAGAAAAAATTACATTTCCTGAAACCAAATACTGATGTAATAAGAATTTTCTTAATCTACAACATATTCACTGTATGCCTCAATTTTCAAAGTGCGGCATTTTTTTTTTGATTGGAGGTATAACGACCATCGTGAGCAACTCAATGGGCTATAAGCAGTTTCCCGTCCCTAATTTATTGTCACTGGTTCCAGGGAAGGGAGACAAGCAGTGCCGTAAGACAAACACAACATCCATGCCTCACTGGGTTTCGAACCCGGACCACGTTCAGACGAATGAACAGAGGCAATCGCTTAGACCACTGCGCCACCTGGGTGGCGTGGGGCATTTGATTACATGATGATTCTAAATAAATCACAGAAACTCAGCTGTGTTAAATGGTTATTTTGAGTTATTATTTTAAAAGATTTAATTTATTAATATGAAATTAAGAAATTTGCTTTCTGAAAAGTTTTTCACGTTTCATATAAAATCAGCTTTTGAAAGCGTTTAATACATTGCTGGACAATTGCTAAGGACGGATCATAAACGGCTATATAGCGCACAAAAAAGTAAGTGTGGTTGGATGCCAAGTGAAATAAAATAATGTCAGAATGCCAGGACATTACAAGAAAGACAATTTATTGTGCTCTGAAATCCAGAAGGCTTTGGAACGTGTCCAAGGGACAAACAGGCCATTTTCTGCAGAATACGTAAACGTGAAAAAATGCAATTACCGTCCGCAGGCGTTCCGGCGTAAGATGTCAATACGGGATATGGCCACCATGGAGGGCGATGCAAGATTCCACACGTCGTGTCATGCTTTGCACAACATTATCAAGCAGCTATTGGGGTAATTTATCCCATTCCTCTGTCATTGCACGGATAAGGGTGTCCTTGTTTATTGGAGGGCATTGGCGACCAGCAAGACTCATCCCCAAAGCATCCCACACATTTTCAATGGGATTCAGATCTGGAGACTTGCTGGCCAAACTAGGCGTTGAATATCCTCGCCCTCAAGCCACTCCTGGACAGCGACTGTTCGATGACATGTTGCGTTGTCGTCCATGAAAATGAATCTATCATCGACAGCACCACGGAACATGCGAACATGAGGTAGCAGAACATCATTAATGTAGCGTTGGCCAGTCTAAGTCCCAGTTGGAAGCACATAGAGGGACGTACGGCCATTTATCATGATGCCAGCCCATACCATGACACTACATGTCTGATATCGGTCCCTTTCCTGTATGTTTGCTGGATAACTATCACGCCAGATCAGTTGTCGTCGACAATCATACGATAGACTGTATCTTCTCTCATCTGAGAAGAGGACAGCAGACCAGTCGTTATCAGTCCAATTGCCATGTTGATGGCACCATTGCAAACGGGCTGTACGGTGACGTCTGGACAATGGGATGCACACAACAGGACGGCGGGTGTAGAGTCCTCCTTCATGCAAACGTCTGGCGACAGTTTTTCGGGAGATCCGCTTGCCAGTAGCAGCCATAAACTGATTTGCTACCTCACTAGCTGTGCTGCGCCGGTGTCTTTTTGTTGTTAGTACTATGTACCGATCTTCTGCATGTGTCGTACTGCGAACACGACCTCCCCCGTGACGTTTGCTACACTCTCCATTTGTTTGAAATGATTTTCAAAGCCTTGAAACAACACTGTGGCTGACGTGGAAGTCCCTGGCAACATCTGTTATTTTTCGCCCTTCTTCAATCTTGCCAATAATACGGCCGCGCGTAAAATCATCTCGGTGATGTCGGGAAGAGTTACTAAAAATTGCAATTTCGTCAATTGATTCTTTCCCTTTCAACTTTGCGTTAGAACAACAACGGTCAATACGCGTCAAATCCTTTATATCTCTTATGAGCGCTATGACGTCACGAACAAGTTCAACAATCCAAAATTTGCATACGCACAACACGTCTTACTGTATCCCGCACTTATGCTAATTCCCACATTTTCCTGCCTTACATTTTATGGTTGCTATCGTTGCTATTGTCATCCGTCCTTAGCAATTGTCCGGCAATGTATAAACTGCACGTACATAATGGTGGTCAGATTAGGACGCTAAGGTGTTCAGTTTATAAGATCCATTTCGATTTGTTCGTTGGAAACAGAAAGTTGTGTGAGATTCTTCCGTTTGAAGACAATTTGTTTATGTTCACAAGTTTTAAACTCCGTAAATTAAACGATTTAAAATATTGAGTGACGATTTTAATAATTAATAGTTTTACACTGTGTTTGTACAAGTACCGCATTTCATATTTATTAATAGAAATACGAGTTAATTATTAACGAATACGAAATACAAATCACAAAACCGCAAGAGCAGCCGGAACTGTAGGCTGGTGTTCGTGATTGAAACCAAAATGAAATAAACAAAATATGAAAAGGTATATATATTTAAGCAAATGTGATACATTTTCGTTTGACCGCTAATTATTTCATAACCAAGAAAACAACTGTTTTAAAATATTTCCAGTAAAACTTACATGAAACGTTTGGATCTAGTAACAAATTTAGGCCAATGAAACACCACATGCCGCCGAGAAATGAAAGGAGCTTGTAAGGCCTTCGGATCTACGACTCGGGAACCGAAACGAACGACAAAAGTTTGGGTCAAGCTAATGGTAAAAGAATTCGTTCTCCGCGAACAAAATCTTCTGGAATTAATGAACGTATCATTTCGTTCAACTCTTTCGACTGGATCACGTGAAATAGGTCATATGCAAACTACACATCTCAACACGTACAACACGGCTGAAATATTTTGCTTTTAAAGAAAGAGCGAGGATTAACGTTTTGGACTTCAACTGTTCATTGTTCAATAATTCGTGCATGATAATAAATTTTTGTTGCTGTTTAGGGTTTAACGACCACTGTGGGAATTATATGGTCTACAAGCACTAGGAGTAATTTTGCATCATTGGTTCCAGAGAAGGAGAGGGGCCGTGCCGTAATACACACTCAACAGCCATGCCTCATTCGGATTAAAACCAGGATCCAAATCGGGCGAATCTTTATAAGCCAGTTCTTACACATCTGTGTTACCGTGGGTGCCCAAACTTGATGTGAACGGAAACTTAAATGTTCTGAAGGCCTTCGTTAATTGAACTACTCTTTCAAATTCATTTTGACTTTCAGAAGTTTCAGCATTCGGAGTTCAACTCTATTTTTGGGATTCAACGAATTTGGAAGTCTTAAAATCAGTTAGCTGTTATGTATTTAACTAATCACCTAATTTTTACCTAGTGTGTTGTTCTTCCTAGTTTCTCATGTATACTTCTTTTAGAAATGTAAAACAGTTCGCAGTATTTATTTCTTATTTTAAATTCAATGACATAATCATTTTGTAAGATTTTCAACTTGATGTTACCTAGAGTTTTCCGATCTGTGATAAAATGCTTTTTTTTTAAAATGACAAGTATCTCAATTTTGCAAACCGGTAGTGCCTAGATTTGCAATTTGCCAGCATTTTCCCTTATCAGCCAGTCCTCAGGTCCCGTGAGTGATATATAAAGAAGAGTTTACTGTACTTCGCCCAATGAAGAATACGAAGCGTTTCAAATGCCATTCAAGATATTTTAATTTATTTCAGGTATGTTATTTATGTCTATAAATATATAATATATTCACTGTAAAAGTGAAGCTAAGAAAAAGTTTGGTTTCACCATAGAGAAATTAGATTTGCTTTTAAAAATATTTCAATACAATTTTAATTAAATCTTAGCATTTAGCTACAGCAAAATTAGCGATTTATGGGATGAGTTTCTTTCAGTGTGACTGATTTCGGCATTGTGTATTTTTGGTATCAGCGTATATGGAAATTTCATCGAACTTTGTGGTATGTTTCGCTTATAGGAAAAGCCCTCACTCGCCATAGGAACAGTAGTTTACACAATATACTAACCTGGGAATAAGAAGAGCTCGTCACGTTTTGAGGTACGCATCTTTTGGGTCTATTAGACTGTGCGAAAAACGCGCCAGCCTCGTATATGCACGGGGTGGGGTTCTGGTGGGAACAAATGCGACTGAAGATATTAAATTGGCAAAGAATTACATTGCGCTAACGGGTCTGATTTATTTGCCTAACAATTACTTCACTAAAGGCCACTTGACTGAAAATGGCTTTACCGAAACGATTGTTCAGAAGAAAGATCACTTGATCAAAAGGTACATTTCACCGAAAGGTCTCTTCACCTAAAAGTTCATTTCACGGAAAGGTTTCTTCACCTAAAAGTTCATTTCACTGAAAGGTCTCTTCACCTAAAAGTTCATTTCACCGAAAGGTCTCTTCACCTAAAAGTTCATTTCACCGAAAGGTCTCTTCACCTAAAAGTTCATTTCACCGAAAGGTCTCTTCACCTAAAAGTCCATTTCACCGAAAGGTCTCTTCACCTAAAAGTCCATTTCATCGAAAGGTTTCTTCACCTAAAAGTTCATTTCACCGAAAGGTTTCTTCACCTAAAAGTTCATTTCACCGAATGGTCTCTTCACCTAAAAGTTCATTTCACCGAAAGGTCTCTTCACCTAAAAGTCCATTTCACCGAAAGGTTTCTTCACCTAAAAGTTCATTTCACTGAAAGGTCTCTTCACCTAAAAGTTCATTTCACCGAAAGGTCTCTTCACCTAAAAGTTCATTTCACCGAAAGGTCTCTTCACCTAAAAGTCCATTTCACCGAAAGGTCTCTTCACCTAAAAGTCCATTTCATCCAAAGGTTTCTTCACCTAAAAGTTCATTTCACCGAAAGGTTTCTTCACCTAAAAGTTCATTTCACCGAAAGGTTTCTTCACCTAAAAGTTCATTTCACCGAAAGGTCTCTTCACCTAAAAACTTATTTCACCGAAAGGTCTCTTCAGCTAAAAACTCATTTCACCGAAAGGTCTCTTCACCTAAAAGTCCATTTCACCGAAAGGTCTCTTCAGCTAAAAACTCATTTCACCGAAAGGTCTCTTCACCTAAAAGTCCATTTCACCGAAAGGTCTCTTCACCTAAAAGTCCATTTCATCGAAAGGTTTCTTCACCTAAAAGTTCATTTCACCGAAAGGTTTCTTTACCTAAAAATTCATTTCACCGAAAGGTCTCTTAACCTGAAAGTTCATTTCACCGAAAGGTCTTTTCTCCTAAAATTTCTGGCAGGCTGTGGCTGAACTCCAGATAGGTATGCGCTAGTCATCGGAGACATGAAAACATTGACTTATAAATGAAGACAATACAGCTCCACTGAACATTATCCCACGTTGATCACGCCCGACACCACTGCAGTCGGTACCGGTGGTGCTCGCTGTTGCCTACTTGAATGTAGTACTATGCAACAAACCGTATGGAAACTGTCCGGGTGGACACTTCCTGACCTGTACTCGAAGCAACATAGCCATGGATGCTTGAGAGCGACGAATTCAAGTCTATTCTAGTGGTTCTCACCACCACTCGATCCTGCCGTTTGTCGTTGACCTCGACAGTCCTTTTGCCGCATTTCGCTGGCTTGTACCCTCCTCGGCCCTACAGCGTAAAACTCGTTCGATTGCCGCATAGCTCAGATCCAAATGCCTGGTGATACGGCGACTTGACCAACTGGCCTCTTTCAGCCAAATTTTAGAACCTCCCTAAAACTCGCTCATCTGTTCGCAATCTGCTCGTATCTGACGTAGAGGCATCTTCAAAATACGTGGAAGTTAATGCAACCGCAATCCGCTGTCACTGTCGAGCTCTTCGCTTGATATACCCTCCTCGATACGCGCTTCCATTGCGATGTGGGGGTCCACTCTTTAGTCACAGGTCGTAATTTTTCATTCATTTGCATAGTCGGCCGTGGGGTACTTGCGTGCGGAGTTTCATCGCCATCGTACGATTTTCTAGGATGCACATTTTGTTTCGCAAATAGTGTATAAAGTACGATTTCCCGAATCATTACGAAAATATATCATCCCTCATTTTCTCAAGAGATTTCACCCCACCGGAGAATGATGAATACTACCCAGATGTTTTCGGAACTTTGTAGGATAACTTACATTCCTTTTAAGTTCATGAAATCATATATTGTCTAACAGCTCTGAAAGGTATTCAGCATACACTGAGTGGCCGCTTTATTATGACCACCCTCTCAGAACTTCGTTGGGCCACCTTTTGCCTTTAATACTGCGTCGATGTAGATTATTCGTGGCATGGACTCCACGAGATGTTGATAGGTGGTTTGTTTAATCTAAGGCCATGCTTGATGAATAGTACTTTCCACGAGTGTGAAATTGCAGAGCTGTGGATCCAGCTGTTTGATGGCTCGTTCAACTTCATCCCACAAATTATAAATGGGGTTGAGATCTGGAGATTGTGGGGGCCAGCTAAGCAAAGTAAAGTAAACTCACCGGCATGTTCCTGAAACCAATCCTGTACAATATGAGCACTATGGTAAGACGCATTATCTTGTTGAAAGTAGCCATCGCCATTGGGATAAACCACCCACATGACAGGATGTACTTAGTCTGCAACGACGTTTAGATATGATGTGCCAGTCAGACGTTGATCAACACGAATTAAAGGGCCCAAATCATGCTAGAAAAACATTCCCCAAACCATAACGTTACCTCCACCAGCTTGAAGGGTTGTAGCAATGCATTTGGGGTCCATGCTTTTGTGCTGTTTCCGCCAAATTCTCACTCGGCCATCGGCGTGGTGCAACTGAAAAGGTGATTCATCGGAAAACATAATTTTTTTCCCAATTATCGACTGTCCAATCAATATGCTACTGTGTGAACTGGAGACGTTTTCTCTTGTTAACTGCAGACAGCAAAAGTGTTCGAACAGGCCTCCTTCTGCCATATCCCCTCCGTGCAGTGTACAGCTAACAGTGCGTGCACAGATCATTTGAGAGATCCTTGATTAAGATGGTCTGCAATTCCTGCACTGTTGCCTGTTACCAGTCTGGACACTCTCCGTTCCGCCCAAGCATTCACTAGTCGATGACGAACACACGTTGCACGTAGAGACCCAGTTTTTTGGTTGACAGTCCAGTCTTTAAACACTTTATCAACAGTAGCTCTGGAACATTTCACAAATGCGGCGGTTTCATTGATACTCTCTCTATGGCTCCGAGCTCGTACAATCATCCCACGTTGAAAGTCCCTCAAATCGCATTTTTTACCCATCTCGACACCCAAAAATCACTTCTACTATTGTCGCAAGCACTAAGCTTTCCCTTTTTATACTAGCCTCACTCTCTGACGTCAACAGCGTGCAGCCATAGCTCATTTGCTTAAAACTGTCAGGTAGTCATAATAAAGTGGCCACTTAGTGTATATAAAAATGTCAACAAACATCAGGAACGAACAAAAAAGAATGTAGTATTTTTTTTTTTTTAAACCCAAATGCGTAAAAGCAGCAGAGAAGAATTTTCAGAAAAAAACCACGCAAGAATTGAAAATGCTTCTTCTTGTTGTTGGTGGTATATATATAGGAACTCTGCACGTGCCAGAGAAACAAGGAAGGAGTATTCAGCTTTCATTTTTGTCGCAAATACAGACTAGCTCATAAAAGAAAAAAAGTTAGCGGATAATTTTACTATGTAAGAAAATTTATAAATCCATGGGCTAATTTGGCATCCCTTCCATTTGGTGGCTGCCTACCTGGCCGGTAAATATAAATATTAGCGTCCTAAATTATTTCCTCGGAAAAATGTCAGTACCTAGAAAAAGTGTGACTTAAAGATTTTAGAGTATGGATATTAATGACAAATGGTGCAGAAATTTCATATTTTAAATGCGTTTTAAAGATTTTCTATCGTAATATTGAATTGTGAGTGTGATGCTGTGAAGAGACGCTGTGGTTGGCCTAACGCATCGGCAGAGGTGCATAAAAATAAAATGTGACTGCGTACACGACCATTGAAACAGAAAACTTGCTGCAAACCCGCAAATTACGATAAAAATGGAAAGAGATAATTTAAAGAAAAATTAATATAACAGTTAATAATTATTAGAACGTTACAGATTCCAGAGAGGGCAGAAGGATATTACGACTAAATCCGTAAAAATGTGTGTAAAATGGACCTTAAGCCAAAACTTAAAAATTTTTGGACTATGAACCTCATAAAAACAAGAGACTAATTTTTATATCAAGAAAAGCAGTTCCGTTAATGAACCTTCAAAAATCATATATAGCATCTTTAACCACTTAATTTAAAAATAGTACTTATAAAATACATAAAGAAAACATTTTATTTTAAAAACTGGCAACTGCAAGAGTAACTTGGCAATAAACTTTAAAAAAAAAAAATTCTGTGTAAACGAAACTTTTGTTACAGTTCCTATATATTGAGAACAGGCCTTGATAAAATCAAGAAGCCAGAAACTTCTGCATAAACAAAGTAACTCTCTATCGGAAGATGTGAAAAACAGTTGAACATTCTCATGTTAAGATATATGCCGCCCCGGTGGCGCAGTGGTCTAAGGCGCTGACCTCTGATCATTCGTCCGTAAGGGGTCCGGGTTCGAATCCCGGTCAGGCTTGGATGTTGTGTTTGTCTTACGGCACTGGCTCTCTCCCTTCCCTGGAACCAGTGACCCTAAATTAGGGACGGGCGATTGCTTATAGCCCATTGAGTTGCTCACGGTGGTCGTTAAACCTCCAATCAAAAAAAAAATGTTAAGATATAAATAAATATATTAATCTTAAAAGCCTTAAGTATTTTAATTGCTGTAATAACATTTTCATTTTTTTAATCTACAAAAACTATCTGCAAAATTTGCTAATAATTTGCAAACTGTCCACGTATGGCGTACGCGTGTACGTCTATATTGTGCGACTCTGCGCATCGCTACAGCGACGATGTGAAGCTTTGCTTCATTGAAAGGAAGATTCGCTGCATCGTTTAATTCACGCGCGGACGACTACAAGTCCAAGCGCGTATTTTGTTGCCACGAGGGCGAGCCGTGTTATACTCATACGCTACACAATATAGTTCGTTCATGTTTTGTCATTGTTTTTAAAGAGATGTTGAGAAATTTTTCATTCTTTCGCATATGATTCCTTGATTCAAAATAGAAAGTACTAACATGCTTTTCTATGTTGTACAGGGAACTGTGGAACTATAACTTTCGGTTCAGGTTTGAACAGCTTCCATTCATAGCTGATTTGCTGTGTCACTGCACGTTTGGTTCTCCTGTTAATAGCTTGTTCGCAGGTCAATTTCTATCTTACTCATACGTATCTTTTGTAAATCGAAGACGTTTTTTCCGGTTTTTCCTGCCAACAACATACAGGATACTCTTTCTCTTGTACTCTTCCGCCCATCATTTTGGCACAGCAACAAACCTTCCTTTTAAAGGACCAAAGCTTCACATTATTTGCCGGAGCAATACATTAGGTCTACTGTAGCTTCTCTTTACAGCATCAGACTCACAGGTCAATATTACGAAAAAAATATATCTTTAAAACACATTTAAAATATGCATTTTCCGCACCATTTGACATTAATTTCCGTACACTAAAATCTGTACATCGCACGTTTTCCAGGTACTAAAATTTTTTCAACGAAATAATTTAGGACGCTAATCTACACATTTACCACCTGGCCTACCCCTTGGACCGACCCTGGCTGGAAAACCACAAGATCGAATCTTTACAGCTACCTCAGGTCTGACCTTTACACTATTAAGAAAATTTGGGAATCTAAACAGCAACGTTTAGATAATCGCATTCCATACCCCAGAGTACTGGCAGACCTCTGTAATGTGTTGACTAATATAAGACTAACTGCACCAGATACTCATCAATAATGTCACTGCAAGTATGCTTCGTAGGTGTCAAGACGTTCTTCGACATATAAGTAGTGTTACTGGATACTGAAATCCAGAAGTATGGACATTCTCTGAATATACACTTTTGTCTATATTGTGGTACTACTTGTTGTGTGCAGAAATTGCCCATTAAATTGTTTTCGTAAACACACTCTGACGTTTATTATGTTACGTGGCTTCACTTCATGCAATATCCCTAACATTTTGTGACCAGTATATATATATATATATATATACAGAAGAGCAAAACTGAAAACTAAGGAAAAACTTTAGAATTTAAAACGAAAGTTGCAAAATAGCCTGAAGAGTCAAAAATATATATGTATTTTTTTTGCTTAGGTCTCTTCTTAATAGAATATATATATATACATACATAGGTGGAAAAAATGTGTCTACAATCAAACTGTGACAGTTTGTACGGCTTTTCTACACAGCGTAGCTATGTGATCCAGCCTCTAATCTGTTGCCCTTAATCTAATAATAGAAGAGATCCATAATTCAGAGAAAGACTAATTAGGAAGCACTGGCCTAATCGGAAAAGTATTAATCCGACACTGAATAGAAATATTGGTTTGTGGCTCTCTAATTTAACTGCTTAGAAAAGATTATTCATTCAGAGAAATCTGAAGATACAGACTCAACTAGCAAATACAAAAATTGGTCTATTACTCTTGCCATTTGGGAACAAACAGCTACAAAATTCAAAGTGAACATCAAATTCAAAACCAGTAGCACCGAAAGTAAACAGCTATCAAGATGGTTTTGAAGCATTACAGAAACAAAGGAGCATTGATATGTGTTCAAAAATAATATTGTGGAGAGAAAATTAATTCAAATTAGAAAAAAAATCCTCATAAAAGTATACTTCCAACCAAAGTAGTAGAATGTAAAAGTATGTGCGCACGCCGATACTTTTCAAATTATTAGCAGATTTTGCCAATACTTTTTTGCTTGTAGATTAAAAAAAAATCAAAATGTTATTTACAGAAATTAAAACACTAACTCAAGGCTTTACTCAGATTAATATACTTAATTCTATTTTAACTTGAAGTAAATGTTCAAGTATTTTTCACATCTCCTCAGTTCTTTTGTTTTTACAGACGTTTGTGGTCTCTAGATTTTATCAAGGCCTGTTTCTCAATACATAGGAACTGTATCAAAAGTTTCCTTAACACAGAAGGAATTTAAATTTTATTGCCAGGTTCCTCTTGCAGCAGCTAGTTATTAAATTAAAATCTTTTCCTTACGTATTTTGTAAGTCGACAATAATTTTTGAACTAAGCTTGTTGAAAATACTATTTATAATTTTTGAAGGTTCATTAATGGAACTGTTTTCTGGGTATAAAATGTTTCTTTTAATTCTCTTGTTTTTATGAGGTTCATAGCCCAATGTTTTGCCATAAAGGTCAATTTCACATACATATTCAATTATATTTTGCCGTCATCGTAATTTGTAATGTCCTAATAATTATTTTTATTGTTTCGTTAAATTATCTTATTATACTGTCATCGTGATATGCGGGTTTGCAGCAAGTTTTGTTTCAATGGTTGTGTACAGAGATACATTTTATTTTTATACAACTCTGCTTCCAACTTCTCCCACCCCTTCATTCCTGAAATTTGAACAAAGATTTAGTAAACTGCAACTGGTAAAGCAAAGCAACTGGCCACCTTGTCTGTGACAGGTTCAATAGCATTCCTCTGCTTTGTTATTTGATAGGCACAACTCTTATATGTGGAAGGGGAAGATGGGTACATTTGGATGTAAATGTCTACTCCCACAGTCTAACAAAATGTTGCATTGGATATTTGTATATATCCCATTTAGATACAGATACATTATGATTTCAGTATGCCTAATTCACATCTGGCATAAAATGTGCATTTAAAAAAAAAAAGTTACATTTTTGCATGCCTTATGTAGACTTTGAATTGTGACTGACAATTTACGTATTGGCCACAGGACTCTGTACAGGGTGGGTTTTGAATTGTTTTCAACCTTGAAGCTTTCTGGATTTAATAAGTATCTCTTATTCAGTTTCTGTTACTCTACACCCAATATATTTCTTGCAAAAAAACTGGCTGAATGAGCCCTAAGAAATGCTGATCTAATATATGATAACAGCAATATAGAGTATCCTTTATAACTAACATACCAATAAGCTGCGTTTGTGACAATGTTTGCTACACAGAGGCACATGGAAGCACATTTGAGGAATTAAGCATAAATTCAATACCGCTCTCTAAACATTTGAAGAATTAGAATTTCTTTTACAACTAGCTGCATTTGTTATTTAAAAATCTAACCAAATATTCAATAGCTCGTAAAAATGAAAAGGTCTAAAATTTCGTTTTCACATGCAGCACCAAAATTAAAAACGAAGCAGCTGTGTTTAGATTCGAAAATCTAACAAATTCGTTATTACTCCTAGTTTAAAATGCAGTCGATGATATATTTTAAAGCCGCTGATGGCTTAGTGGTTAGTGGGTCAGACTATCGATGCAAGGTCCCCAGGTTCTAGCCTGGGCTGATCTTTCAGAGATGGTGTGATTTACTAACAATCGCTGAATATCCGCCGTGCATCGGACGAGCACGTTAAGTGACGGCCCCCAGGCTGGACCCACTGGTTAAATGGGTATCCTTTCCTATACCCCACCTGAAATTCTCTCACCCCTCTATGTGCAATATCGTACTTGTACGGTGGCGCCATCTACTGTACTCCAATCTCACTACAAACTGTTCTGTCAAAGTCGCTAGACTTGCTCTGATTCCTTCCGTTTCTGTGTCCTGCCCAAAAGGCGATCTCGCTGTAGGTGGCTGGGACCTAAACTCTACTACCTGTGGACGGAAGTCCTACAAGAAAAAAATGAATCTATATACCTGTTAAGAAAATACATGAATGTGTTCATGTGTTAAGCCTACCTCCACGTGTTACGAAACGAATACGTGAATGTCTTCACGTGTTACGGGAATTTCCACGAGTTACGAAACGAATACATGAATTGTGTTCGAAATCGAAGCCTATAAATTGAAACAGGAAAAGAGCTTACCTTTTAAGAACGATAAAATCCATCGATTAGGTAGATACTCTAATCCATGCAGCGCTGGCCGCCATAACTCACCGTCTGTAGTACAAGTGACGTCACAGCAAGTCAGAGAACCACGCGAAGTGCTTATATTCTTTGAGAGAATGACGAAGCCGCAGACGAGAGGCTACTTTAAAACCAATGGAATAAAAGCTTCTAGTCGTATAAGCACAAAAAAGGTGGAATTCAACAATCTTTATCAATTATACACAAGCTTACTGTTTTATCAACAGTATAGTTTAGTTCTTTTTGGCCTGAATGTAACGTCACGCCAAAGATTAGCTGTGACCTTGCTAACATGACGAAAATGCAACGTTTAGCAAACGTAATGAATGTGAAAAAATCGCAACGGTAACGGATGTGACATTTAACAAAGGTTTATCAAACGTAGTCATTGTACGGAAGACAAAATATCAACTTTTGCAACCGAAATGCGACGTCTTTTAAACGTCATGTGCTACTTGGGACTGGAATCGTACACGTCTTCCATGTCCAGGCATTGCAGTTTCTTCAGGGTCTTCGCACGTGTCCGTACGCCGACGACTGATTACATTCACTTCGCCGTACTCCTGAAATACCACCGAAGATAATTTGCATATTATGCCGTGCTGTGGCGTAAGTGCTCACCGGTTGGTCCCGAAATTAACATCACACCTACGTGAACACGACCCTATTAACATATGTAAATTTCATGATCGTCCGCCAATTCCTTCTTGGTGTTCTTTTTTTACTTTCCGCCAGTGTAGTTAATTTTGGTGTATTCACAGTATCTTAAACTAAATACTGTTATTCCCATTTTGTTACTTCTATTTTTAAGTTGAGAAATATTAAGAACTGAACCAGTAATTAATGCTGAAATCTTAGTAACACCTATGAATTCTAAAATTCTCAAATTTTGCAGGCAAAATATTCTACACTTGTACTTCTCTTACGGACTTTCACAGACACGATGAAATTTTCTCGACTTCTGAGAACGCAGGGACTTTTTTATGTAGTGTAAGGTCATGTGCTTTTTAGCTAAAATAAGAAGACAAACTTAAACACTCCAGATGTTGACGGTTTTCACGTTACTTTGTTCTTCAAAAATATAATGCAAATAGTTTCGTACGCATTTACCGCCAATATAACTTTGATTTTAGAATAACGCTTTTAACGGAGGAAATGAACATTATTGTAGACTAATAATTCTGAATTTTGAACAGTTATATTATATAACACTAGGCTGTAATGTGCCTTATTGTTATATATATGTTCAGAGCAAACGCAGATATGCCATAATATTTATCCTGTTTTATGGAAATGTTCCTCATCCCACTGTGCCCTTAAATAAGGAAACGTCATAATGCGTAACTTTCTTGCAGAACAACTACTCACATCGGAAGCAGGGGTGCCAACAATCCATTTCTTATATCCCCAAAATCATAAGCAAATATATGTAGAAAATCACCAGATAACGGAAATAATTAACAGTTCCATATTAAATATACAGAATATTTAATCATAGAAAATGGATGATTTGATAACTTAAATAGTCACAACAATAAACTGACATCTAAGAGAGTTAGAACGAATCGCGAAGTTATCAGAGGCCTCAAACTCTGTGGCTCTTAAAGTATTGTTAAAGTAGCCAACTTCACCTATTTCAATGTATAATTCTTTAGTATCTTAGGTTACTTTCTTTCAAATTGGACCTGCCTATGTGATTACCATCCAGCGATGCCCAGTATGCAAACATAAAAGTAATGGAAAGGATAAAGTGGGCATACTGTTTACGTGTAATGTCTAAGCGCATTCAAAGTCAGGAAAATAACAGATAAAAGTGTGTATCTTTCTTTCGTGCAGTTTGGTCGTTCCTCCTATTCTCCAATCATTTCCTTGCTATGCTTTTCTTCACCGATAAACCGATGTTTCGCCACTTAAAATATATCTAAAGCCACATTATCAGTGTTATTTCGTAGTGTTTCAGTTGTGCTCGATTTCAGAATGTGTCAACAGTGCTCGATTTCAGAATGCATCAGTAGCGCTCAAGAAGTTAAGAGAAAATTTTGGGATTGTGGCATTATTTAGAATTTCTGACGGGAAGTATATTCGGGAACGAGCAGCTCAGAGTCATTATGTTTCCACCGGGTAAAGTTGGTGTTCGAAGATAAAGTGAAGCCGAGTATGGTGATGATTCTTTTGAAATTTGCGCAATTTTGGTATGCGGACACTAAGACCTATCAGCGTACTTTAGAAGTGGTCGAACAATTCGCTGACGCAAACGTTCGCATTTTCCCATTTTCCTACTTTTTCTTTATATATGGATATACTGTCCTTTAACTTTCATATTTATTTGTATGTCTCTATGTAAATTTTGAGTTCGTTCACTTTCAGTTTTTCAACCTTTTCTTTATATTTTCTGACTCTGGGAATTTAGGTCAAGATATGTTCTAGATCTAAGAACAAGCATGTTCGACAATCTAAGAACGAGATATAATTCATGGAACTACCAGACAAAACGGTATGTGATATTCCTGGAAGCTATTTAAATCTGAAGCTGTCTTTTCTTGAAGAGCGCCTGTTCGAATGATATAAATTCCGTGTTAGAATTCCTTTATCTACTATTGCCTGTACTGACACAAGTTTACGCAATATTCCCTAAGCCACATATACATGTTTTAAACATTCAGGAACTTACAACCTATCCTGTTGCTTTTACACTAAAAATAAAAACATACATGAAATAATTTACGGGAAAGAGATCTTGCTGTAACTGTATCTAAAAATATTGTAAAGTGTGAAATATATTTTTGAAAGCAAAACATTGTACCCAATAACTGTTTAAATACACGAGTATCGGTAGCCCAATTTTCTAACAATTTGTTCGGTGAAGTATACATTGCTCAGTGCTTGAATGAAAAAGAAATGGCTTTTCTACGAGGTGACACCGATGAGTTTTGTAACTAAAACCTACTAAACATTAAAGACCAATGGGCAGTTTCTCAGCAATGAATTCAAAGAATAATATCTGAAATACATTAATATATAATTTACGTTTACGTCCCCTAGCGTGGAAAGACTTGCATTATTTGAAAAAAAAATGTCATCGCAAAAGGTGTCGTCTAAAGTTGCATCAAAGAACACAAAGATTTTTCTCGACACGATGTTTAGATACAATAATATGGAACAAAGTGCTTTCAAAATCATTATATCTGCGTTTAGGCCCTCCAGCGCCAAGTTTATTCGTTCAACAAAGATTGAAAACAAAAGATCTCCTTTCTCGCATTTCAGGATTGGCAATGCAAAAGAATTTTTCAAATCGGACAAGCAGGTGCAGATTTATGCAGTTCAGACACAAGTGACTTATTGCAGCTTGATATGCTCTACAATGTGTTACATCATTGGAAGGAGTCGATCAAGTGGGAAAACAAACCCAGCCAATTGGCGTCGTTCACTGCATTAGGAATCGTCAATGCTTTGATCAGTGGAATGAAAGAGCAGGACGTTACGGTACATAACAATGACTATATTGATTGTAGACAACGTAAAAAGAAAACACAATATTGGTTTCTACTGACTGACACTAGAATTTAATATTTTTCTTTCTCTACCAGAATGTTGTAGTCCACTTTATCTTACGCAAGGTATTGTTGATTTTTTTAATTCGCCTTTATTTCAACATACAGTGATTTTAACACGTGTTAATACTGAGAATCGGTCGACAGAATTTACTGTGATCTATTATAATTCCCTTCTGAATACACGGTTAGTATAATTAACTTGGGTTTGTGTTACAATAATACATTTAGTAAGTTTTTTTTTTTCATTTTATGTCTATAAAAGTATTACTGACTGATATTTCAAAGATTCGAAGCCGCTTATCCAATTGGAATTGAATTATCTCAAGCCAGAGACCCAGATTCAAATCACTGCTTTAGGCAATCAACTGTGCTTAATGATTTTTATGGCACTGATACTTATTACAAATCGGTAAAACGCCTATTACTATATTGACTTCAGTAACATTAATATTTTTAATTTTGTCTAAATTAATTTAAATTTGCAGGTAAGCGCTCGTAATGAAATTTCTAAAAATATAAGGTTGCAAGTAGTCATATATTAAATGTTATGTAGGACACCAATTAACAGTGTGCACATCCAGCTTTTCTTTACTGCAATTTAAGTTTATTATTTCACAATTCATGCAATTCATCGCGTTTCGTGTATACCTGGGATAAAACGTATACTTTGAAGTTCGAAAGATCGTTTGCCAAATTTTAGCTATCGAGAATCTCCCCTTTAAAAAGTGTTTAGGGGTACCGCAACTGTGGTGCATGTAAATGATCTAACATGCGATAAATGAGAATATGTGGTGCGATTGAATAAAGAAACGAAGGTTAATTTTAAAAATGTAGCTTAGTACCCTATGACATACCCCTCGAAAATACAAGGTGCATTTTAATTTGATTGAAAGTCCACAGTTTGATTTACATTAGTATGGTCAGAATCTTTAAAGAAAAATTTAAAGAAAGTTGAAGGTAAATTGCGAAAACTACCGTGACCCATTGCTGCTAAGCTGAGTGTAACCGCCATAAAATTTGTCATTCTGAATAAATGGAAAAACAAAATTTGAAACAGCAACATACCGTTATCTACAGAGCAGGATGTTATACCTTCCTTTTTATAAATTCTATTAAATATCTATATGAGAAAAATAATTCTTTATTTACCAGCATCGGTTACTAAATGAAATGGATTGCAACTGCATCTTATCTATTGTTCTGATCCCGGTGAGGCATGGATGTTGTGCTTGTCTTACGGCACTGGCTCTCTCCCTTCCCTGGAACCAGTGACCCTAAATTAGGGACGGGCGACTGCTTATAGCCCATTGAGTTGCTCACGGTGGTCGTTAAACCTCCAATCAAAAAAAATTTGTTCTGATTAAATACGGAAAAGCATGTAGACTCAGTCAAACTGCTATAAACCAGACGAACATCCTGAAAACAGTTTAACGCTCCTACTAACTGTTCATACAATTCCGCGTTTTTCTCGTAACCGTAAGCCTAACAAAAGGCTTTCTCATTAATAGAATCATCTCTCCACTTCCCATAGATATCCCAAAAGAATAATTGTTATAGTATTTTATTCGAAAATTAAACTAAAAACTAATATCAATGACAACTAACGTTGTTCTATGGTGTATTGAACGTTTAAAAACACATTTCGTTTGCTTGGAAACCATGACTATTAGTATTTATTTATCGTGAGGGAGAATTTGGAACACTCAACGATAAAAGAGAAGTCAGAAAAGCCTCACGTTACATCTCTAGATTGGCCCTCGAAAAATTACAGATTTAAGAAGGGGTGAGTTCGTACCTCATCCAACATTCAATCTATAACTTACTCCATCTTGCTGATAGGAAACAACGCCCTCTAATTGTTAGAATGAGGTGAGTGTTTATGGATTTATTTCATAATTAAAAGTTATTTCATAATTAACGAACGTCTAACTCACTCTAGTACATCAAATCTCATTGGCTCAACCCAAACGCCAGGTTTCTATGTAGGAAACACAAAGAGAAATTGCAGTTTGGCTTAACAGAACAGAAAAAAGAAAATGAAGAAAAAGGTAAGGATAAAAATAGTAATACTACGTGTAAAATAATCTTTTACTCTAATCCACAGTTCGGCAATAAAATAATGAAACCGAATTTGAATAAAAAGTAGTCAAACGGTAAAAGTGCTTAAGGAGCACGGTGATATTTTCATCCATATACTTGATTTCCTGTCATAAACTGAATTTTTATAATTCATTTTAGCGATATTATACTACACAATACCTTTATTTTAAGAATTCATGTTTTAGTTGCAGAAAGTTAAATTTACTAGCTGGCTAGGCTAATGGCACTTGCTTTTATTCACGTATATATTGCAATATTTCAGAGAAGAAATGAATCTGAAGTTTAGATTTCAATATAAATACTAAGCGACCCTATCTTGTGACAGAATTCTGAAATATGAAAAAGGAACAAATATGGACAAAGTACTCTTCACATTAGAGTTATGCTATAGAAAAATAACACTAGTCATCAAATCTGAACTTTTTTCCCCTGTCACACGGGATATTGTTTTTATCAAATCGGCCTACCTGATTACGAAGATGTCGGTGAAACATTCGTAAATCTTAACACTTTTGTGCAACAGGGTTCTTTCATGAACAAGCGACATCGCCTACTCTTCGAAATAAGTCACCGAAGGAAAAAGTAGGAAGGTATTAAATTGTGCAATTTGGGCCGAGAATGAAGTACTGTTGGAAAGAAAATCGCAACAGGTATCCAAAATTGCCATGTTGTTAAAGAAATTATCCTTAGTTTGCATTTCATTACAAAAAAAAAAAAACTTTTTGCTATGAAATTTACATTCATGCATTTTTACAAGAAATGAAGCGTTTATGGATAGAATTTAAAAGTCAATAAAAGGACCACTGAACTATATAACATGAACAAATAAGCATATGGAATGATGATGTTATGTATTTTGTACAAACTGGATGAAATATTACTTTTACTTCTTTCTTCAGTCTTTCCAAAAATAGTCGCCCATCATTGTCGATCCCATCTTCATTGATATTGTTGTTCTATTCAGTTAATGGCTTGATGGAATCTTTTCCCTGGTTCGTCACTTACAGCTCCTACTTTCCCCCAAAAAAAGTCTAAGTAGGTATCCAGTAATGGTATTCTGTGTGGCACCACTCATTTTATACAATGGTAATTGTTTAGGAATCCTTCACTATTTCTTAAAATTTTTGTCGGATTTTTAATTGTCCAGAAAACATTTAACCACTAAAACCCAAAATCATGCTGTCTAAACACGTTTAATATAAAAATTATGAACCTCGCACTATAGGAGGACAAAAATACATAGAGTTTAAAACGTTAAAAATGCACTAGTACTTTCGTGACCGCCATCGGTCACTTCCTCAGGTGTGACTACCAGTTCTAAGCAGCAACGGTCAGCATATATGTACAACATGATGTGTCAGGTCAGACGGGTGCTCAAAAAGACATAAAAAGAACGGGTGGTCAGGAGTCAGTAATAATTATTACAATACTTAAATCACAGTAAGTCATGTATGAGGTATTTCCAAGCATCAGGAATATAGTTAGGAATATCATCGTTGCAGCAACTTCTCCGGTGAGCCAGAATCTGAAGGGCTTCTGTAAATAGTAACAAATTCTTATTCTTAGGTATAGTCAGAATAGTAACCTCAGACCATATTGGTCCGGAAGGTTTGCTTACAAGCAAACGTGACATAGCTGTGGAGCCATTACCGACTTTAATATTGTATTTGTGTTCCTGCAGTCTGACCTTTAGATTACGAGATGTGGAACCTATATAGGAAGAGGATCGGAGTCACAGGACAGGAGAGGAATTCTGTAAATTCCATAAATATCTAATAAATCAGGTCTGTCACGATCACTACGAACCAACGAAAATAATTTACAAGAAAACAACCCAAAGTCAATAACAAAAGGTCTGCATATATTGTTAAGTGGATGTCAAAGTGGTGGCAAAAACGGGATAGAACCCACATATTTACTGGTTCTAACTTCTCTGGCTAGTGTTGTGGAGTCAAAACGTTGGGGTTTTTAAGGTGTTTGTCTACGTTAAAAAACCCATTTTTGGCAAAATTTTCGAATTGTTTTTTATTATATTACTTGAAAGAGTAGACTTTTAGGAATCCAAAACACTTTGATTTTTGTTTCTACGCTTATTATAACAGAAGTTATAGCCAATCGATTAAACCGGAAGTGAGATCGACCGAACAGTAAAAAGTTAAACATTGTAATTCATAAGTGATTTTCTTTGCTTATATACTTTTAATGCTAACAGAATTTATTTGTAATGATTTTGGATTTATTTATTTGCATTTGGCAACACTTAATTAATTATATAATATATTTTGTTCTGTGGAACGGCAACTAGTATTCTGAGATTTGGTTACGTTTGCTTCGCGCTTTGTTTAGTCATAATTTCTGGTGAAATTTTGTATGTTCCGTTGCTATTTTAGTAGTGAACTTGCTTTAGATTTATTGTTTATCATTTAAAGTGAATTAAGATGCCAAAAGTAAGGTCTAAGAGATCGAAAAAACGATCCTTTTACGGCAATCGCTACACTGCCCCAAAGCCATGTGATAATGACGATGTAATGACTGCAAGTTCAAGTGAGCTAAAAATTCCGAATATTCAAGTAAATGTATCATACAATGAAACAGATGCGCCCAAAAGTCAATAGAATATTTGATATTGAGACTTTAATATCTGTGTGGTCCAAACTATCTCGCCCAGAATGCTTTCAAACTGATTTGAAATTGGTTGAAGATTCAAAATTTGGACTGTGCTCAAACTTGTGTTTAATTTGTAAGTGTGGTTTTAAAATGGGGTTTTCTTCAACTCGCAAGGAACACAACAAAAACTTGATAAATTCAGCATTAGTTCTTGGATTACGATGAATTGGAAAGGGTTATTCTGCAGGGAGAAAGCTGTTATTCACTTTGAACTTGCCTTTTTTATCTAAGGCAGCTTTCAGACGGCATGAAGGCCACCTATTTGAAGCTATACAAGCTGCAATTTAAAAGGATTTAGTAAAGAATTTAAAAAGGAGTACATCTAAGAAAGCAACAAAAATTACAGCTTGTGGTGTATCAGTCGATGGCACTTGGCAGCGGCGTGGGCATACATCCCTCAATGGTTGTGTGTCGGTAATTTCCATTGACACTGGGAAAGTTTAAGATTTGGAAGTTATGACACAATATTGTTACAAGTGTAAAAGAGACTATGATTCGAGTAAGGAGCACCTATGCTCAAATCACACAGGATCGGCATCAAGCATGGAATCAGAGGGAGTGTATAGAACATTTGAACGGTCTAAAAAAATCGACAACGGGTACACTGAATACTATGGAGATGGTGACTCCAAAGGTTATATGGAAGTAAAAGACATTTATGGGAAAGACACAGTTCAAAAACCGGAGTGTATAGGCCATGTTCAGAAAAGAGTTGGTTCTCGCTTGAGGAATTTGAAAAAAGCAAAAAAGGAATCGGAGGGAAAGGGGAATTAACCGATAAGTTTATAGACAAACTGCAGAATTACTATGACATTGCTATCCGGAGCAATGTAGGAAATTTGCAGAGTATGCAAACTGCGGTTATAGCTGCATTTTTTCACTGCTGTTTCAGCGACAAGAACATAATGCATGGACAATGCCCGACAGGATCAGACAGCTGGTGTAAATACCAGTGCGCATTATCTGCTGGTAATCAGATTTGTGATAAATCTCCTGGTCTTCCAGATTCTGTCATAAAGGTTATACAACCAGTGTACATGAGTCTGTGTAATTAAGCTCTACTTTCAAACTGTCTGCATGGGAAGAACCAAAACTGTAATGAAAGTTTTAAAAATTTGCTATGGACTGTTTTACCAAAAGAAATATTTGTTGGACAAATGTTTTAGGAGCAAATATTGTTATTAGGAGCAAATATTGCAGTTTTGCTGTTTAATTCTGGTTATTTTGGACTGTTACCTGTGTTCAAAATATCAGGAATACCCTTTGACCAAAAGATGGTTAATGATTACTTGAGACTGGACAATGAGCGAATAACGAATTCGAGACGTCAAACCTTACCCACTGCAAAACTTGCTCGAAAAAAAGAAGAGCTGCAAAAAAATCAAAATTGGCACGAAATGAAATCAAGGAAGGTTGTACATATAAGAGTGGTGAATTTTAAATGTGATGAACAAGTAGTATATAGAATTTCCTTCAAATCAAATTTTTTAACACGTTTTCTGAAAAACTAAATTTTCAGCTATATTTCCGTACGAGAAATGTGATTACTCAAAAAGTTTTCAAGATATGGTATCAAAATTTTGTTCTATTGTTTAAAATATTATCTTCTTTGCTTTGAACTAAAAGATAAAGTGTACATGCATATTTGGTGATATTATAAGTGTTTAAACATGATGCGATAAGATTTTTTCAATAAATTTTCAAAAAATTTTGCAGTTTTTGTTCAATTTGCTCTAATAATGTGTATTTAAGGAATATCACAAAGTCTTTAGTTCATTGCACAGGAAAGGGTTACAGTAATATACAGTATTAACGAAATTTAAATATATAGAGTTTAATTGACTGTACAGTGTCTGGCGTCCGTATGAAATTTTACTTAATTTTTACTCACAATGACAAGTTTCATAACATTTTAAAGAACTTTTGCCAAAGTTATATGTTTTTTTTCATCTTTTGCATTGCATATTAACTCGAATTGTGTATATTTAATTAATTTTGTGTTAATTTAAAAAAAAATGATTCTAACGTAGACAAATACCTTAATACGTTTATTAACAACGTAATTAGAGTACCCAAAGGAATCACGATTTTCTGTTCATAAGTTTGCTAAGTAGAACAATGAGAACGGGCTCTGTGTACCATAAAACGCAAGGAAGAAAGTTTTTGGCATTGCGAATGACTAGAAGTGGCAGGGATCATTAAAGATTGAGAGGTAGATTTCCGAAAGACTGAAGTCGTAACCAAATTTGTGGTAGGGTCACGGGTGAGCAGGATATCTAAAAACGGCAAAGTAAAATACAGTTCAGTTTCAACTGAAAATTTAATGGAGACATATTTTGACGAAAAACTATTAACCAAATCCTGCAAGTCCGAAGTTTACCCCTGCCAAAAAATTTAAATATCATCAACGTATCGAATGTAAAGGGGTGGTTTAATAGGGAAGGTGTTTAGCATCTCGTTTTCCAATTGCTGAAGGAGAATTTGAGCAAGGTGGGGCGATAGTGGAGAACTCATTGGGGCCCTTTCCAACTGTTTATAAATAACATCATTAAAACGAAAATACGTCCTATTATAGACAAGTTGTAGAGTATGAATTATAGCTTTCGTGTTAGGGGCAGAAAAAGTATTGGAAGCCAACAGTTTGGAAAGAATCAAATTATGAACACTAGGAACAGGAATAATGGGAAAAAATGATATGACGTCAAATGAGACCATCATAAATGGAACCATAATAGGTTGAATAAAGTAAATAGAAGATAAAGCCTAGGTGGAACTGGATATAGAGTAACGTGCATTGGCAGTGAGATGATTCAATAATTTGGCAAGAGTACACACAAGAGGGTGGGTAGGGAAAGCAGAATCTGAGACCAGAGGACGAATTGGGTGGTCAGGTTTGTGTACCCTTCCTCTTGAGTGTATTATTTCCAAATTATTGAATCATCTCACTGCCAATTCACGTTACTCTATCTCCAGTTCCACCCAGGCTTTATCTTCTATTCATTTTATTCAACCTATTCTGGTTCCATTTATGATGGTCTCATTTGATGTCATATCATTGTTTCCCAATATTCCTGTTCCCACTGTACATAATTTGATACTTTCCAAACTGTTGGCTTCCAATACTTTTTCTGCCCCTAACGCTAAAGCGTTAGGGGTAGAAAAAGTATTCATGCTCTACAACTTGTTTATGAAAAAGTATTCATGCTCTACAACTTGTTTATAATAGGACATATTTTCGTTTTAATGATGTTATTTATAAGCAGTTGGAAGGGGCCCCAATGGGTTCTCGACTATCGCCCCTCCTTGATCAAATTTTCCTACAGCACTTGGAAAACGAAGTGCTAAACTCCTTCCCTATTAAACCACCTCTTTATATTCGATACGTTGATGATATTTAAATTTTTTGGCAGGGGTCAACGTCGGACTTACAGGATTTGGTTAATAGGTTTTCGTTAAAATATGTCTCTATTAAATTTTCAGTTGAAACTGAATTGGATTTTACTTTGCCTTTTATAGATATTCTGCTCACTCGTGATCCTATCATAAATTTACTTACGACTTCCGTCTTTCGGAAATTTACCTCTCATGTTTTAATGATCTCTGCCACTTCTGATCATCCGCATTGCGAAAAACTTGCTTCCTTGCGGTTTATGGAACACAGACACCGTTCTCACTGTTCTACTAAGCAAACTTATGAACAGGAAATCCTGAAAACCTACGAGTTGGCTAATTCCTTTGGGTACTCTAGTTACGTTCTGAATAAACTTATTAAAAAATCCCAACGTTTTGACTCTACAACACTAACCAGAGGAGTTAGAACCACTAAATGTGTAGGTTCTATCCCGTTTTTGCCACCACTTTCACATCTACTTGAAAATATCTGGAGACGTTTTGGTATTGACTTTGGGTTGTCTTCTTGTAAATTATTTTCGTTGGTTCGTAGCGGTCGTGACAGACCTGATTTATTAGATAATTATTGAATTAACCGAATCCCTCTCCTGTCCTTTGACCCCGATCCTCTTCCAATATAGGTTCCACATCTCGTAATCTAAAAGTCAGACTGCAGGAACACAAATACAATATTAAAGTCGCAAATGGCTGCACAGGTATGTCACGTTTGCTTCTAATCAAACCTTTCGGACCAATATGGTCTGAGGTTACAATTCTGACTATACCTAAGAATAGGAATTTGTTACTATTTACAGAAGCCCTTCGGATTCTGGCTCACCGGAGAAGTTGCTGCAACGATGATATTCCTAACTATATTCCTGATGCTTGGCAATACCTTATACATGACTTACTGTGATTTAAGTATTGTAATAATTATTACTGACTCCTGACCACCTGTTCTTTTTATTTATTTCTGCGCACCCGTCTGACCTGACACATTATGTTGCACATATATGCTGACCTTTGCTGCTTAGAACTGGTAGTGACACCTTAGGAAATACTGAAAGCGGTCACGAAAGTACTAGTGTGTTTTTATCGTTTTTAACTGTATGTATTTATGTCCTCCTTTAGTGCGAGGTTCATAATTTTTATATTAAACGTGTTTAGACAGCATGATTTTGGGTTTTAACTTGTAACACGTATATTAATCAATTTCGTTTAACCACTAACACAAATTCCTTCCAAGCAGCGAGTTCCTGAGTATTTACCATTTTCTCGAAATTCTGATCTTTTACAAGTTTCTTGAACGGTGGTTAAATGAACATTACCTCTTTCAATTTTGCATCACATACACATGGGAATTGTCTCCTGATATGTGAAACCCTCTTCACTGTTGCCCAAGGCATTTACGAAGTTTTTTATCAAACGCAAAGTTACATGTAAAGCGGGAAGAAACATTTTCTTTCGGTCCAACAAATAGGTGTACTGAAGATTATGTTGCCGAGCGACGTAATTCTGTCTGTGAGGCCAACGGTTTCCAGTACAGTGTTAAAAGGTTGCTCTACCCTCCTACAGACAAAGATAATAAGTGTAATTCGTACATCCGCCCTTCTCCGAGGAGTAAGGCGATTATTTTCAAATTTCCACATATTTTCCAGCAGTACTTCTTCTATTGGATTTCACTTAAAAATAGCAACATGCTCTCGTAAGGGACTTTCATTTCGACTGAATTTATCACTGGTTTCGACGATTTAATGTTGCAACTGTGTAGCAACACAAAAGACTTGGGTTTGACGAATGTATTAAAAGCCTCAATTTTTGAGGTATAGGCTGAAAACGAAGTTAAGCCATTTATCCGTCAATATCTGAACACAATCAAATGGAATTTTGCATTATGAAGTAACCTGAAAATTGTTCATGCCTCTTCTGCACCTTGACATTCTGATGCGTGAGGCGAGTACGTTCTTCTACTGCAGACTAGACCTTAAAAGTTAGTCTTTATGTTTGCTAGGAATATGTTCTCTGAATAAGTTGCTTAGTTTCCTTTAATTAATCAGATTCAGTGTCGTGTTATTTACGGTATTGTGAGATGGATCCGTGGACGTTGATCGTTCAACCTCTACTGATGTTTCTTCTTCTGGAAGAGTGAATTCATCCTATTGCGACAGTTGCTCAGGAAGGGGAAGTTCCGGTTTGTGTGGTATGTGACGTATTGCCGACGATTGACGTAATTCATATGATTGTTTTCTTGGGAAATTATTCTATTTTAGTGATGCAAATGTAACAGGCACTGCATGTTAGTGGGCTAGCGCCAGTCCATCGTTACTAAAGAAGGTATACACAGTGGTTTGTATCCATTCATTAATTTATTCATATTTGATGTTACGCGGGATATTTGGGGAACCGATATTTTTTCTTGGTCACCAACGTGACGCTCGAAATAATAATATAAATTGTTTAATCTTGGTTGTTTAAGACACACACTATTTTTTCACTGTGTACTGTCCACAGATGTCACAAAACTGTCGGAGTTATATATTTCGGCGTGGTCTGTCCATGTAAGAAAACAAAATGCGCATAAACACGGCACAACAATCACTGCAATATCTCGCGAGCACAATATTGTTTCAACTGAACGCGATAGAACACATTTATTCATGGAACCAAACCTTCTCTGCCACTTGTTGGCCAGGCGTCTGCAAACGAAGGGAAATCCTCAACGTTAATAATGGAACGTTGAGGATTTTCCTTCGTTTGCAGACTTTTCATCATTGTCACTTTAAATTTTACCATAAAAAAGCATCACAAGTTGGAAATTTGTCTAGAAAAATGTTGTCGTACACAGAGAAGCATTTCCATCGGAGCCTTTTGTGTGGATAACCGAGTTATATAAATCTTCGGATTTTATAATGTTATTTTTCAATTTGTTTTTATAAAATGGTGCGTGATGGCCCATTTTAATCCTCCGACAGGCTAGTGAAATCTGACTCTGCTGCATTGAAAACGCTACTGGGATACGTAAAAGTCGATTCAGAAACGGCTGTCACTTCTCGAGTGAAAGCAAAAAAGTCCGCCAACGCGAAAACCGGTCTTTCATGGTGAAACTGTCATACGTTTCTATGGTCGCTCTGCACGATATTTAATTGGTAATTCGGTAAGTTGCTTGAAACCGAAATATATGCGGTGACAAAAAGAATGCTAGATTGCTTAAGCATGAGCCCTCATTAGAATTTGTGGAATAAGATGTTTCTTTCAGTTAATATCAATAAGAGATTAAAAAACAAAATTATTACTCTTAACATACTTTTGAAATTGTATATGTTGAATATTTTATTTTAATATAAATAATTCTGAAATATGTTGCATAATTTCATTTCAATTCATCAAACGAACAGTTTTAAAATCTATTGAGATTGAGAAATGAAACAGTTGTTGAATTCTCATTTTCCGATTGGTAAGAGGCATTGGCTACAAATCAATCTTCCGAGAGGGGGCACGGTTTTTGAATGCTGGGGAAGCGTAAGCGATATATCATGCGCTTGCCTTTCTCTGGAATCAGCAGTTCCAAATTATGGACGGGTGACAGAGTTGCTCACTGTGGTCTTTCAATCACGCAAACAAAAATAAAAAATCGTTTCTTTTTTTTCTGGCTCGCAATATGTTCAAATTTACTCACACAAGCATGATGATAATGAAAAACGAGCAGCTTTAAACTTTTAAACTTGATCAAAACTTTACGACTGGATGACAGTTAATAATAGCACATATTTATTTAATTATGTATTTTAATTATGTATCCAAGGTTTTGAAAGGTGTTCCGTGGTTTCAACAGGTGTCGTGCACATCCTTTGACTCTTGAAAAGTAATAATCGTTGTTTGTTTGAGCCTACTAAGGTAGGATCTGCTATTACAACACAAAGCCTAGATTTCCGATTGGACTGTTGTCTGGGAATTCAGCAGCCAGGGCAATATATGGAAGACTTTCTCAAGTTGCGCGAATCATTCTAGAACAAGACAAGCCGTATGGCATGACGCATTACGTTCCTGAAAGAAGATGCTCCGTTAGAAATGTAATATTTTCTTAATGGAGGTATGCAATTCACTTATTATGTAAACCAGTAATTTATATTGCAGTTCCTATTACAATGCGACAATGGAACGCAAATCACGGTTTTCTGCTCAGAGGCAAAGTACTTTTTGGCATAATCACGAAATTCTAATTTAAATATTTACCAAAATAAGCTGCATTGATAATGGTACACGGGACAGTTACCAAACATGTGTTGTATGGAAAAGCAAATTGGAAAATTTTTAGAAGTCTAAGATAAACGGTGTGTAATATTTTAATACAAAAATGTTTCATAAATTCGGAAGGCATCGTAGTGCCATAAAGCCATAATTATTTAAAGGAGTTGGACGAAAACATAAGTTTTAATTCACAGTGAACTCTTAAAAATATATGCAGATGGCATAGAAATAATGCACGTATATCATAAATAGCGATCATAAACACATCGTAATATATTAAATTTCACATAAAAGTCACAAAAATGACATACATTCCAATACAGAAAATATAGATTAAACTAATATAGAAATTACTTTCACTTGTCTATCATACGTTGCGCTTAGACAAGAATTGTTTAGCAGCACCGGTGGCTCAGAGGTCTAAGCGATGGCTTCTGATCATTCATCCGAAAGCGGTCCGGGTTCGAATCCCGATGTGGAATGGATATCGTGTTTGATTTACGGCACTAGCTCCCTCCCTTCCCTGGAACCAGTGGCCCTAAATTAGGGACGGACGACTGCTTATAACCCATTGAGTTGCTCGCGGTGGTCGTTAAACCTCCAATCAATAAAAAAAATCAAGAATGGTTTGATCTGTCTACTACCGATTAAGCATTGTTAGAATTATGTACACTTGCCCATGGATCTGTAAAACCGGAATGAAATTTCGAGGCTGATCGTAGAATTGCAGATCTTGTGGAGGTCTGTGATCAAACAAAATATTTAAAATATGTTCGTTAGATATTCTAATACAAGTCCCCCACTTTAGAAAAGCAAATTCCAAACTTTCGAACTCGTTTGCCTTCTCTGGAGCACTATACAAAGTTGAAGGTGACTTGTTATTATGAATAAATTAGCCTTTGTTCAAATGTGGTATTGACATTAATTTCCGTAAACGAACGCTTTTTACACTGCGTTTCCGGAGGGAGTCTGGTTTAGATTCTGAATACATTTTCCAGTATATACCCTGCTGTGTTTCGGAGGGCAACTGACTAAATTTCATCATTGTCACTAACAAAATTTGCCCATTCCGCACAGACTAATTCTTAATATTTCTGGACGGCTTCACAATTCAGTCAATGCACGGAAATGTATCCAAAGCCTATTTGAAGGCATAAACTGCAAGTTGTTGCGAAATAGTGGTACGATTCGTTGTAGTACTAAACTTGTAATAAAATTTTATTTACTAATATCGAAATGCAAATCTTTCGGAATTCCTAACAAAAAAATTAACGTATCAGATATAAAATGGCAAAGAAGAAATATGTGTTAAACAGTATCCGACGCAAACTTTTATTTACGATATGTAAGAGTGACTGAAAAGATTTAAAGATCAATGGATGAAAAGCTGTTAAATGTATGTATCATGCAGATCGATGATTTAAAAACCGGATAATATGTACGTTTTGTGTACCACATAGTTCCAAACGTGTTGCGTACACAGAAACTTTTGGAATGTCAAACTGCACCACCCGTGCCCAGGAATGTGGGTTTTTTTCTGCATAGAGTTTCTTTCGACATTTCGTAAACGACCGCGGAGAAAGTGATCTAGAATATGCCGATCTGAATACCGAAGTAAAAACACCAGATATGGGATTTTTGTGATAAAAACAGATGAATGTGACGATTTGGGAAATTCTACATAAAGGTGCTTTGTCACATAAAACTAAAAATTGAATTGTGAGATTTGGAAGTTTTATGTAAAAGTCCACATATGATCAAAACGTATAGCAAATATTTTTCGTAAAGCTAATTTTAGTAAGTAATTAAAAAACTATTGAAAATTTGTAAATATATGACGGATACCGTAAGACAAATATCTGCAAGTTATTGGTAAAAAGCCATTGAGGTTTTCCCATTTACTGAAGAAAATTTTTAAATCCTGAATTGGCGTTCGGAATGTCTTTTTCTCCCAGCACCTACTTGAAGAAAGACGTTCACAAGTCTCACCATTTCTACTGGGAATACCAACGCTTCGTAAAATTAAAATAAATAAATTCAATTTAAACATTCCTTTAAGTTAAAAGTTTTCGTACATGAACTTCACTAAGAAATTATTAAAAAAAAAAAAAAAGTTTCAAGCGACTTTCTTCAATCGGGTATTGCATTGGTGTAATAAATACGCTTGTTTAAAACTAAAGGGAATGGCAGACAGTGTTACTTACTATGAATAATAACGACAGCAGAACGATTACTTGTCCGGGTAATTCTCTATATTGAAATTGCAGGTGTCCCCCACGTGTGACGCGAAGAAACGAAGCGAAAATTACCTAAAAGTTTTCGTTTGTGGTTTCCGGACATTCATATTGTAAGAAAAATTCAAAAGCAATTAACCGACATTTCGTAAAGGACCTTTACTGCGCGGCCACCTTTATCTGAGATCCGGCTTCTGAGCATGCGTCTGAGTTTGGGCTAGCTTCGACTCCCTGTGAACCATGAATGTTGTGTATGACTTACGGCAATGGTTATCTCCCTTCTCTAGAACTAGCTTCCCTAAATTAGGGATTAGATAGTGTTTATTGCGCATGGAATTTCTCACGATGGGCTTTTATATCCCCGCCACAAGAAATATCCTTGATTGATTGATTACTTGAAGGTTTAACGACCACCGTGAGCAACTCAATGGGCTATAAGCAGTCTCGAGTCCCTAATTTAGGGTCTATATTTCCAAGGAAGGGAAAGAGCCATTTCCGTAGAACAAACACTACATCCATGCCTCACCGGGATTCGAACCCTCACCCTTCACGGGAAAATGGCTACAAGCCAGCTCTTAGACCACTACGCCACCGGGCAGGCAAAAATGAAATATCCTTACCAATAGATTTGCATTATGACTTCTTTTCCTGCGAGCAATAGCTCCGATAGGATGTTTAAATCAACTTACCACAAACTGTGAACGGAGACATGTCCTTTTTATTTCCACTTGTGCAAATACGTGGCAAATATTTAGTGCAAACCATGAAGCTAACACATTTAGTATTCTTTAAGTGACTAAATTTGATTTTAGGCTGTGCTGTGAGGATCATTCCAGGAGAAAACAACTAAGCCCTCGTAATTGATTCCTCCTATGCACGGCATACACGATTTTGATTTTGTTTTTCATTAAAATTCATTTCAAGCCCAACAAACTTTAAAGATAAAAATTAAGATTGAGGAAAGTATCGCAAAATGGGCAAGCTAAATCTTACATTAGATTAACAGGTATAGTAACTACAGTTGGCATTTTTAGAAGAAAAGTGGAGAATCCATCAACGCAAGATTGGAAAGCCATATAGAACATAATTAATTATGTGAAAACATTTATCTGCATACGCCTCCAGCTCTGCGAAACACCAACCCGTTCTCCAGGGATGCTCTCACGCAGATTGTGCAGGTGGTATCAATGACTGAAAATCCACCAGCGTATACGTATTCTAACTAGGGTATAGCACCATATCGTGGAACTCTGAGAAACAGGGTTGTATCGCTCTTTCGTCAACAGGATAAGAATATATCTCTGCAGCGCATGCTTGTCAAGCACGGATCTCGATTCGAACTTTACTAAATGATCTGCTTTATCCACCTACAGAGGAAACATTATTTTGAAGGCAATATGTCATTTATAAATCTCATCAAAAATGAGAGAATAAGCGCTCGCACAAGGTCAATGATGTAAAACTTAAATTTATTAGAGACTTTCAGCTATCAGCATTACAATTTAATTACTGCAATCCGAAATGCATGACAGCAGATATCACGACAAAATCGCTACCTAGAAAGCAGCATGAAAAGTTATGGACTAAATTCGGAATGGCGTGCAACTACAGTTCACGTAGTGGAAAATTGTTGGAAACACAAGGAAACAAAGCGCGTTTCACAGTAGTCGCAAAGCAAAGACCGTGCGTGCAAGAGAGAAAGGAGTGGTTTAGACATTGTCCTTGTGTTGAGCGCTTGAAACATCACGGGAACTCACACCCGCTAACTGTAGACTGTATTGAGAATGTGTCACTTTTATAAGTTGCAACGTTACGCAAGCCGCAAGTGAACATCTATTATATCAATGTGAATTTTTTTGTTCAAAATGTTTTGTGTATAGTGATCTTTTTTATTAAATAGTGTTTTCATCAATGGATATCCTTATTCAATGGAAGTTTATTCGCATGCATGCAATAATTCTTGTCTTCCGAAATTTTGAATCCGCCATTGGAACATTGCTCTAATAGCTTCCGAATGCATCAAGGACAAAGTGTAGATAGAAAAACATTACGTTTTATACACCACACATAATAAGCATACAAACAACAAAACATTGCTACTAAAAAACGGCTTTTGCTTTTTTTCACTCATCTTTTGCTTTATATTACTCTGATCTCTAAAAGTTTCGTTCATTTCAGAGGCTTTTCTTCTGTTTTTGATGCTTGCCTCCACTTTATTCTTATGTTCTTAATTTCTTGACGTTCATACAATATGTACACTGAAGAGAAATTGAATTAGAGATACCTGTCTAGTAACGTGTAGCACAACTTTTCGCTCTGATGACGGCGGCGATTCGTCTCGGCATGGACTCGACAAGACACCAGAGGCGTTGGAAAGTCATACGGATCCACGACCCCTGAACAAGCTCCCACAGTTTACGAAGATTTGATGGAGGGGGTCAGAGCTTCAAACATCTCTCTCGATGGCATCCCAGATATGTTCAATGGGATTGAGGACAGGTGACCTAGCTAGCCAAGGAAGCGAGGTCACGTCGGTGGAGTGTTCATCCAACTATTCGGATACAATTCGCGAACGATGGCATGGTGCATTGTCTTGTTGCAAGATGAGGTCCCCAGTTGGATGTAGAAGACGCACAAACGAGAACAAATGGTCGTGCAGGGTATCCCGGTAACGTTGATATGTGAGGGACGCTGTCACACGTACCAGGGTTTCCATTTCAGTCCACGTAAACCGTCACCACACGAGAATGCCACCCCCACCAGCTTAAAGAGTACCCTGCTGGCAAGAAGGATCCATCGTTTCATGTGGCATGCGCCGTACTCGTATCCTGCCATCCGAATGTACCAACGTGAATCTCAATTCATCTATCCAGGCAACATTTTTCCACATGTCTAGGGTCCAGTGGCGATGTTCCAGCGTCCATGCTAATCTTTGCACCCTGTGATGTGCTGTCAGCAGCAGCCTCGTTGGACGATGGCTTCTGTACCCCATAGCAGGGTGATGGTTCTGGATGGAATAGAGGTTTTTGTGCACCAGCGTTAAATTACCGAGTGATTTCTTGCACTGGTGCCCGTCTATCAGCTTTTACAATGCGAGCTAGCCGACGATGACTCCGCTCATCCACACGCTGTTGTCCACGGCAGTTGGCATTTGCAGGGATGGTTTTACCGGATTCTATGTACCCACGGTGCACCCAGGACACAGTGGTTCGTAAAAATCCCAGTGCCTGCACGACTTCCAAAATGGAGTGACCCATTCGTCGGGCTCCGACAATTTGCCCATTATCAAATGCGCTTAGATATTTCGCCTTACCCATACTGCGTCCGACTCTTACTAATTTCCATCGCTTCACTCCTTATATTGTCGGATCACTGCATACGTCATGTCGCGTCCGCTTACAGAGCCGCCTACAGCACCACATTTGCGTAACGCCAGCTATCTCTAATTCAATTGCTTTTCAGTGTATGTACCTGTTCATTGGTTAGTATATTTATACTGTATGATTTCTATGTCATGCTAAAAATTAAGTACGATCGTATTTAACTGGTAGATCAAGTACAATTATCAACTTTCTTCCTTCTTTGTAATGTCCAATTAAATGATTTAGGACACCATTATCTTGTCCGAAACAAAAATAAATATGAAACACTATTACATACGGTACAAGAAGTTTATGACAACATGGAGGAGATAATATTACCGATTTAGTTCATATCAACTACGTGATTTTCTTGGATGATGAGTGACAACAATTTTACAGAAATCACTACTAGATTAACTCCGAAATCCGTAATAAAACTAATATAATTAAATTTCAGCTAAAACCACAATTTGCGACTACCTAAATTATTTTAATTTGAATTTCTAATAACGGAGAATCTTATCGTGGTTTAGGTTACCTATCGTATTTTTCCATGATATCCAAGAAATATAAATTAAGAGAAAATAAATGGAAAATAAATTATAATTTTATTTTCCACTCATTTTAAGAAACACACTTTCCAGTTTTCCTAAAGGAACAATTACTCAGTTCGCGAAAAAATACAAGACGTAATTTTTAAAGCAAAGTAGTTTGCAATTCTGGAACCGCACAAGTGGCGACATGTGGCAACGTTTCGTCCAAACACAAACTTCGAATTTAAAATTTTAATTAAATGTGGAATAGATTATCACTTCCATTTCATTTGACAAGTTTGTCATGCTGTTACATATAAAACAAATATATATTTATATATTTTGTTGTCAAAACAAGAATATCCCCTTATCGTTAAAACTAATGTACGCGAGGTAACACTCGCAGCTTTTTAAAAAGAGGGATACGATAACTGATTCGGATGTTAAGCTAATAAGCAAACACATTCTAAGAATTTGTGACTGGCATCATACCATGTGATTCATAAAGAGTCGGAGCCCATATACGGAGCATAGACCAATTATCTTCTAGAACGGTCTGCTTTGGGCCTTTTTCCACCATGTCACTCAATAATGCGTTCTTTCGAATTTCATCCATTCATGTCCCTCCTCGTCTAATCTCATTGCAATACATTCCACTCTCTTCATCTTCCTAATCCACGAATTCTTGTTATCCTTTCTGGCTAAACGAAGCATTCATTTTTCCATGCTTCGTTCAATTGCTGCAGCCTTTGTTTGTCTTATTTAGTTAAAGTCCATGTCTCTGCTCCGTTCCTATGAAATGGAAGAATGCATTGATTAAACGTCTTCCTTTTAAGACATAATAGTATAATTTCATTAAAAATCTTTCTGTTTCTTTTAAAAGCTCTACAGTCAAATTTCATACGCTTATTAATTTCTTCATCATTGTGACCCTCGCTTGAAATCTGTTGTCAAAAGTAAAGGTAGGTACTTGCTATCTCCAGCTTCTCCATATCGAATGCTAAACCTTTATAATCTCTATTTCTTGCAAAAGGTTTGTACTTCATTTGTTTGTGAAAGTACATTTTTAATACCAATTCTTGACTTTTTCAGCAAGTTCGTGATTCGTGGATTATACACTGCAGCTATGAAAGAACAGGAGACAAATCGACTACGTCATCAGCAAAACAAGGTGAAGTAATGATTATCGCGTTGATTAAAACAAAACAAAACAAGTTTTGCCATTTCCTGGACGATATATATATACATGTCATCATCATCATCATCATCATCATTGTCAAACATTTTAAATCCACTGCTGTACAAAGGTCTCCCCAAGTTTCCTCCACAACGGTCTGTCCTGTGCCAGTCTCCTCCATGTCACTCCCGCATACTTTCGAATTTCATCCACCCATCTCCCATGTGGTCTTCTTCTGGGTCTTTTCCTGTCCCTTAGAAACCCATCTAAAATTTTGGCTGTCCATCGATGGTCTGTCCTTCTGGCAGTATGCCCAGCACATTGTCATTTCAGGGATTTAACCCTGATCATGATGTCTTCCAGTCTGGTCATTTTCCAGATCCACGAGTTCCTCTTCTTATCTCTCTTGGTTGCACCAAGTATGCACCTCTCCATGCTTCTTTGAGTTGTCTGCAGCCTTTGCATGTCTCTTTTAGTTAAGGTCCACGTCTCTCCACCATACGTTAGCACTGGAAGGATGCATTGATAAAACACTTTTCTTTTAAGACATAATGGCATATTGCTTTTGAAAATTATGCTGTTTCTTCCAAAAGCTGTCCAGGCAAGTTTTGTACGCCGATTAATTTTTTCATCAATGTGACCCTCACTTGATACCTGCTGTCCAAGATAAAGGTAAGTGTCTGTTATCTCCAGCTTTTCTCCATTAACCGATAAATCTTCATTTCTTGTAAAAGCATTGTACATCACTTTTGTCTTCTGAAAGTTCATTTTCAATCCCACTTCTTTACTCTTGTCAGCAAGTTCCTGGATCATACTCTGCAGCTCTGATGGTGTAGTTGCAAAAATAACAATGTCATCAGCAAAACGAAGGTGGGTTAGATAATCTCCATTAATCTTTATCCCTTGGTTTTCCCAGTTCAGTGATTGAAAGACATTTTCCAATGTCGCATTAAAGAGCTTCGGAGATATGATGTCACCTTGTCTCACTCCCTTTCCAATTTTTAAGCGTATTGTATTTTCAAACAGCCGAAACTTCGCACTGGCATTTTCATAGATGTTATTAATAATATTAATGTATACATCTTCAATACCCCAGGATTTCAGAGCCATTGTAACTGCTGATGGTTTCACCGAATCAAAGGCTTTTTCATAATCGATAAAAGCCATGCACAATGGAAGTTCATATTCCCTAGCTCTTTCAATTAGTTCTCTCAGTACGTGGATATGATCTATTGTGCTGTAGTCACTCCTGAATCCAGCTTGTTCTCTCGGTTGAGCCATGTACAGTGTTACCTTCAAACAGTGTGAAAGAACTTTAGTGAAGATTTTATAAACCACTGATAGGAGGCTGATAGGTCTGTAGTTCCTGAGATCCTCAATGTCACCTTTTTTATGCAGCAGGATCATTGTAGCGTTGTTCCAATCTTCAGGAATTTTCTCTTCATTAAGGCATCGAGTGAAAATTTGGTCGAGTACTGTTTCGATATCTCCACTTGCTTCTTGTATGATGTTTACAGTAATTCCATCTTCTCCTGGAGCTTTTCCCCGCTTCATGTTCTTGATTGCATGTGCAACGTCTGCTGGGAGGACTGGAGGAACTCTGGTATTGGTACCTTTCATGATGTCTGGAGTACATGCATCATCCCTTTCATATAATTTGGAGTAGAAATTTTTCACTCTTGTCAAAATGTCGCCTCTATTTCTTGTTACAGAACCATCTTCTTTTCTCAGTGCCATAATCTGTTTTCTTTCCTTACTGAGATGTCCCTTTGCTATCTTTAGGCTTTGGGGTTGTTTTCAATTGCTTTACTCACTAGTTCACAGTTGAATTTCCTTACGTCCGCAGTGATACATTTTCGCACTGTATTGCATAGATCTATATATTCCACTTTAGAAGTCACATCATCTTTAGTTGCCCTCATCTCTCTTCTCTTTTGCATCAACATTTTCGTTTTTCCTGATAATTTGTTTACATGCAACTTGTTCTTAGACCCAGCTAATTTTGTTGCTGTTTCCATAAGACCTTTGGTTACTTTTCTGTTAACTTCAGAAATATCCACTTCTTCCAATGTTAGACCTTCTAAAGCAGAGAATCTGTTCTTCAGTTCCAACTTGAAGGTATTATGGTGTTCTTTTAATGTTGGTTATGTCAATATATTTTGTTTGTCTTATGAGCTTGCCACGTTCGAGTTTAGTGTTGAGGTGCATCTTACACCTCACCAATCTATGGTCACTACCTGTGTTGAACTTGTTTAGCACACTGCAGTCTTCTATGACGAATTTTTTGGTACACATAATAAAATCAATTTCACTTGTCGTCCCATTTGGATGTCTCCATGTCCATTTCCTGTGTGGCTTTTTCTTGAAAAAGGAGTTCAAGATGAAAAACCCTTCTGCCTCTGCAAACTCTACGATAGTATTTCCACGCTGAATTCTGTTGCCGTGACCGAATTTACCTACTGAAGTTTCATTCTGCTGCCGTTGCCCTATTTCTGCATTATAATCTCCCATAATTATCTTTAAGTGCTGCCTACCTTTATTATTTAGATGACGAATTTACTCATAAAACTCTTCAATTTCTTCTTCAGCATGACTTGTCATGGGTGCATGCAGTTTAAATAATCTGAGCCTGGTATCTTCTAAACAGTTGGATAACGAGTCGTGCAGCTCTGTCAGAGGAACTTTCAACTTCTACAACTTTATCCTTCAGTTTCTTGTTTATTATAAATCCAACACCACTAGTTCTGCCAGTATTTGTCCTACGATAGTAGAAGAGGTGTTCACTTTTCAGTTCAGTGTGATCTTCTCCTTTTCTCCTTACTTCACTTAGCCCGACGATATCCCACTTGATCCTTTGTAGTTCCTCTTCCAATTCAAGAAGCCTTTAATCAGAAGATAAGGAGCGTCCATTATACGTAGCCAAGGTCAGCATCAGGGGGCAGCCTAGTCTGGTCCTCATATACATGTATATGTATGTATATGCAGTATCTACCAACAAGTAATTGGACACCTGTGATAGCAAAAGAAAACGAAGTTTATTCACCTTTAATAGTTGGTGGAGCCTCCACGAACGGCGATTACAGCTGCGACCCTCTGGTAATACTCTGAACCAGGACTTGTACGACGGCTAGCGGTATTTTCTTCCACACGGCTTGGAGAAGACAGGTCACTTCCTTCACCGATTTCGGACGGTGGGGGCACCCCTTAAATCGATGCTCCAACTCGTCTCAGAGTTGCTCGATAGGGTTAAGGATAGGGCTATGCGCAGGCCAATCCATTCGATTAACCCCATTGTCACCATACCAAGCCATGGTGGACCTCGCAACATGACAGGTGGCATTTTTATCCTGAAAGTAATATGGGTTCACCCGGAAAACTGCCCCAACGTAGGAAGCGCACGGTCTTCCAAAATGGTGCAGTAGGTCTTGGCGTTAAGTCTACCAGGAATCGTGAACAAGGACCCGTGCCATACGAGAAGAAACACCCCCATAGCATAATTTCGCCGATGCCGAACTTAACAGTTGGCACAATACATTCCGGCAGGAGGCGTTCTCCAGGCAGACGCCAAACCCAGACACTGTCATCTGAACGGTAAAGGGTAAACCTTCATTCGTTTTTCCAGAGAACCTGTTTCTACTGTTGAACGGTACACTGTCGACGTTCTTTGCACCACGTTAGCCGAGCAGCGCTATTGGACTTGGTGATCAAAGGCCTGTGGGCGGCATCACGTCCATGATAACCGAGCAGATACGCTTCCTTACGGATGATATTCATCGAAAGAGCACTCGCGGATGCCTGTTGAAACTCCTCGCGGATGTGGCTAATCGAGTTGGTGCGGTTCTTCCGAATCTCTCTGGTCCGCACCCGTCGGTCTCTAACTTCCAGTTTTTTGGGTCTGCCAGGTCGGGGCACATTTCGACAGTCATCTCTTATCTTCCACTTGTTAATCACGAAGGCCACTGACGATTTTGGGTACTTCAACTCGCTGGATATGTCACGTACGGATCGGCCATTTTTGTGACATCTGACGATTACAACTTTTACGTAATCAGAGAGCTCCGAACTGCGTGGCATCTTACATGCGACTGTTTGCGTTGTTGTTTCCCACACGATATTTAACCGCGGCGGCCGTGACGTGTATCAGGACCGCAGATATCGTCGATTGCAGGGGTGTCCAGTTACTTGTTGATAGATAGTGTACATATACACTGAAGTGCCAGAAAAACTCGTACAGGCGAGCTTATGTAAAATACACAAAAACGTCGCCTATGCGCGCAATCGTTCGCGGCCCGCCAGTGCGTATATAAAGTGATAGACATCCTTGCCAGCTGTCAGAGCTGTTTTCTGCATGACAAGTAATAACGATTTAAGTGATTTTCAACGAGGTGTCATTGTTGGCGCTCGTGAGATGGGCCATAGTATTTCGGAGGTAGAAACAAATTTCGGATTTTCATGGACGACAATTGCAAAGGTGTACCGTGACTACAAGAATTCCGGAAAAACCTCCAAACTACGATACCAGTGTGGCCGTATGAATGCATTGGGTGAACGTGACCATCGTTGGCTGTCAAGAATCGTTTCACGCGACAGGCTTGCGACACTCTCGCAGGTATCATCGGAATTCAATGCTGGAGCCTCAACAAGCATCAGCGTCTGGACTGTGGAACGTACCCTGCACAATATGGGTTTTGGGTGCCGACGCCCAACTCGAGTCCGCTTGATGGGTGCACGACACAGAGCTATGCACATTGCTTGGGCACGGCAACACCACCATTGGACACTTGATGACTGGAAACAAGTAGCCTGGTCTGACGAGTCACGTTTCCAACTGTATCGGACAGATAGAAGGGTTTGTGTGTGGCGCAAACACCATGAGGCCATGGATCCCGCCTGTCAACAGGGAGCTGTACCGGCTGGTGGTGGGGGGGGGGGTCCGTAATGGTATGGGGTGTGTTTAGCTGGACTTCACTGGGACCCCTGGTACGTCTAAAAACATCTGCGACCGGTCAACGCTATGTGCGCATCCTTTCTGACGAGGTACACCCCTCATTACCTGCATTCAGGCTGATGGGTTGGGGCTGTTTCAACAGGACAATGCACCTCCACATAAGTGTCGAGACGCCACATTATGGTTAGAGGAGCATTCATCTGAGTTTGGGGTGTTGCTATCCCACCTAACTCCCCTGATCTGAACGTGATAGAACACATTTGGGATGCCACGCAACGCACTATCGAACACAGGAATCCGAGACCTCGGAGTACACCCGAATTGTGGAACACTCTGCAGTAAGTATGATGTGCATTGGCTACAGCATATTTCCAGAAGCTAGTGGAGTCCATGGCCCGTCGTATGTCTGCTGTCCAGCGGTTCCCTAAGGGAACTACCAGGTATTAGAGATGGTGTACCAGTTTTTCTGGCACTTCAGTGTATATACAGGCTGCATAGGAAAGTCCCTTTAGCCTGGAATAACTTGCGAACGGAGATAGGTAGAGTTATGCAAGTGAGATAACGGTAGAGTAAGGCGACTACGCCTGATCGAATGCAGCCGATAGCAGCGTCTGTAGTAGCGAAATGCGTAAGTTAGCTATCACAAATCGACAACGAAAAGAGATAGAGCAAAGTTTCCAAATACAAAGTTGTAGTGCATCAAATAATTAGTACAACACGACATTTGTTTCACACAGATAAGATAAATTGTCGCCTGAACACCCTAAAATGTTTGAAACCGATGCGCCACCTTTTGTGTGAACGTGTGAAGGGAACAGGCATAGGTATGAGCAAATACACACAAATTATTGCATAAATGCGTACTTAAGTCAATACAGTTTGATGACGTCAGACAGAACAAAAAAGACAAACTGGCGCACAGTGATAAAAAGTTAATGTCGAGTATGTTCGAAAAGTTCGCCATTGCCCACGATACACATTTGTATTCTTCAAAGTAACTCTGCATGTACATTCCTCAGCATAGATGGTGTCACACTATTGCAAGTATCTGTAACACGACGACGTAGATCCAGCAGACTTGTAGGCGCTGTTGCATACACCTGATTTTTTACGTAACCCCAGAAATCCAAGTTCGCCATTCTCACACAGCGTACGCAGACCTAAACGTCTGATCAGGGCACATCCTGCTACTCGTTTTTATATCGTAGGTACGGTACAACGTCAGAATCTGCATTTGCATACGGCTACATTCGCGAAATGTGAATATGAGGATTCGAATAGTCGCGCATCGATTTCGGACATTGTAGGGTATCCAGGCGAAAAGTTATCTTATCTGTGTGAAACAAATGTCGTTTTGTACTAATTAACTGATGTTTTACAACTTTGTAATTTTACATTTTGCACAATATCTTTTTGTTTTCGATTTGCAATGGCGAGCGTCCGCATTTCCCCAATAGGGGCGCTCTTATTGGATGCATTCGATCAGGCATAATCGCTTTACTATACCGTTATTTCACTTGCAAAACTCTACCTCTATCCGTTCGCACGTTATTCCAGGCTAAAGTGACTTTCCTATGCACCATGTACACTGAAGAGCAATCGAATTAGAGATAGCTGGTGTTAAGCAAATGTGGCGTTGTGGGCGTCCCTGTAAACGGAAACGACATGACGTATGCAGCGATCTGACAATATAAGAAGTGATGCGACGGGAATCAGTAAGTGTCGGACGCAGTATGGGTAAGACCAAGGATCTAAGCGCATTTGGTAGTGTAAAAATTGCTGTTAATATGTTATATTTACTAATACATTATTTAACCAATATGTAAAGCCTTACCTAATCCTTCTGCTTACTACATTACATAAATAAACGGAATTAATAAGTTATATGCGCCTCCTGAGTACAAGTAAAATCATTTTCATTTCAGGATTCCCTACGGAGAAAGCGTATTTCAAAAACGGACAATTTGTCAGGTCGACATGATGCCGTAGACTGCGCGGGAGCATATTAGCAACATAAGGACCTCTGGTTTCTTAACACATATCAAAACGTACACATTATAGTGTTGAAATTTTCACAAAATTTTTTTATAGTGAACCAGTGTTTGAAAGCAAGTTTTATTTTAATTTACTGCCAGCTTTGAACGTATTGCAATCGTGCAAATGTAGATTTTTGTTAATATGTAGCACACATGTTTCTAGCAAATGCAGGTTTAATTAACGAAAAACTCAGCAGGGAATTTCCTGTTACCCTAATTAGTGATATGTCTACCCAGGGCAACACAGACAGTAGAGGTATGTGCAGATTTGCTGGCCTCAAGATTTCCGTACTCGGTAACCAAAGGACCCCACAACAGATTCACAGATTAATAGAAATAAAAATGTAGGTAACAGAACTTTCTTTTAACATATGAAAATCAGGACGTCTTAAAAATTTCACGTGAGAAATCTACAACTTGCTGTTAGTGTTAATTTGGGTTTGAATTACAGATCAATCTGTTTAATCAGCAATAATAAAATACGAAAACAAAAGAATTGCACTGGACACCAGAGCAATTCACATGTAATTATAAAATAAAAATAGCTAATTACTTTAACTACGGACTCTAAATTTTGAAATGAACTTTTACTGAATTAATTCTCTTAAGTAACAAACTCTGTAGGTTACTGAAAAGTTGAATGGCAGGCATCTTATTTAAGAAGAATGCAGCGATCTATGATTTTAATGTTTTTGAACTTCGTAAATGGCATTGCTTTTGCAAAAAAATAAATACAATGCTTTTGAAATTTCTACGGTTAGGTGCAATTCAGTCATACTGACCCTGACATGTTTTCACTTGCTTCGTTTAGGAGCATTCATTGTGCGACCATCTAAAAGCTTGACATTATTGTTCAAGGTTTTTTCAGAATATATTTCAATAACTTTTGGAAGAAAAGAAAACGTAATTGTATATAATGCAAAAGTAAATTAAGGAACCAGAGTCTGTAGAATTCTGTGAACTTACTGTTTACGAAAAAAAGTCCTGGGGAATGATTACAGATGACCCATTTTATTTTTAGCCATTTCTGCGGCAATGACTATTGGTGACACAGGATCTTCATTAACTATATCAAGCAAAATGTATGGAACGAAAGTACGTAATTCTTTGTTAAACCAATGGTATATGGATTTGAAGTACTAGTAAGAACTTTATATTAAAATGTCACGAAATAAAAACTTCCAAATACAGGGTAAAAATATCATTACAAGTATCCTGAAAATTAAAAGCTTTATGATCATTTAAAGATCCAGGAAATTAAATATTTCGATGCACAGCGTGAAATCATCTTTGTAAGAGCTCAGTGTCTAAAAATCCTTGTGAAAGCTAAAGACGTAGCAAACAGGTAATAATCCAGTAAATTAAACTCCTAGAAACAAAGGTGGAATTCCTTAAATGGGAAAGTGAAACATGAAAGCCAAAAACCTCAAGAATACCTTATAAGCACAACCTCCAATACGCTGAATTGTAGACAATGGTTATGCCCGAAGCATTTTCACACTGTGAATCTGTTGCGTCATCTTCAGGAACAAAAAGTTCGTGCTGTATTTTTGTTCGTTCAGAATACTATATCTGCTTCTGCCTTTCTCCTATCAAACACCTTGATCTCTGGATTCGAGATAATGCGTACTAACTGTCGCAGTTTTCTGTGTATGTACCTGGAAAGTTTTATTGATGAAACGTTATTTTTGTAACAGCGTTGCAATAATTTTCTCGGTATTCCCTTTTCTTCTTCGGACATTTTCTTCAGGAATTAGTCATTTCCGAATGCTAAAAAAACGAGTTGCAGCATCGCAAATGACGTTAAAACTCGTTTCTTTTTTTTTTTACAATTAAAACTGACTCTTCATTTCAGTGTGATGTTTGCAAAGATGTTTAATATCCTCGAAAACAAAGAGTTCCATTATTTTGCGTACGGTTTGCTCTTCACCTTTATTCCAGTTGTTTCTTTCATGTCTCGCTCCATATAATGGAGTAAGTTTCACACTTTAGTTGTTTGTACTTAAAGTAGTTGTTTGCTAAGGAAAATCTAGAGAAACAAGAAACAAAGATTGACTTTCGAAGCAAAAACTGCTATCAATGACGGTACTTTATGGAATCTTTAATACAAAATTGCAATTTCTATTCAAAGACGTAATTATCTTGGAAATCCAAAAGGGGAAATACCATTCCACAGAAAAAATGATAGCCAAATAATGCAATGAAATATAATAACACCCGTAAATAATAACCAATTCAAATGAAATGATACTTTAAACAATATGAAATCACATAGTAGCGTAATGCAACATCATTTGTAGCTTGTAAATTGTGTTAGAATATACATTTGTAAACGCGAATTAGTCTTGCACGTGATTTCCCTTAAAAATATATGGCCTTGATACATTTTATCCAACATTTGATGCAAAAAAATCCTTTTCCTAAATTTTGCGTTTTGTTAATGCGTGATACTTTGATGGAAATCTTAATTTTTATTTATGTTCAGCATAACCAAACATTTATTTCAGCTTGGTATGTATTCAGTAGAAACATAATTGTTGTTAAAATTCACAGTTTATTATTTACAAAATATAATAAATCAATTTTTATTACATTTTGTTGTTACTCTTCTCACACCCTGGTGACCATAAAAAAACCACCTTTAAGTAGGTTAACGTTTATTGAACATTCATTTTATGTGCTATTAAGTTAAGTAACTTGTTTATTTACCATTTCAAGATGGAGACGTAAACGTCTCTGTCAAAACCTCTCGTCGCACAATGAACAAAATTTGAAGTGATATTAATACATTATAGCTCATGTACTAGTGTTTTAACGTAACGCAGCAAAACTCAAATCCGAGATAAGTGAACTTGGATTTGTTAAGACAACTGTTGTTCTGGCACCCTTCGATTCATTTTGTTTAAAAAATATTTCCATTGAAATTAAAACCACTCCTATGTGTATTTAACACGATGGCGTGGTATCCTGTAACATTTGTTGATTGTTCTTTCTGCTTCAGATATTGTACGCTCCTTTATATGATTTCTGCTGTGTGTAGTTTAGATGTGCAGCTTTAAGGTTTTCGTTCTGCCTACTTACTTTGTGTTGTTTCTACATAATGCTTACTATGAGCCTCCGTTTTCGTCTGGCAGTGATTCCGTAATTTTTACCAGGGATTATATTTCTATTGCCAAACCTCCCGTGTAAGGACCGAATAATATTTTAAATTCTGCTTACACCAAAGTACAGTAACGAGATTCAAAATGATTCCTTGGCCAAATCAGTGTGCTTTATGTTATTCGCGGTTTATCTTACTTTTTACAAATAATTCATCATTTCAATTTACTATATCAAAAATGGGTGTTCCCTTTAAATCAGTAACATTAAAATTGCAACGAAAAATGCATTTCCGAACTCGATTAGCATCAAAAATCCGAAAAAATTGAGTAAATGTTTTTTGTGTTCTGAATACACTCTTCCTCTAGAAGACGGAAATAATTTTGACAAAAGTCGGTAACTGACAATTTTATGTTATAACAGCGACTTAGTTCAAGATTCACATAGCGCTCGCCCTGACAACTGGACATTGAGTAGTGAAAAAAAAATGGTCAACAGAAAAACATATATATATATATATATATATATCATATATCATAATCATTTTCGATCATAATCAATCCAGTGCTGGATGAAGCTCTCCCCAAGTTTCTTCCACAACTGCCTATCTTGAGCCAGTTTCCTCCATGTTTGTCCCGCATGCTTTCGAATATCATTCTACCATTTCTCTTGTAGTCTTCTGCGTATTTCCCTGTTCCTTGGAATCCACTCTAAAATTTCAGTTCTTGATTGGTGGTCCGTCCATCTGGTAACATGTTCAGCACATTGCGATTTCAGGAATTTTACTCTGATCATAATGATTCCCACACTTGCCATTTTCCTTATGCACGAGTTCCACTTCTTATCTTTCCGGGTTACACCAAGCATAAATCTCCTTACACTTTCTTCAATCGTCTGTAGTCTATGTATATGTCTTCTTTTGATACTTTCCATGTCTACGCTGTATATCTTAGCATTAGAAGAATGTATTGATTAAAAACTTTCCTTTAAGGCATGATGGCATATTGCTCTGAAAAATTGTTCAGTTTCTTCCAAAAGCTCTCCGACCAAATTTTATACGCCGATTAATTTTTTCATTAATGTGACCCTTGCTTGACATCTGTTGTCCAAGGAAAATGCAGGTATCGGTTTTCTTGAGCTATTCACCATCAATCGCAAATATTTCATTTTTTGTAAAACCATCGTACTGTATAACACTTTTGACTTTTGAAATTTCATTTTTAATCCCACTTCTTTTATCCTGCCAGAAAGTTCCTGTGTTTTACTCTGCAAACTGTGAAAGGGAAGTTGCAAAAATGACGACGTCATCAAAAACGATGGGGAGTTAAATAGTCTTTATCAAATTTTAGCCCTTCGTTTTCCATGGTCAATGACTGAAAGACATTTTGCAACGTGGCAGTAGGCTGTTTGAGAGATATAGTGTCACCTGATCTCACTTCTTTCTCAATTTTTATTGGTGCTGCATCCTCATCTTACGGATCTCATTAAACTGCATCCTCATCTTACGGATCTCATTAAACTGCATCCTCATCCTACGGATCTCATAAAAATTGAGAAAGAAGTGAGATCCGTAAGATGGACCTTTGCACTTAAATTTTCATACATGTTATTAGTAATGCTAATGTATGAATCTTCAATATCGTAGGATTTCAAAGCCAGTGTAACTGCTAATGGTTTCACGGAATCAAAAGTCCTTTCACAATAAAAAAACAACATACATAATGAGAGTTCATATTCCTTCGTTCTTTCATTTTAGTTCTCTCAGTACATGGATATGATCTATAGTGCTGTAGACACTCCTGAATCCAGCGTGATCTCTCGGTTGAGCCATGTCTCGTGTTAGCTTGTTAGCTTCAAACGATTTGAAAGAACCTTGTGAATATTTTATAAAACACTGATACAAGGCTCATGGGCCTGATGTTCCTGAGATCCTCAATGTCACCTTTTCTTTGTAGCCGAATAATTGAAGCATTGTTCCAATCCACAGGAACCTTCCAAGTGAAAATCCTCCAAACACGTGGCGTCAGTGAATAAACTAAGACATCGCTCTTTCCACGTTTTAGCAACACACAGCAGCCGTAAAATTGTTATCTGCCACTGCTGGGGAATCGAATCCCAGATCTATCGATATCCAGCCGAGCGCGTTAGCCGTGGTGGCCAACAATCCACGGCGCTATGTTGTTTTTCTGTCAGTTTCTGACATCAAAAATCCGTAAGATGGGCTTAGCTACTGAGACGTCTCCATCTGGTGCGCTTTAACGGCACTATCTATATATGATTTATAGCAGTTAAATCCAAAGAGCTAGATCCAAACTTAAAATCGTCCAGACACGCGGTGTTAGTGAATAAACAAGAACCTTGCTCTTTCAACGTTTTAGCAAAACTATTTCTGCATATGCACCAACGTAAAAACAGTAATTTCAGAATTTCATCAATCTAAGATCCTGAACAGGTGTTATAGGCTTTAACAGTACAGTTTAACTAAATTGTTACCACTGTTTGTCAAAATCTTGTTTCATGTCGTTGAATATTTTGGACGACATGGACCTTTTTTGCATTAGGATGAAAACTTTTCAGCCCATCGAATTCACAGGCTTCTGAAGGTCGAACCCACATTGCAGAGATCCGCAGATTGTCCATTAATGTCCATCAAGGGAACACTATTTACACCAAACCGGGAAACCGTTGGTTATATATCTTTATCGTGTCTAATAATAGAGAAAACGTTTAGAGTTTTCACACCAAAACCCTAAGAAGGATTTCTTCTCAGGAAGGTGACAACTGATTTTTGGTAGAACATACTTCCCATGTATTTGGTTGTGGGTACACTTCTAGTCAGGGTTGCTGAAATCTTCCGTTTATATTGTTGTATAAGTCGTTGGACACTACCCATGTTGTATCATGTGCATTTGCAGTTTCATTAATTTTCCGCAGTTCCTGATTTCGGTAAACAAAGTTCTAAGAGTGAGTAAAAGCTCTATTTACAAGGAATCTAAGTGTCATGTATTTATAAGTAGTTGGAATACAAGAGTTAAAGAGGATCATTACAGGGATAGAGGTTGTTTTCCGATAAACAGAAGAGCCAAAATATTCCTCATATGGGGAATGTGAGATTAAAATGTCAAGATAAGGTAGTGACCCACATTTCTCCACCTCTATAGTAAATCTTATACCGGGAGTGATAGAAGATAAGTTTGAAGCCATATTATGTAGTTCGGAGACAGAGTGAGGCCAGATGAGAAAAACATCATCAACATATTTTATGTATAATGACGTTTGAACAGTACAGGAGTTTAGGTATATATTTTATTTTCCTTTTTTTTCTGTGTACAGAAGGTGAGAACCTTTTGTTTTTAATCAATTGTCGGTCACTAAAAGTCATACCAAGGTTCCTCCTAATTAAAACAAACATTATTTCACATCGAGACACCGTAATCATAGCTTCTCCTGAGAAAATGAGATTGAATGCGAAATAAAAAGGAAACGAAGCTTTATCGATCTCCTTACTCGACTAACTTTTTTTGCCTACCAAAGTTTTGCAAACATGGCTCATCCTCTATATGTTGACCATTCTTGTATAATGATAACCTCTATTACTGGGCATTCCCTTCAAAATTTACGGAAAGGTCATATAAAAAAATTAGGGTTTTTTGTTGCTGGAAAAACTACTTATGATCTACATCTCCAGAAAGAAATACATAGAAGAGAACTTGATCGGCCCCACTCCTTCATAAACTTGAGTTCCAAACCCCTGACAACCAACCAAATTGAAGCACTAAGTATTGGTTATAAATTTTATTTTCCCCACTCTAACCCTAACCCCATGAAAATTGTTCCTCATGCTGAAGAAATTATTAAGCACCTACCCCAAGGAACCCAGGAATTCACCCTGCTTAAAATTTGTGGCTTTTTACAAAACACACAGAGGACTTCTGATTCCACCTTGAGATACTCAAGGACTAAACTTCTTACTATTGCAAAATACCGGGATCTTGCCGTTCTGAGTGCAGACAAAACTCACCAAATTGTTATCCTGGACCATGCTGATTATGTTACTAAAACGTTGGCCACTATCCAGAATATAACCCTTTCAATTTCAAACTCTGAGCCGACAGCATATACCATTACTAGATTATCAAAATTACGCGACTCAGGCTTACTACCGAATTGTATTTCACGCAATAAGTTACCATCCCCAGGATCTAGAGTTAAGCCTTCTGGAAAGTAAAAACTCATAAACCTGATCAATCTATTCGACTCCTCATCTCACGTTATGCAAACCCTTCTCGAAACCTTGAAAAATCTCTTGCAGCCTTCCTGAAACCATTTGCTACTGAATCTATTTTTGAGTTAATAGTACAATAGAAGCTATTAACAAAATAAACTCTTGTCAATTCCCGAAGACTCAGTTCATCCTTGCCTCTCTAGATGTTAAAAACCTCTTCCCAAATATTTCTCGTACAGCTGTGTATATTCTCATTGAAGAAATCTTACATGCACAGAATCATTACAGCCAAGCAGAAATCGATACAACCCTACAAGTTTTGAAACTTGTTGGGGACCGATGTTTTTTCCGCTTTCAAAACACCATCTACAAACAAAATGAGGGGGCCACAATCGGTTCCCTTTGTCACCTGTTTTTGCAGAGATTTTGCTACAGGACTTAGAAAATAAATACCTAAAATCCTGTACTGTTCAACCGTCATTATACATAAGATATGTTGACGATTTTTTTCTCATCTGGCCTCACTCTGTCTCCGAACTACATAATATGGTTTCAAACTTATCTTCTATCACTCCCGGTGTAAGTTTTACTCTAGAGGTAAGAAAATGTGGGTGACTACCTTATCTTGACGTTTTAGTCTCACATTCCTTAGATCATGGATATTTTGACTTTTCTGTTTATCGGAAACCAACCTCTATCACAGTAATGATCCCCTTCAACTCATGTACTCCAACCACTTATAAATACTCGGCACTTAGATTCCTTGGAAAAAGAGCATTTACTCACTCTTAGAACTTTGTTTACCGAAATCAGGAATTGCAGAAAATTCATGAAATTGCAAATGCACATGGATACCCCACGGGTAGTGTTCAACGACTTATACAACAATATAAACGGAAGACTTCAACAACCCTGACTAGAAGTGTACCCACAACCAAATACGTGGGAAGTATGCCCTTCCAAAAATCAGTTGTCACCTTCCTGAGAAACACCTGTAAGAAATACTCCTTAGGGTTTGTTGTAAAAACTCAAAACGTTTTCTCTATTACTGTATTAGACATGATAGAGATACAATACCAACTGTTTCCTGCTTTGCTGTTTATAGTTTTCCTTTGATGGATATTAATGGACAACCTACGGATCTTTGCAATGTGGGTTCGACCTTCAGAAGAATGTGAGTTCGATGGGCTGAGAATAAATATGCAATCCGTAAAGGAGCTACTACCTCGACATTTTCTAAAACCGTCATTGAAAGGAACTTAAGACGTGATTGGGAAAAAGCAAACTTGTTATCAACAGCTTCTACAAAAAGCTCTATGATATATATGATCATATGTAGAGGAGTTTAAGAAGGGAGTGTCTGACCCCAGGTCTTAAACAACCCTTAGAAATAGGAAACTAGAAGATTTGGGCTAGAGCGCCCGATAGGTTAGTGACACGGAAGCGAAGTAGAAAGTTGGAGGAAGACGCCCTTATTTATAACCGGGGGGCCAGTACCAGCGGTCCGACGGCTTAACGTGCCCATCCGACGCACGGCGGGTATTTAGTGGATCGAGCGTTCGTACCTGCCTCGGATCGAACCTGAGGCCCTTCCCGTTGTAGTCACGAACGTGGCCCACTCGGCCACCCTCGGCAAAAAGTTCTATGCTCCTCACTGAGAGCCTATATACAGTCGAGCCCGCTTATAGCGAGCCCGTATTTAGCGAGTTTCCGGATTTAACGAATTAAACACAACTTTTGTTTGGTACACTGCTAATTCAAAGCAAGCGTAATCGTTTTTAGCGAACAAAGTTTAATGAAAACCACGGATATAACGAGAGAGAAGAGCAAAAAATAACAGAATTTAAAGAAATCACATTTAACGTGAGGAAGAGAAAATCTGACGGTCATGGTTCTAGACGGAAGGTAAAGGCGCTGAGTAGTACCTTTTCTTTTTACTAGTGAAAGCTCAGTAACGGAAAAAGAATGTGGAGGGTATGCACAAACACTAAGCCCAATCCCCCCCCCCCCCCTCAGTGCGAGCGAATGGGAGAATAGTAGTTCCCAAAGTTAAAGTTGAAAACCAAATGCTCTTCCCCTCGGATGGGGTAGGAAGAGGATGGGTGTGGTGGGGAGGATCTAAGGCTACAAGGTCGCACCCAGCAGCCTTTGTGCTTAGAGAACAAAGGTGTGTGGAGTAGAGAGGGAATGTGAAAGTCGCGCCTTAGGAGAAACAAGAGTTAACTTCCTGGAATTTTTTCTCACGTGTCACCTTCTTACATCTAGCGTTTCTTGTACTGTATATTCTTACTCTGTGCGGCATGCGATGTTAGTTACTGTATAAACGGGAATCAGATAGGAAGTTAAAAAAATGTCAAAGAGAAAACTTTTATCCGTGAACGTTAAAGTCTCCATCTTTTGGGGAGTTGGAAAATGACGACAAAATGTTGTGATATGCAAAAAATACGGACTGTCATGTTCCACCGTTTCAACCCTTTTTAAAAATAAGGAAACATTGTTGCAGGCTTTTTAATGCAATGTTACGGCTAGCAAAAGACTGTAGAAATGCCAGAAAACTGACATAGATGATGCTTTATTTAAATGGTTCACTGTTCAACGAAACACTGGCTTACCAATTAATAGCCCAATAATGAAAATTCAAGCTGAAAAATTTACAGTTCCACTTGGTAACGAAAATGTTTCGTGTTCTAATGGGTGGCTTCACAGTTTCAAAACGCGACACAACATTTGTTCTGGAAAAATTAGCGGCGAAGCATCATCAGTGGATACAAAAGAAACTTCATCATGGTTGAAAACAGTATGGCCGGATCTTCAGACCTACAGTGATTATGACATTTATAATGCGGATGAAGCAGGTATGTTTTATAATCTAACTCCCAATCAAACAATGAAGTTCGAAGGTGAGAAGTGCACAGGGGGGAAACTTCAAAAGAATAGACTGACTGCGTTAGTGTGCGCTAATATGTCCGGCAAGGACAAAAGGAAATTGCTAGTGATTGGAAAATCTCTCAAACCAAGATGTTTTAAAAACGTGAAATGTCTCCCCCTTTCTTATAAGTCCAATACGAAAGCATGGATGACATCGGACATTTTTACAGCTTATCTTAGGGAGTGGGACAAAGAACTCCGAAAAATATCGCAAAATTATTCTCGTTACAGATAACTGCTCAGCACATCCTCATGTTCAAAACCTGACTAATATTCAGCTTATCTTCTTGCCTCCAAAACCACAGCCTTGCTACAACCAATGGACCAAGGAGATATTCGAAGCCTTAAATACCACAACAGATGGTAATTAATCATACTGATGTTAGAAAGAATGGAAAAAAAGGTTGAAGTGAAAATTTCCATTCTTAATGCAATTAGAATGCTAGCTGGTGCTTGGGGACGAGTATCAGAATCTTGTATTCAGAACTGCTTCAGAAAATCAGGGTTGGATAACACAAGTCGCAGTGATGACGAAATGGCCAAATTCCCCCGTTCTGAGTGGTTAAAACTACAGAACATTACACGTTTTAATGATGTGCCTGAAATTGATGACTTTGTTACCACTGATGATGCTGTCGCTACATCGGGCATCGTTTCTGGAGATGACATCGTAGAGGAAATTAAGGCATCAACATTTGCACAAGAACGTGAAGAAGAAAGTACTCAACCACCGTCATATGCATCAGCCATTGATTGTACGGAAAACCTCCAACGTTTCGTCGAGGCAACAGATCACTGCGATCAAGAGGTGTTTACTGCACTGAGTGTTATTCGTAGAAAATTAAGGAAACAGAAGTGCACCAATAAAACAAAACAAACAACTATAAATTGTTTCTTAAAACTTGTTTCCAATTAGTGGATTTGCTGCTAATGTTCCATTCACTTCAGGTTTTGTCGCTAATGTACTTTAGAATTCATGTAAGTTTCTCTTTAATTAAAAAACTTATTTTATTTAATTTGTATATGCAATCGTTATGGATAGTACAGTATACAATTGTATACTGTATTCCTGCATATAGTCTGCCCCACGTAGAGTCCAAACCAACCCATTTGCGTCTCCGAAAACGAAAAATTTACCAGATAGTCTGTACTTCGTTAAAAAGCGGGGGGGGGGGGGTTATTGCATATGTACCTACCAAAGCAGTGACTTTTTTTTTCCCTGATAGAAACCTTTATTGTCACTGATGTCTTTAAAGACCGTTATGGACCCGGATCCGACATTGACTCCGTTTGTAAATCGGCTAGAAGAACGAGGTTAAAGCGTCAGTCACGTTCGTTCCACAGATAAAAGTTGCACCGCGCTCATTCTCGACGGGGGGTAGGGGGGAAGGGGAAGACTACCTGCAAACAGATAGAAAAAGTCTTTAAACATATAATCGGTCTCTGGAATTTCTAAAAGGAATTACTTCTTTATCTGCACAGATCCCAAACGTTTTTCCGTTCACTTTAAATTCCCTAACTGCCGCACAATTGTTTGTTTCCTCTACAAATGGTGTCATATTTTTCCTTGTGTGTGAATCCAGCAGTATAACTAACTTCTTCTTTATTACCCCAACTCAAATAAACAGCAGTAACTCGGAAGAGACAGAGTCTTGATCATAAACAAGTAGGGGGAGACGGAAGGGGGTATGAAACAGGGCGTAGATGAAAGACCACCGTAAATCACACACTGCCCAGCCAAAGACCGACAGCTGCTTCGAAGAGGGATTTTCCCCCCTCCCAGACTTCGTTACTGCTGTTCTATATGTATGAAAAAAGATGCAGGCAGTGAAGTTTTAATTTTCTTCTGAGCTCGCCCTGGTACGCTTCCGTCTACAAATGCAAAACTATTGTTTTTAAAATTCTAATTTTTAAGGTGCGGTGGGCACGAAAATTGAGGTACATACATACAGTATGTGTGTTACTGTATTTGAGGGCAACAATTTAAAAAAAATACGGTACGATTGCCAGATTGTCCGCACCCATCAGTTTTGCAGACAAAGAAACACAGATAGTCTGCTGAGTGTACGCAAGAAAATACATACTATATGTACTTATGTACCTTGTCATTATCATTTAGGCTTATTTTTCCACATTGCGTTGGCTTCGCACTGAAACGGATTTAGCGAGCGCGCGGATTTAGCGAGCATTTTCGCCAGTCCCGAGCTCTTCGTTAAAAGAGGGCTCGACTGTATATCTTTTTGGAAAACGACCGGCTACTTATGCTTTTAAAAGAGAGAAGTAGGTCGTTTTCCAAAATAAGTTTTCATTTTACCCATAATATAGGACTGCTGCTTTTAGGAATTCCAGAGCAGAATCTTCGTCAACCGTAGTCAAAAATTCGTAGTGGATGACCAAATTCTGTTGAACCAATCCTCAGGAAAAACGTATTATAATTATGAAAGATTAGCATTGCACTTTATGAATATTAATGCAAATATAATATACCTTCCACTTGTGAGTAGCAGAAAGCGTGTAAATCGTTTCAAACTATTCCAAGTCACGATTCCCGACTAACAATTATTAAAATTTTCATTTTTTTCGATTAGGTAACTGAACACTAAAGTAATCTGTAAAAATGTTTTAATTTTTTTCTATTAATTTTTATTTTTGTTGAAATGCAGGCAAACCAAATTTAAATTGCGATTTAAAAAAATCATACCTACAAAAATTTCTTCTTGTTAATAAATCGAAGCCTGAGATATAACCAAAAGCTCTTTAGAAGAGGATATTTAGATGAATTTACCCTGAGATAAAATCTTGGAACACCGAATAGTGTGATGGTACGTTACTCGTATTCGTTATGCATCTTTCAAACTTTACCACCAATTATTCTTTTTTTATAAGCTCCTTTAAAACAACACAAATAAACAATGAATTTTAATGACCAAGGATTTCTACATAAATTATTTACATCAGTAAATTTAGAAAATTCATCAAAATGATTTTATTTTCGATCAAAGAATTATGATAAAAGGAAATATACAGTGATGACACCTATTGGCAAAGGATCTGCTACGAGGTCAGAACACCTCCACATTCTCAATTGTCGATCGCGATCGTGGAATACGGCAGCTTTCCCCACCACATAGTTCTGCCACAGCACTACTGCAATATTGTGCGAAGATATGTTACCCTAAAAGGTCGTCGTCTCAATCTTTTGCGAGATAGCTATCGCTTGCAATTGAATTGGGCGATCGAGGCTTCTGGACCTTCAGCCAAAGTGCACCAGCCCAACAATTGCAACACATCCTGTTTTCCAAGAAACACTGTCATTAATTCTGTCGACAGACATTGCATCCCGATGCTTTTCTCCTGTGATACGACACAGCAACCAACGAGCGTTTCGCAGCCGTATGATAAAAATTCAAGTAAAGTCCGTGTGATGAATGGATTTCTGATGACGCCCCCATACATTCTCACTCACTACTTAAACGTGCGTTCGCCACCAGGATTATTGTAATGCAGTTGTTCAAACGCTCAGGTCAGGGGGAAAAGCTTAGTTACGACAAGAAATTTACCTATCCTGCTATTGGTTGAAACTTCAATTATTTACGTAAGCCATCTTTCATCACATACACACCAATCTGAATGGAACTATGTAAAATACATCCATGTGTGCCTTTCTCTAGAATTATGAAGTGTTCCTACCGCATTTACGGAATCAAGCTTTTACAGAACCTTATTTTTTAAAGGATTTGTAGCTTGTCAAACAGTTAGTTGAAAATTCAAACCGCAGAGCAATTTTTAAATCCTACTTTCTTTGTCCTGAACAGTTTAAAAACATACAGTTTCCATTTTCGTTGATATAATGTTAATCGGCACCAGGTGCTTTTCCTCAGTGCATGCTTTCCTTTCAAATCCAACAGAACTATTGAGTTTACAAGATCGAACATATGACCATGTCCTGCAGCAGAAAGATTTCAGCTAATAATCCTGTCATAAAAAATTTCTAGATTGATGTACTAAAAATATTAGTTAACAAAGAGTCTGCCTTATAAAATGAGTTTACAGAAACCGGATTTATTATGTGAATGGTTATATGAGAAAAGCAGTAACATCTACTTTTATCAAAACACATGAATAGAATGAAAGGTCTTAACAATTACATCAATATAGTGAATCATGCGTCTATGCACTTATAAAAAAAGGGAGTTCAATGCATTAAAACTTTTATACAACAACAAATTAAAGTTTTTAGGTCAGATTTTGAAAATGTAAAAACACTGTGACTTTACAGCACAGTATTTTTCCAGCAATTTTTACGCATCTAAACTTAGATATTTTTAATTTTAAAGAAGCAGGAAATCTATTCAAACTCAAAAAATTGAGTTTTCAATATACGACAGCATTTGAAAACTAAACAATAACGTTTATGATGTTCTAGCTTATTGAAACAACATTTTCGTATCACACAGGTGCCTAATGTGGGGTTAATATGCAGACTATAGGAGTTTAAGAAGTTAAAAAGTTCCTTTGAAGAGCGTGTATACATTCACGCACGCGCACACGCACACACTAGTTTGTACGGACTTGCTTTAGAATACTTAAGCGTGTCGTAACGGGCATAGTAAATAAATCAGGAAAGAAAACTGCAAGAAACCTAGATGTAAATTTGATTAGTCATTAAGGAAAAATACAATGGATACCTATTCTTCATTTTATCGTTCGTGGTGGTATTTTGTACCGTGTTTTAAAAACGAATTTTTAAAAGAAAATAAAAAATAAAAAAAGGACATAATATATTTTCCAACCAGGAAAGAATGGTAACAAAAGTTCAATTATTCTTTTTTGAATTCGAAAAAAAAATCAGGCCCAGTCTTTTCGGTTGGTTTGAAAACATTTTTAGAACCATTGGTATCTTCAGAAATTGTTTAAGCTGATTCCGCGGTACGAACACTTTTAGTTCTGAGAAGGCCGGCGGACGTGCACCGTTTTGTATTTAACGAATTCGTTTGACACAAAATATTTAAAGAAACAGGAAAGCGGCTATGGTCTGCTTCTGATCATACAGCGATTTAAAATCCGATTTCAATGGCGAAGCAAATGGGGAAATTGTTCAATTATTATTTGGTGGATTTTGATGGAATGTTTTATTTTTACCTATCAGGAAAAAATTAAATTCCAGTTGGCTTGTGCTTTAGAAAATCATATAAAATTCAGTGCTTCTTGAAACTTACGGGCCATCTTTAAGTGCTCGTAATTAAACACTACGTGATACATCTTGAGAATTATAGGGGGGCTGACACGAGGGAGCTTTTTAGAATATACGCTTATATTTTGCATGTTATTGATCTTTATTTGTACTATGAATAATTCGAAAGACAAGAATCTTTTGAGCAATTCGAGCGGTGTACGTACTAATATCTGTATTTACTGAGCAGAAAATAGGATACTTTTAACACAAAGAGACTTATACAAATTTTTCCTTCGTATATCATATTTAATATATTCCTTGACATGTACGATACTTATCGATGCTATCAAATCTTTCATGAGATATGTTGTCCTTTACGCGCATGTGACGCTATCATGAAATCACTTCTTATTATTGTATTTAAATATGATACTCAGTTCCAATTCGCAGCTAACATCTGAAGATGGGTCCCCTGCGGACCTTAAAGGTCTAATGCTAACTGCATATACATTAACCATCATCACAATAAATTATTTAAACTGTCAATTGTATTATTTGAATCCAATAAGAACGTGTTAAGACGGCCAGAGATCTACATAGAAAGTCAATGTAAACATGATTGACCCTTTAATTAGTACCTTGAAATGTTTCATTGTTAGAAACTTCACAAAAGTAAGGAATGCTCTACCTGATTTGGGTCCAGGAACGTCCGTTTGAAAGGTCAATGAGATGTATTGCTTTATCAATTATGCACTATTTATCGAGTTCCGTAGAACGTGCACAGGCGAAAAACTGTGAAATTCTATATTGTGGATACCTGTTGATTTTTATTCGAAGCAGGAGTCGTCTGCAGGAAAGTAAAGGATGTTATATCGAGTTAGGTGCTACGAACATTCTTTTGGGAAATTAATGCGACTTATTATTTTCGCAAGACTATTCACGGAATTTTATGAAATGTATACTCTCGAAATACTGAGTAATAGAGCCTTTAGAATATTTACATAATTCTTCCAATTAACAGCCTTATGGCAGAAAGTGAAAAATGTTATTCTGCAATTGTTTATAGGGACGTGTTTCTAAGAAGATACAGCGAAGTATCATATTTTGAATATTATTTATGGAGTTTTATAGTTTTGAAGTGCATATATTTGGTTAATACTTTAGAATTCCTGAAAAGGGAGGGGTTTGACATCAGTGTGAAGAACAAGGTGCGTGTGGCACGTCAGACAGAAACAGCCGATGATGTATGTGCGCACGAATTACGTGAGAAATAATCAGCAAATAGTTACAGAGCATGGGACAATGTTTACAAAAGAAAGAACAATTACGGAGATTTTACAAGTAAACTGTCTGGCAAACCGATATTAGAAGTTACAAAAAATGGGAATAGATTGCCAGTGAACAAAATCCATTTCGGTACACAACGACATCTAGTGATTTGAAAAAGACATGTAAAATAGTGTCGCTGGTGAACTGTTCGTTGGAGTACTAAATAGCGCCAGATTTGGGGGAGCGAACGGCCTTTAATGAGAAGTACCCTTATAGAGGGACAATTTATTTACCACTAAAAGGACCTTTAATATGATAAGTATCTCGTACGGCGATATATTTACTGTGAAGTTAAAGTTTATTCCCTTCATGAGGGTGAAGATATATAGCTAGCAGAAAAAAAAAATCAGCTAAATTGATGTTGTGCCAGGGAAGACCTATCTGATGATGCGAAGTAAAATCTGAGAGAAGTGTTCTGTGGAAATACTAGAGTTCCGTTGAAACAGATACACTGGCGGAAAGTGGAAAAAGAACACCAAGAAGAAATTGGCGGACGATCATGAAATTTACATATGTTAATGGGGTCGAGTTTACGTAGGTGTGATGCTAATTTCGGGATCAACCGGTGAGCGTTTACGCCACAGCACGGCCTAATATGCAAATTATCGTCGGTGGTATTTAAAGAGTACGGCGAAGTGAATGTAATCAGTCGTCGGCGTACGGACACGTGCGAAGAACCTGAAGAAGCTGCAATGCCTAGACATGGAAGACGTGTACGATTTCCGCAGTTATCGGACTTTGAGCGAGGTTGTCTAGTCGGAATCCGCGAGACCGGGAGGTCGTATAATCATATTGGGGAGCGAATTGGACGGGAAGTATCGGTGGTGGTATGATGGTGGCGTAGATGGTACGAAGAACATTCCCACACGAGAAGACGTAGAACCGGGAGTCACAGACGGACTGATGAGCGGGCCGATCGACGCGTAAAAAGAGAGCTGCGTTGTCAAGCAGAACATCCACTGCGACGCAAATCCGAGTTGCCGTGGCACCTAAGGTGACTGAGCGAATAATCCGCAACCGTCTACTGGATGCAGGACTACGTGCACGTGTGCCTCGGGTATGTGTACCTTTGACTCCAGCCCACCGTCAGGAACGGCTGCAGTGATGTCGCCAACGTCTGCCTTGGAGAATGCAATGGCGATCTGTTGCGTTCAGCGATGAAAGCAGATTCTGCTTGGCAGCCTCCGATGGCCGTATGCGTGTTCGCAGACGCACAGGGGAGGGTCTCCACCCTTCTTGCATCCGCCAGCGATACACAGAGCCTACACCTGGTCTTTTGGTGTGGGGAGCGATCAGCTATCATGTTTGTACCGGGTACGATAAACGGCACCTCTTACATCAACAACATCATTCAGCCCGTTGTTGGGCCATTTGTAAGGTCGGTCCAACGTGGTGTTTTCCAGCAAGAAAACGCACTCCCACACACGGCACGTGCAACGCAACATGCACTTCAGGGTGTGAGATAACTTCCATGGCCTGCACGTTCACCGGATTTGTCCCCCATTGGGCACGTGTGGGTTTTTATGGGACAAAGACTTATCGTGTCTTCACGGACAGCCACGACCATCCCAGATTTACGCGTCCAGGTTGAGGATGTTTGGAACTCAATACCCCAAACTTACATCCAACATCTGTACGACAGACTCCATGCCAGAATTGCACAGTGTGACGCAGTTCATGGCGGTTCAACCTAATACTAACCATGTTACTTGGAAATGTTATTTTTCAGTTTACCAGCAAATACAGCTGTATTTTTCCATAATGTTTTGATCACGTTATGCTCTGTATTCCGTTATTATGCTGTATAAATTTCGTTGGTATTAGACGTCACCTTCTTGGTGTTCTCTTTTCACTTTCCGCCAGTGTATTTCAGACTGTTATCTGCAATGTAGCGTCTGATTGAATAGTAATTAGTATGTCATCGTATTTTTAGCACGTCTTTTGTAAAAAAATATCCTGCTTATGTTACCGGTTTGTCCGTCCGTCCGTCCGTCTGTGCCCACGATATCTCTGGCACTATTCGTCCGACTTGAAAAATTCTTTTTGCTTTGGGAAGTTTGAAATATGCGAATGATAATCCTTTATTTCGTTTTATTTACGATGTGCAATTACGCCGCTAGAGGGCGTAAATACAGATGATGTCGAATTCAAAAACACGTTTTATTCCACATACTTTCTTCTACACATCCGAATGAAAAAATTATTTTATCTTTCGATTCCATTTATGTCGAATAGTATTTTAGATATAGTTACGTTTTCAAATTACGCACAGATTTTCCGCTAGGGGGCGTAAAAATAAATTATATTTTTCCCACTAACTCTTCTACTAAAACTCCGATTTGACAAAATTTTTCTTCAGCGGATACGCCTCCGGATGAAACATCTGTTGCATATATTTTCAAATTTTTGGCCACCAGGAGGCGTAAGGGTAAATTTTTTGCTTCTGATGTGTTTGCCATAAAATCTGAGTTTTTAAAATATTGATTGAAAAAATTCTTTCGTGGATTGATGCTACTCACATCAATAAATATTTTCGGAATATTTTCTTGGTAAAATATTCCACAGTTTCTCGGCCAGGTTGCGTATATCTTATTTCCGTCAATACCTCTACTTGTAGTAGTCCGATTTGAAAAATTCCGTCTTTGTTCCATAGCGTTTTCAGTGTAACACGTTTTTCATTTAATTTCAAAATTTTCAAGTAATTCATAGATTTTCCCCTATGGGGCATAGAAGTAAATTGCGTTTTCCCCTATATCTCTGCTTCTAAATCTCCGATTTGAAAAATCTTTCTGCACCGGATACAGCTCCTGATAGGAAATCGTTTGCACATAATTTCTATTTTTTGTAAAAAAATGGTTTGGCCACCAAAGGGCGTAAACCTTATTTTCCGCTTCTGATGTATTTGCAGCGAAATATGAACTTCTAAATTCTCGATTGCAAAAAAACGTTGTTTGTTGACCGATACTACTCATGTCGACAAACCTTTTAGGATCAGTTTCTCCTTAAAATAATGCATGGCTTCTATGCAAGGGGGTGTAGAGGTATATCTTATTTTTGTCAATATCTCTACTTCTAGGAGTCAGATTTGAAAAATTTCATCTTTGAATAGTGTTTCCAGTGTGACATGTTTTTCATATAATTTCAAAATTTTCAAGTAATGTATAGACTTTCTTCGGGGCGTAAAGGTAATTTGCTTTTCCCCCTATAGCTCTGGTTCTAAATCTGCGATTTGAAAAATTCCTTCTGCACCTAATACAGCTCCTGATGGGAAATCATTTGCACATAATTTCTAATTTTTGTAAAAAATGGTTTTGCCACTAGGTGGTGTAAGTGTTAATTACCGCTTCTGACGTATTTGCAGCAACATATGAGCTTCTAAAATCTCGATTGCAAAACAAGTCGTTTGTTGACCGATACTACTCATGTCGACAAACGATTTAGGAACATTTTCTTCTTGAAATAATGCGTAGTTTCTACGCCAGGGAGCGTATATGTACATCTCTTTTTTGTCAATATATCTACTTCTAGGAGTCTGATTTGACTCCTAGAAGTAGATATATATCCCTTCTTTGTGGGATAGTGCTTCCGATGCGAAATGCTTTTCCTGTAAATTCAAAATTTTTAAGTAAATCATAGAGATTCCGCTAGGGGGCACAAAGGTAAATTGCTTTTTCTGCGTTATTTCTGCTTCTAAAATTCCGATCTGAAAAATTATTCCTGTATCGCACAAACGACCTGATGGAAAATATTTTTCACGTAATTTCTAATGTTTGGTAAATAATGGTTTGGCCACCAGGGGCATAAGGGTTCATTTCTGCTTCCGATGTATTTGTACAAAAATCTGGGCTCCTGAAAACTCGACCAAATTTTTCTTCTTGGACCGATACCGCTGATATGGAAAAACTATTTAAGAATACTTTCTTCTTAAAATAATGCATGGTTTTCCCACCAGTGGATGTAAAGTCACATCTCACCTTTGTCGATATCTCTGTTTCTAAGAGTCCAATTTGAAAAACTCTTTCTGTGTTGGAGAACGTTTCCTGTGCGAAATGTTTCTCATATAAATTCATGTTTTTCTTATCGCTCAAGTCTGCAACCAGAGAGCCTAAGCTCACGATTTCGTTTACAGCAATATCTGAGCAACTAAAAACCCGATACAAAAACTTTATTCTTCCGTCAGGTACTATTGTTTTCCATACCGGCTCCATTGAATTTGAATAGCTTTGATAAATTTAATTTGCGTATGAATGGATTCAAAAGACGTGCTTACTACATCCCAAAATTCGGTGTCATCTTTCTTGTTTCTAATATTTAGGAAATTCCTCATATTCTAGTCCCTCCAAACTTCATTATAAATGCTTTCAATTTCGCATCTTATCTTAACCACTTTCTCCGAAAATTAAAAAAAAAAGTTAAACATCTTATGGGTTTTCGTAACAAAACCCGCCGTTAGTAATCTGGTGTGTGAAATCTAAGTTAGCTTTGACATGTTGATATCTCTTGGCCATTTGCGAACTACGTCGAGTGGGAGTAATTCGAAAGATTAGTCAAAAGATATATGAAGTATGTCATCTTAATGTGAAAACTCACAATTTCTTCTTCCAATACGTAAAGTACTATCTCTATTTACCTCCTACCTGATTCCACTGTACGGGTCGAACAACAAAATATAACCATTGTCGCAAAGAAAACACCGAAACATTCATGTGACTTATGTGAGTACAACACTGCGCAATCGCATACATGTCCCCGTCACGTGATTCTTCTGTATAGTTCGCTCATTCACAAACTCAGAAACAGCTCTGAACCAATCTCCTGTCTGAAATGACCTTGATCCTATTTGGGTATATACACTTATGATACACGCCGCCCGGGGCAGCCGTTTCGCCTGTCCCGCCCTAGAAGATTTCGCCTGTCCCGCCCTAGAAGATTTCGCCTGTCCCGCCTCTGAAAGATATGCATAGATTGTCAGTGAGCAAAATCCATTCAGGAAAACAGCGACGCCTGTTTGATTTAAAACTAACATAGGGTACAATGTGTCGCTGGTAAACTTTTCCTTCACCCACTAGATGATACCAAATTGGAGAGAGTGAACAGCCCTTAATCGTTAGAAGTACCAAAATAATAATGGTTAATGCCACCCTTGATAAGAACCAACACACGTTTATTTCACATGTGGATGCAAAATACTGACTCTCGAAAAATAATGTTACAATGAAAAGCATTTAAAATACATCATTTGTTGAAATGAGTTTCAGCATTTTATTTAAAACTGAGATATATACATAAAAATGTGGATTCAGTTTCATATTATCGGATATGTTCGTTAAATTTATAGAAAACGCTGATATTCCTGAAGGAATGTGAGTGTACTTTAATGTATATTTTTGCCAAGATTTCCCCAAAATTTCGACGTTATTAGTGAGGGAACTAATTACAGGGTCATGCAGGTCTCGGTAGGTTTCTGTCTTTCGACAGCAGTCTGAATAGGTGATTTCTGTTTCTTAAAAAATAATACAAATTTTTTTAGCGTTTGGTCATTAAGTGGGTTTTTCCCCAATGCCCTTTGCTGTGTTTTTTCGCCCACTTCGGAGCTGTTGTCATTACAGGTTTCATCAAATTCACCCGATGCCCGATTTCTTGACGGGATATAAAAGAGCAAGAAAGGGAGGTTATGATTTGGTTTTCTTTTGTTTAGCAAGGATTTCGATTTAAACGGTTAAGAGAGTTGGAGAAAGCTTTAACTGAGTTTACTCTAGTAATATCGGTGTCCTATTCACCTTCAGAGGATAAGGATACAGGGAATTCTGAGAAGTTATGACTAGTGTCTCCAGTTTGGCTTCCGACCCTCTATTCTTATACCATTAGGCGGCGCTGACCAATTAAATAACGAATTGGCATATTCTTTGAAATGAATGTCGAACGAGTAATGTGGACTACAACCTTAATATTATAAAAAAATCACAGGCACAGAGGATAAAAAATATGAACAAAAGCATAATGCTTTTCTGCTGCTTTACTTTGTTCAGAGCACAGGATATCATGTCAGACGTCTTCAAAGAAAGCACCAAAGCTGGGATCCAGACCACTCGGATCCCAGCTTTCAATTTTTACTCTTTTCTGTTTGCGAACATTACTTTTGTATTCTAAGTACTGTACCTTACTTGCGTACTGAGTTTCTTTTTAAAATAAATCAGATGAAGCACCACATGTGTAATTCCATCAAAATGTTGCTAAGATATATCTTAGTCTGAAACAGTAGCATCATTTGCGTCAGAAATTGCGTTGGAATAAACATAAGGTGAGTGGAAGTTGAGGCGTGTTTCTGGTGACAAAGTTGTGTTAGAATGCCAGCAGTATTTATTAATAAATCAAGGATCATGGGATATTTGAGAAAATATGAGCGAATATACCCGTTGTTACAAAAACAAAAACATATATAAAGTTTAAGGTAGATATTTAAACAGATGTACAAATACTCGTTGTAGCGTAATCACATATGCAATGCCACTTAGAACCGATTCACCTGCTTCGCACGCTCGATGGGGTAAAGCGTGTTTAAATACCGTATTTTAATCAATTCTTGGGAGATTTTTTTTTCCATCTTTGTTACGCATTAACGATCTGAAATACGTTTTTTCTTTTCTCCTTCCAAATGTCACAACAAATCGACACTTTTTCGGCAATCAGCAGAATCAGACCGCGATGCAAAGACTTCTTGCAGCAAAGGTAAATCTTTTTATGGTAAAGTACATCCCGCTAGGTGGCAGACACCACACCATGTATAACCATTTAACATGCAAACAATGCAAGTGACTGGAGAATAATTTGTTGTAATGCTATACAATTGAAATTTATTGTTATTTCTCTTGAGAGCTTTGCACAACATATGATGAACATGATGTTAGGCAGCAGGAAAAAGTTAGGTAACGTTACAATTAAAACAGGTGTTACATCACATTGATAATTGGAAGCAGGCAGATATTAGGGTGTTTGTGTTGTCAGGATGATCGGGAAAATTCACGTCATCCCAGCCAGCAAAGATCCAAAATTCATCATATACAACTCATGTCAATGAGAACAGGTATATGAAAGGAAATCCATTTTAGATATCAAACAGCTAGGGGTTATGACAATTTTCTGAAGACACTTTATTGAATACAGACGGAAGAACCAACATACTATGCTAAAACCCATAAGGGCAGAACCATGTACAAATAATCTTAGCAATGATTGTTTACCGAAATCCGTGCTGTAACAAAAAATATTTCTTCTTGCTCTTAACATCAAATAGAACAGAACTGAGCTTGAATGACCATCGTCGGATCATACTGTTAATCAATGCTGCTTCGAGACATTTGAAGACTTTTGACATTCAGCGTGCACATGGCACAAATACTGTGACGAGCAATCAGTTCTAGGTGGGTAGGAACCCAGTAACTTCAGCAAAAAACGATTATCTCGAACTGCCGACTAATAGCATTGCAGCTTATGCAAAGAAACGCAGATACATATTATTGAAAAAGTATTTAAATATCCATCTGGTACTACGGTATTTATTTATTCAGTATCGCCTTCGATTCCTTGGAAGATGAAAGTCAAACTTTGCGTTTATATGCGCATTCGGTTTGGCATATTGTTATAAACCAGGGCCTTTCATTCCGTGTGTTACAGCTGAAACGAATTCGTTTAGTTGCGCAGACATCACAAGTGCCGCAGGAGAAGCTTTCTCGGCTATCATTCTGTTACACTTGTCAGAAACTGCATTTCTGATGTTACATATGTAAAGGAATTTGTCGAAAAGATTTTCAAAAAAAAAGTACATTACTGATATTTGTCTTTATTATTTTGTTTTTCTCAACTCTGTATATCAATTATGTATGAAGTTTTCCTGCCCTGTAAATGTGATTTAAGCCACTTTTACATTAGACTCAAAATTCCGTCAGTAATTTATCATAAAAATAAATTTTAATTATTTTGAATGCGAAAGTTTAATATTGTTTGAAGAGAAGTCGTACTGCAATTTAAGAGTAATGCCTTTGGCAAGGCCCGTTCAAACCACAGTTGCAACTAAATTAATTTAATTTTGTCTGAGGAATTGGATATTAATGTTGCTCTGCATTTCTCATAGTTAAACCCGTTTTGCTGTACTCAGATCACTGAAACATTGCCTTCATATTGTAGTATCTCGAATTTCTTATACGGAGAAAGTCATTTATATATATAGAAACTAGCTTCACAACGTCTTAAATGAAGTCGTTACTTGATACCAACGACACATCAAAATTTCTTGCCTGAGCTAGACAAAATCAACTAAATTTTATGTATTGACCACGGGCCTAATATTAATTATCTATGGGAAATATTAATTATCTATTATTTGCAGTGATGTTTAACCATATCTTATTGAAATTGTTTGTGATTTTAGAAAGCCAACTATGTCTTCACAACTTAAAACCGCATCAAAACTTTGTGGTTCAAACATTCGAATAACGAATACCGAAACAACGCGTATTAAAACATAAAGACATCTAAAACTGCGATCGCATAAGTTCTGGTAGGATAGGAAATTAACTTAAAACGTGATGCTAATGTTATAAAACGAGTTCAATCTAGGATTGTTCAGCTAAGAAGACACCCATGCATTGCATTAACATTTCATAGATAAAACGTAGTTAAATGTCTGAAGTAATTACAGTGTAAGGAATTAAAATACGTTTTGCAAAGTTTTGCTCATCAATGGATGGCTTTTTCAAGGCCAGGGGAGTAACGCAAACTGACATTTTAGAACATTACAATTTAAATATGGGTTTGATTACACGGGCTTTCCTTGACTTTGGATGGACATGAAAAAAAGACACACGAAATGGAGATTTCCTATTCTCTTCACATTGTTCGAAAAAGTGTGTCATACGCTTTCCTCACACCTCTTTGTAAATACAAAAGTGAATGTTATATTAAGTTAACAAAAACAGAACATTACGAAAATTATGCGTCAATTTGGTAATAAGTAATATTTTACGAATCATATGTACAGGCGACAAAAAAGCATTCAGCAGAAATATTTTAGGGAGTGCTTTTGGTTACAAGTTTAATTGTTTTCTGACTGGGATGTATTTCTTAGCTCTGGCATATTAAACAAATATTGAGCAGTGTCTTCTTGGGATTGAGTACCAGATTGGGTGATGTTTAGGAACCATCGCGCCGAACCCCGGTGATTGTTCATACACGATCCAATTCTCCTCACGCCTATAATAATTAAATTATTTTACCTATAATATTTATTATAGGTATAATAATTTAATTTATTATACCTATAATAAATTAAATGTGGAACATTTGTAATTAATAGCTTTTATATTGTTATCGAATATTGTTTTATATTTTTGAAAAAAAACCTTTTGAGTACTACACAAAGTATGACAGATTTTAGCGATATCTAGTTATAAAGCAAAATTTGGCTTAAACATAACTATATGTACAGCTACACTATTATGCAGGGAAGTTTTATCTGCAGTAAACGGTCTTCTAAATCTGCAGCTAGTTCTTCAGTGGTGAGGAAACTTCTTACCCAAATACGAAAGAACTGTCAGAACCATATCATATAATTAGTTTTCAAAAGTAAATTCAGAAAATTTTAATAATTTCATTATATTTAAATCGTTAGTTTTTCCTTTTGGTGATACACGAGAAGCGATGTATAGAAAAAGGCTCTGTTCAGACACAATTTACTTACCTCTATAAAGAGAATTTCAAGAATTATTTAATTTTGATTTTTGGAGCGCCCTATTGTGTAGCTCAGATAACAAAGTTTTTCCGGCAACACTGACCGAATGGTTTCCAATTGGTAAACGGATACCTAAATTTTGATTTTTGGAGCGCCCTATAGTGTAGCTCAGATAACAAAGTTTTTCCGGCAACACTGACCGAATGGTTTCCAATTGGTAAACGGATACCTAAATTTTGATTTTTCGAGCGCCCTATAGTGTAGCTCAGATAACAAAGTTTTTCCGGCAACACTGACCGAATGGTTTCCAATTGGTAAACGGATACCTAAATTTTGATTTTTGGAGCGCCCTATAGTGTAGCTCAGATAACAAAGTTTTTCCGGCAACACTGACCGAATGGTTTCCAATTGGTAAACGGATACCTAAATTTTGATTTTTGGAGCGCCCTATAGTGTAGCTCAGATAACAAAGTTTTTCCGGCAACACTGACCGAATGGTTTCCAATTGGTAAACGGATACCTAAATTTTGATTTTTGGAGCGCCCTATAGTGTAGCTCAGATAACAAAGTTTTTCCGGCAACACTGACCGAATGGTTTCCAATTGGTAAACGGATACCTAAATTTTGATTTTTGGAGCGCCTTATAGAGTAGTTCAGATAAAAAAAAACTCCAGCAACACTGACTGAATGGTTTCCGAATGGTAAACGGATACCTAAATTTTCATATTTGGAGGGCCATATAGTGTTGTTGTTAACATTTGCAGAATGACAAATTCATTGAGTTATTCATTTCAAGGTGTGCTCTCCTATTTCAATTCGTTGTTCTCTGTGATGTCACATTGTAGTAGCAACCGATATTCCTGTGGCGTTGAGAAAAAGAGTAAAAACTAGCACTTCAAATCGCTAAATGATTCCTATTCCCACGTTTGTCTTTACTCTCCCTCAGATACGACGCAGAGCATCCCAAACATAACAATACTCATTTATTCATTATGCATACACTGCAATTACAATTTCCTTAGAGTTCGGATAAAATCATATGTAGAGGATTCAGGAAACGAGTGTCTGATCCCTGGTCTTAAATAACCCTTAGAAATAGGGAGCTAGGAGGTTTGGGCTAGAGTGTCCCATAGGAAAGTGACACGAAAGCGAGGTAATTTCCTATGATATCAGTGCTTTGAGAGTTGAAGCTTTGAGTTTTATTAAAATAATGACAATTTCAAAGCCAAAGACACTGATTCGTTGATATTCCGTAAATTGAGTATGACCTCCCGAAACTTAAAAAAAGAACAATGTGATAAGTAATGCATTTGCAGACACTGTACAAAACGCAACTACATTTACAAAATGAAAGTTACGAATAGAAATCTTACCCAGTAGGTAATAGTGTAATATGAACCAATACACAGTCAAATAATTTGAGGAAACATTTCTGTTAAAAATTCACTTTTTTCTAACCTCTGCTCTCTGAAAGTACGTTTCGGGACCAATTTAGAACAAACAAAATGAACTCTAGTCATTACTACAGAATTCATAATCATTTGCCTTATCATATCTACGTTAACTGTCTATAAAAACTAGCCGTGAGGGGTTAACAAACACTATTTAAGGATCTATTGAAAATACTTTATTCTTTTTTCTCATTAGAAACCACAGTTGCTTACTCAACCAAGAGATAGCATATAATGTTGACTAAGAAAATACCAATATTTTTCATGAAAAAAGCGCCTCAAAAAAACTTTATTCCTTAAATTTAAGAACAATTATTTTAAACAAAAGTCTAGTTGCATTCGTGAGTGGAATACAGGATTACACTATACAATACAAATTTTGAAGGTGAGAATCCGGTTTTTGGCATAAATATGACAAGAACGGTAAATCGGATAATATCCCAAAACTTTAAAAATTCGTCGTCCACGAGCGGGAATCGAACCCGCGTCATCAGTATAGCGCCCGAGTGTGATAGCCACTAGACCACCCAGAACGACTAAGTTTCAAGTTTCCGATTAACTTGAACATAACCATCACAGGATTGTCTAGTCGAAGCAACCGGCGTTCAAGTTTAGCGAATTTCTAGGTTAAGAATCCTATCACCTGATTGCCCGGAGGAGCAGCGAAATTAATAAGGGATTACACCATACAATACAGATTTTAAAGATGACAATTTTTTCTTTTATTTTTTTTTTCGGGGGATTGGGGGGTGGGGTGTACATATTACAAGGATAGAAAAAAAGATAATATGCGAAAACTTGAAAATTTTTCCACCCTAGAGCGAGTATCGATCCCACGTCTCACGGATACCACCCGACTACCCTAACCACAACACCACCCAGAACGGCCAAGTCGCAAGTTTCCGATTAATTTGAAAAAAGTCAAAAAATTTAGGACGACGAAATTTTCAAGTTTTCGGATATTATCTTGATGACTTATCATCCTTGTCATATTTACATCAAAAGACCAATTGTCATCTTCAAAATTTGCATAGTAATATTTGCTTTTATTCGAACACTTCACGTCACATTCGTTACTGTGAATCGTACCATTTTTAAGTTCAAGGAATAGCTACTGCGGAATGAGCAATAAAATTAGGTTAGTTGTGACAAATGAACAAGCCCCAGTACTAGCAACTCCCATTTCAAATCAGAATGATGGTGAGTCACACACTTACCGATTTTACATATTAGCATTGCAATGGTTGGTTACCTAACTTACAATGAAAACTTTTCCAAATGACCCTTCAAAAAGGCGTTTGCCCAACGTACCTAGTAGTATTGTCTGGAAATGAGCTACTTAGTTAATTGCAAATATAATTAGTTTTTACGACAAGTTTGGGAATACTATAATTTCATGCAGTATAAATGTAGCCTACTTGTAAATATTGTATGTGTTCTTAATAATGCCATACCCATGCATTCAGGGTAAAAAATCATGTGTAAAATATTACATAAAATAAGTGTATACATAAAAATATATTTCAAAACCCAGCACCTGATAAAACCGTCAGTAAAATATTAAATCCAGAGAGAGAACGAGAGAGTATCTGTACAAAGTAAAACAGAAATTGGAAAACATACCCCACATCTAATTAGAGTAGTGTAATATGATAATTAATCTTTTGTCTCATCGTGCGAAGTAAATTCCAGAAGATAAAGTTTCCTGAACACCAGTTAGATCCCAAAAAATATTAGAAGGAGCTTCTAGAAGAATAAGTGAGCTTCGAGGATAAATCAATAAAAAGTGGAAAGCCCGGGAACACAGATATTGGAAAATTTTAAATGTTCCAAAAAATCCTCAATTAATTGTGAATAATACATTCATTACAAATTTTGTACTGAGTATATTATAAAGAGCTACGAAGTTTTTAAACCATTTCAAATTATTAAAGGCAACACATTACTAAGTTCTCTTGACACAGACTATGAAAATTTTCATGATCCAGCTAAACGACTACTTGTTTAAAAGAGAACGTAATTCCAGTGAAGGGAGACAATTGACAAAATTCATGGTGTAAGTAATTTGTTTATTTCAGCACCAAAAAGAAGAAGTGGTGTATATAATTTTGGCGATTATAAAATGGACGCAAAGAATCTAAGCATATCTTGGAAAGCCAGGAAACATGTGATCATTGCGTGAATATATGAAGACCTTCGTGGTTATAAAAGCAATGTAAACAGGCGGACAATGAAATTTGCCCACCAAGAAGAATGCATCGGATTGAACTGAAATTTTCTGGACGTAATGATACAGATGAATGATACACATGATGGCAAAATCAGAGCTGCAGGACAATTACAGAGGCATTTGTGGCACGCAGTCCGGTCATCTTTAATAGCGAGTCGTAACTTCTCGTGCGGCGATACATGCTGCAATACTGTCCGGCATGGAGGCAAACAGACGCCTGATGTCCTGCAACAGACTGGCCCGCACGTGTTTGACGGTGTGCTCCAAATCCCGAATAGTGTGGCATGGCGGCAGCCGATGTTTCAACCAGTCCCACACATGCTGAACAGGGAACATGTCTGGGGAGTGGGCAGGCCATGGAAGTGTCTTGACATGACGTAGGCCTTCCTGGGCATCACGAGCCGTGTTCGGCCCGGCATTATCTTGCTGGTAAAGCACATCTGGAATCCCGGCCAGGAATGGGAGCACATGGGGCCGTAGGATCTCATCCACATACCGCTGGCCCGTCAATGATTCACGTACCACTGCTAGAGCTGATCGGCAATGGCTTCCCAGACCATAATGCCTGTAGTGAGGATGGTGTGGCGCTCGATAGCAAGGTTTTGAATGTGCCGTTGACACGAAGACCTCCACACCCGGACACAATGATCATCAGTCCCCAGAACGAAGCGGCACACGTCGCCGGTCTGTGGTGTTCTACGTCTCCGGCCTAGCACCACTGCACACGGAGCCGGCGATGTTCCGGTGTTACTGGCAGCACACGTAAGTGGTGCTTGGATCGCAGAATCGCTTCCTCTAAGCGTCGGGAAATGGTTCGTGGGCACACGGCCGCCGCTACATCTGTCTGTACAGTTATCCACATCCCGTGGGATCCGCTCGTGCCCGCCCTTCGATCCGTCCTTCATTCCAACCGGTGGTCCTACTGTTGCGTCTGGATCCGCTCCGCCGTGTGGCAGTGCCGTCACGTGTCCACTGCTCCCAACACAGTAAGATGGTATTGTCAGAACGACCCAAATGGCGGGTTACACGGCGCCCCGACCACCATACGGTTTTCAACCCGATGATCCGGCCGATCTCAAAGTCGAGAAATTGCGTAAATCGACGTCTCTGAGCTCTACCAGGCATTTTTGTCACTCTGTACCCTTGCTAGCATCGGCCGGTGCTTTTCGCTTTCATGGGGCATCGACTATACGCCGGTTTATATGGCTGCCGGTTCATGCCTGCGGCGCCACCATAGGATGTACGGTAATGAGCTCTCTCACCAGACGTGGTTCATTTGAAAACCAGCACGCGCTCTAGCTATTTGCCAAGTTTCGCGGTTGTGCCATGTTTTATTCTAGGTGCTCGAATTTTATTGTCCGTGATTGTATTTCACCGTAAACAAAGAGATACGAATATGCAAATATGCTGAAATTTTAATCATCTTCCATCGAGAATGCTTCTTCCTTTCGACAGTATTGTCATTTTTGGACTAATACCCTTGTCAATGCGTAACTTCAAAATTTATATTGCTGTCCAAAATGAATATGACGACAAACATCCGAGCAAATGTCCAGAACGAAACTACCGATTGAAAAGATTTTTCTGAGACATGTGCAAGGATAAACGCTAAGGCAACCTACCCAAGCAACGTTGTGCTGGCTCATATGGAAATATGCAAATCACGAACACACGGCATCGAGCTGAAAGGCACACTGCTTTTATAAACGTCCTTCTGAGAAATATGCGGCAATTGCAGCTTGAATGGGGCTGTTAGTTGAAGAATTGCGGTTCAAAATCACCTAGAAGGCTGTCGGTAGATTGAATACAGAGCAATCTCAAGCTGAGGTAATAAGATGGCTGAATGTGTCGAGGCAAGTTGCATCCAATATCTGGAACACAGTTCCAGAAAATTGGAGCGGCAAACGTAAGGTAAGGATAAGCACACATACGAGACACAAATGTCACGACGCCCGATCTTTGCATCTAACATCACGCCGCCTTTGACAGTTGATATCAGAGCAATTTTGTCAGTAATTCCCTGCAAACAGTTTAGAGAAGATTCCACAAAATACATATAGGTCTGTACGCAAGCCGGCAAACGATCTGTATCTAACTCATTGCATCGCACAGAAGTGTCTGTCCGAATTGGGCCCAACACCATCACCCCTGATCAAGGGTGCGTTCTGTTCAGTGACATGTCAGGGTTGTGGTACAGCCAATATACGGATTATCGACGTGTGTGCATTTGGAAAGACGTGGGAAAGCAGAAATCTTTCCTCCAATATTAGAGAATCGGAAACACTAGGGGTGGAAAACATCTGCTTTAGGTTGGCATCATGTTGGATCGGAAGGCAGCGTTTCAGTTGTTTCCAAAAGTCATCCTGACTGTTGTACGCTACAGGAACTATATCCTACAGCCTATGCATGGTCTCTAAGGGGAGCTGTTCGTCCCAGTTCCTTTTTATGGACAATCACTGTACAGACAGATAATGCCCGTCCCCATATCGATCGGCTAGTTTACGTGTAGCTTGAGAGTGAAGAATTTCACAAAATGGAAAAGCTCGCGTTATGTCCGGACCTGAACCCGATAAAATATGTCGGATGTGCCCTGGGAACGACAATTTTACGCCAGCAGCGCGCTCCCAAATTACTCCCGAGACTACGACGCGCAATGGCAATTTTAGGCCAAACTCTCATACATAGACTTGTAAACAGCATGAGGGATCCTTCTGCGAACTATATCGCTATTCGAAGTAATAATGTTCCATTTTGGCCAGTCGAAATTCTCTCAGCTACTTGCATCATTTTTGGTCTGCCAAGTTGGGACGGCATGCTTCCTACTCATGCGGTGGTGGCAATCCTTTTCTGTTGTGTATTGCTTCGTTACAGATATATTCGTGACTGTACCAATGGTAATTAGATTCTGTCTTATGAAATTTTTGGTATTGATGATTTTGAGTTTGTCAGGTTAAATTTGGACACCAATGTACATTCTCATTACATACAAAATTCCTGAGCAAAACATTAGTGATTTTATGATAAACATGTTAGTGTTTACTACGTTATTTGGCATCGCTCTTACAACGATAGCTAAGAAGTTACACAATTTCGTTGGGCTGTTATGCCGGTGTGACACTCGCAACTGATTTGCTTCAAAAATTTTAATTTTTGTGAGGCTGAACTCTTACTTTGATGAGGCGCTTATGTCGAAATTACGGCACTAAATTCGCATGTCAGGCGTACGCGACGGTAAAATACATAATCCTTCATCAGAGCAGTGTCAAATGCACTAGAAATTCGTTACAGCATACCAAAAGTGCTTAAACGAAACATTAGGTCGCGCCTACCGCTTGGAATTTCTAAAAAACATTTAATTACATTTAGTCCGAAATTCGCAAATTTACGCTACTGAGGATAGCATTACATGATACGTTGAAACTATAGTTTTAGTGTTACGCCGCTAATATGATAACAACAGAACAGTGATAATTCGTAACTTTTCGCTTTTGTTTTGTGTGATAAATCGTGCTTGAAGCACATCGTATGTAATAAGTTCTTTTATTTACATAAACTTATTGAAATATTTCCCTTTCAGAAAAATCGTTTGACCCAAAGGAATAATATGCATTGAATCGCACTAAAGGGCTTCCGTACGCACAAAAGGGATCAAACAATGTTTCGAGACCAGACGAATATACATTTTTGGGACAAAGATGTGCAATGGTTGTGAAAAGAAAGTTAACCAGTCAGCAAAATTTAAGAAATACAAATATGCAGCATTTTGCTTAAATCCCTCGTTTGAATAAAGGTTATTTCTATAACAGATCTTAATAACATGATTAACCAACTGCTGCTTCATTGCAAATGTTTCCAAAGTATTAATGGGTTCATCACTCCCAAGCACTGATTGAATTTCAAAAACAATATTCTTTTCTCAAAGTAGATCCGGCGTTCGTGTTATAGAGTGACGTATTTCAAATTCTGTCTTATTGAAAGTATTTTGGAGAGTTGCATTCCATGATTAGTTTTGGAAATCTACCTTTGTCGTTGCCTGTTCACAGCTGACTAAATCATGTGAATCCATATTTAAGCTGTATTTATATTTTTATCTGTAGTATCCATCCATTCTACCATATTTTGACCTGCTACTGGGGCAGTTCACTTCAAATGTTAATTGATGTAAATTATGCTAGAAAATACTTTGAAGGCTCCTTTATGTCGCGTGAACTTATTAATTGAGTTAATTGTTACTGGCAAGACAAGACAGCTTCTTTGAAGCTTTTGTGAATGCGCGAAACTGTGTGCCTGCTAATATAGATTCTTGTTTTTAATAGCGATGTACAGAAGATTTTTGATGAAAAAATCAAGCTGTAAATTTTTTGAACACAAATACTTAACATTCATCGTAACAAATAAAAAATGCTTTCAAGGCGATGTCATACAATTCGAAATTAAAGTTAAATTACAAAATTGAGATTTTTAGCTACACAGAAAGAAAATATAAGTAAAATTTTACGTATTGTATGCGGCACACTTGAATTGTAGGGCTTAACGTTAGTAGGTCAGTTTCAGAAAAAAATTTAATGGCCTAACAAAGTTTTAGCTCCGCGACTCCTATTCAAAGACGAACAGGAAAAAAACAGGGTAAATAAAAATTTCAAATCCTTTTTGGATTCCATATAAAAAATAATGGTTTATTGAATTTATTGAAAACGTAGAATATTTTCAATACTATTCAAGGGATGAAAGGTCAGGTGATGCCTAACATCACAGAGTCTCCTTGACAAATGTCAACGTCGCCTTCTCGTGGCGCATCCTGTTCCCACTAAAGGGGCTCTGACGACCTCCAATAGAGGTATAACTATACTATCGGGATTAGAGGAAATGCAATCCCACAATCACCAACCCGCTTGGCTAGCGCGGTAAGCTATGGCCAAACCACTCCAAAATGACTCCACAACTTAAATCTTGGCCCTCAGTCTCCGGCAGCTGAAATGTACCTGGCCAAGGCAGCGGCCAGTGCGACATGAAGTCAGAGGGTGCGAAGAATCCCCTGAGGACCGGACGAGGCTGCCATCTGATGCTGACCTTGGCTACGTAAAATGGACGCTCCCTATCTTCTGATTCAAGGCTTCTTGAATTGGAAGAGGAACTACAAAGTATCAACTGGGACATCGTCCGGCTAAGTGAGGTAAGGAGAAAAGGAGGTCTCATTGAACTGAAAAGTGGACATCTCTTCTATTATCGTGGGACAGATACTTGCAATACTACTGGTGTTGGATTTATAATAAACAAGAAACTGAAGGATAAAGTTGTAGAAGTTGAAGGTTCCTCTGACAGAGCTGCACGACTCGTTATCCAACTCTCGAGACGATACAAGGCTCAGATTACTCAAACTTATGCACCCACCACAAGTCATCCAGAAGAAAAAATTGAAGAATTTTTTGAGGAAATTCTTCATCTAAATAATAAAGGTAAGCAGCACTTGAAGATAAATATGGGAGATTTCAAGGCAAAAATTGGGTAACAGCAACAGAATGAAATTTCAGTAGGTAAATTCGGTCACGGCAACAGAAACCATCGTGGAAATACTCTCGTTGAGTTTGCAGAGGCAGAAGGGTTTTTCATCGTGAACTCCTTTTTCAAGAAAAAGCCACACAGGAAAAGGACAGGGAAACATCCAAATGGGATGACAAGTGAAATTGATTTTATTATGTGTAACAAAAAATTTGTCATAGAAGACTGCAGTGTGCTAAACAAGTTCAACACAAGTATTGACCATAGATTGGTGAGATGTAAGATGCACCTCAACACTAAACTCGAACGTGGGAAGCTCAAAAGGCAAACAAATTGTATTGACATAACCAACCTTAAAAAACACCATAATACCTTCAAGCTGGAACTGAGGAACTGATTCTCTGCTTTAGAAGGCCTAACATCGGAAGAAGTGGATGATTATGAAGTTAACAGAAAAGTAACCAAAGCTCTTATGGAAACAGCAACAAAATTAGCTGGGTCTAAGAACAAGTTGCATGTGAACAAATTATCAGCAAAAACCAAAATCTTGATGCAAAAAAGAAGAGAGATGAGGACAACTAAAGAAGATGTGACTACCAAATTGGAATATATAGAGCTATGCAAGACAGTAAGAAAAATATCACTGAAGGCGTAAGGAAATTCAACTGTGAACTAGTAAGGAAAGCAACTGAAAAAAAACAAAGCCTAAAGATAGCAAAGGGACATTTCAGTAAGTGAAGAAAACAGATTATGGCTCTCAGAACAGAAGATGGTTCTGTAACAAGAAATAGAGGCGAAATCTTAACAAGAGTGAAATATTTCTACTCCAAATTCTATGAAAGGGATAATACATGTACTCCAGACATCATGAAAGGTACCAGTACCAGAGTTCTTCCAGTCCTCCCAGCAGAAGTTGCACATGCAATCAAAAACATGAAGCGGGGAAAAGCTCCAGGTGAAGATGGAATTACTGTAGACATCATGCACGAAACAAGTGGAGAAATCGAAACAGTATTCGCCTAAACTTTTACTCGATGCCTTAATGAAGGGAAGATTCCTAAGGATTGGAACAACGTTACAATGATCCTGCTACATAAAAAAGGCGACATTGAGGATTTCAAGAACTACAGTCCTATCAGCCTCCTATCAGTGGTTTATAAAATCTTCACTAAAGTTCTTTTACACCGTTTGAAGGTAACACTGAACATGGCTCAACCGAGAGGACAAGCTGGATTCCGGAGTGGCTACAGCACAATAGATCGTATCCACGTACTGAGAGAACTAATTGAAAGAGCGTGGGAATATGAACTTCCAATGTGCATGACTTTTATCGATTATGAAAAAGCATTTGATTCGGTGAAACCATCAGCAGTTACAATGGCTCTTAAATTCTGCGGTATTGAAGATGCATACATCAATATTATTAATAACATCTATGAAAACGCAAGTGCTAAGATTCGGCTGTTTGAAAATACAACACACATAAAAATTGGTAAGGGAGTGAGGCAAGGTGACACCAACTATCCGAAGCTCTTTAATGCGACATTGGAAAATGTCTTTTATTCACTGAACTGGGAAAACAAAATGATAAAGATTAATGGAGATTATCTAACACACCTTCGTTTTGCTGATGACATAGTCATTTTTGCAACTCCCCCATCAGAGCTGCAGAGTATGATCCAGGAACATGCTGACAAGAGTAAAGAAGTGGGATTAAAAATGATTTTTTAGAAGACAAAAGTGATGTTCAATGCTTTTACAAGAAATGAAGATTTATCGATTGATGGAGAAAAGCTGGAGATAACAGACACGTACGTTTATCTTGGACAGCAGATATCAAGTCAAGGTCACATTAATGAAAAAATTAATCGGCTTACAAAACTTGCCTGTAGAGCTTTTGGAAGAGACAGCATAATTTTCAAGAGCAATATGCCATTATGTCTTAAAAGAAAAGTGTTTGATCAATGCATCTTTCCAGTGCTTACGTCTGGTGCAGAGACGTGGACCTTTACAAAAGGAGACATACAAAGGCTGCAGACAACTCAAAGTAGCATGGAGAGGTTTATGCTTGGTGCAACCAGGAGAGATAAGAAGAGGTACTTGTGGATCCGTAAAATGACAAGAGTGGAAGAAATCATGATCAGAGTTAAATCCTGAAATGGCAATGGGCTGGACATACTGCCAGAAGGACAGACCATCGATGGACAGGCGAAATTTTAGATTGGATTCCAAGGGACAGGAAAAGACCCAGAAGAAGACCACATTTGAGATGGGTGGATGAAATTCGAAAGTATGCAGGAGTGACATAGAGGAGACTGGCACAAGACATAACTTTGTGGGGGAGACTTTGGGAGACCTTCATCCAGTAGTGGATTGATAATGGTTGACAATGATGATGATGATTTGAGATGACCCATTAAACAAACAAACAAAAACTTGAAACAAAGCCAACCCTGAATAAAATATCGGGTTTAAACGTCTTATACTTTGTGGTCTTTCCAATGATAAAAAAAAAATTCAATTTGAGTCAATATATCCGCCTTTAGCTAAAATGTCAGAAAATTACTATTTAATGAGAATTTACGTTCTAAAAATATCCGAAATGGGCTTACGGTCATGCATGAGGAAGTGAGCGGTCTTTTAATTTGCGCTTTTGTTTCAACAAGTTATTAATAAAACAAAATTTCGCTGACCAGTGGCGCAATGGTCTAAGCGATGGCTACTGATTATTCGTATAATAGAGGTTCGGATCCGGGTGAGGCATGGTTCTTGCGTTTGTCTTACGGCGCTGTATCTGTCCCTTCCCTGGAACCAGTGGCCCTGTATTAAGAACGAGCGACTTCTTATAGCCCATTGAGTTGCTCGCGGTGGTCGTCAAACCTCCAACCAAAAAAATGCATTAAATAAAACTTTGCATGCTCACTGCACTGACTCTCTCCCTCCTGTGGAACCAGATGTTCTAAATTAGGAACTGCTGACTGCTTATAGCTAACTGAGTTCGCTCCTGATGGTGGACGTTAAACGCAAAATAGGAAAACGGTAAATAATATCAACCTTAAGTGCGAAGGGTTATTTTTGTATGGTAATAAATGTTGTGTGTGGGTGCTGCCCCGATAGCGCAGTGGTCTAAGCGATGGCCTCTGATCATTCGTCCGAAAGGGGTCCGGGTTCGAATCCCGGTGAGGCATGGATGTTGTGTTTGTCTTACGGCACTGGCTCTCTCCCTTCCCTGGAACCAGTGACCCTAAATTAGGGACGGGCGACTGCTTATAGCCCATTGAGTTGCTCACGGTGATCGTTAAACCTCCAATCAAACAAAAAAAAAATGTTGTGTGAGAATAACAAAATTTAATTTTCGATGGTTTTTTAAGTATGTACTCCAATAAGCTTCTTAATTACGTATACTTGGCATCGTCTCATAAGTGCGTCACTCAAAAAACTATAATGGCAAGTAATCACCCTTTGCGGTATATATCAGACAGAACATCTTGTAATGCACCAGTTGTTCAACTGAATGTGAGAATGGTGACAAGAGCGTTTTCAACGGCTTTTAACGTGGCATCGTAATTTTTAACATGCGCATGTTTCGAATATCATCCGAAAGGCAATTCTGCTGTGCTCTTCACGCACAACGGGTGCAAGGGTTTTTGCAAATGATGCAATAATCGAAAACCTTCCAGTTGTTTGCGGTATTTTGGATAAAATTCAATTAATTTTAGAGAGGACACCTATGCATTTCGAAAGCCTTACATGTTAATAAAAATATTCTGAAGTATTAAGCGTATATCAATTGCAATGCTTTCTGTTTCTCATATTCAGAGGACGTGTGTTTCAATTCAGTATAATAAATTCTTTACGAACGTGATTTTGATGATAAAATTCAATTTTGTCTGGAAAGTTGTTTGCCTTCGATATATTATTGCAATTCTTTATTTTATTAATGTAATATCAAATCAAGATTTACTTATTTACACAAGGAACACGGGATATTCATGCACAGCCTATGAAAAGGCAAAATTAAATAAAGGAAAAGTTCTTGAATGAATGTGCATCTCCAAACTTAATTTTTTGCTTGAGCATCAGCTTATTAGAACATATTAAAGTTAGCGATGCCATTGCTTTAAATGACATTGGACTGGAAATATTGAAAGAAGAACCGATCACCGATGGGCAACTGAGATATTACAATGGATACGAAAGGGCAGGAAAACCCCAGAAGAGTACCACGCGTCAGACGGCTGTATGAATTTTGAAAGCATACCAAAGAGATGAAGAGATTGGCTCAACATAGATTCTTGTGGAACAAACTTGGGCAGACAATCACCTATCAGTGGATTGATGATGGTCGACAATTATAGGCCAAAAACTAAGGACAGCCAGACATCCCTTGTATCGACAGTAATATTTATCACAAAACATTACACTTCTTTTAAGTCCTATTCTGATTGTAAATGGCAGAACGCAAAATACTAACATTCAGTTACGGAGCGCAAAAATTATTTTCTATCTTATCTCGGCATACCAATATCGGTCACAGGAAAAACAGAAAACCAAAGCATTTTTCAGCTGCTGAGGGTTTGTTAAGTGGATGTGTAAACGTAACCTGTTTTTAGATTTGATTCAAATAAAATCTCAGGGAAAATTCTCATATACATCTGGAATATAAAATGTATCTGCAACTATGCGACAGCATATTTGAGAGACGTCTTGAATATTTCACGAGGGCGACAATATTTTATATATTTATTCTGTTTCTTAATGAATTCAAATTTTTCCGTGACTCACTTATAAACGTGGAAAGAGCGATGACCTCTGTTCAATGTTCCTAGTCCACGTCAAAAGTCTGTATTAATTATTAATTCGCCTTCTAGTTATGTCTTCAGTTGCTGTTTACCATCTTTGGTGAATCCCCAGCATTGTGCGGGGCTCATGAAGCAACCTGCCAAAGTGGCTTGGCTGTCAGTGTATGTGAGTCTGGAGGAATTCGAGACCGCTGTGGTGCAGTGGAAGCATATTTGGCGCGTAACTGAAAGACACTGGGTTTGATTCCCTGTGGCGACCAATAATAATATTTCCGTTACTCACTTATAAACGTGGAAAGAGCGATGACCTCTATTTGATGTTCGTAGTCCACGTCAAATTTTAGAATCAATGGTGAACATTAAGTTTGAAATTTTTTTCAAGCTTTCCTTTTTCAGGAAACACTATGCTCACCGTGCTGTCTTCAATATCTTACAAGCGGTTTTGTCCCATAAGGTAGTTCTCTTTATATTATCAGCTCAAAGAACATTAAGCGACCTGTCTGCAAATTACGTTTGTAACAGTAAACTAGGAAACACAGCCGGGAGTGTGAATGGACGTTATACAGACTCACATCTGGCTTAAAACATGGCAGAAAGCATCTGCACTCTAGTACAGTGCAACGGCGTACTTTGCCCACTTCTCTGAATTCGCTGGATCTCCGGGTGCATTTCAAAATTGCTGGTCTTAGGATATTGGCGCTTAATTTCCAAAGAAAGCAATGCAAATTCACAGCATTCTACGAAGTACACACTGCTCTTTTTGTAATCAATTGCCAAATTTCCACAAGAGCTGCCATCCCACAGCGGTAGAACTCTGAAAGTTTTGAAGAGAGAAATTCTCTACTTAGGATAAGAAACTTGCTCTTAATGCACGGTGTTCAATCTTCCTGCAGGATTTCAGATACAAGAAAAGCTTTAATGATTAAAAACACACACAAAAAAATATATATATACATTGTTAAAATCCCACGAACATTTTCGTCATCGAGTCGAGCACATCATCAGATGGAAGAACCAAGTTGGAGTCTCAGAAACATATTTATACATAGGTATCGTTGCCAAACGTTCTCAATGAGAGGATATAAATCCAATAAAGCTCACTTAGTGTAATGTAGTGTGAAAAATTAGAGTCCTTTGGAGTTCAATTATTGCTAGTCAGAATCTGCCATGATAGAAGAAGGTACCGGAATCGAGGACAGTAATGTTTTCCAGGCTTGGGAAATAAAGTTGGGTGCCTTATCATCGCAACAAGTGTCCAGTCGATATAAAATATAAAGACTCTCCTTAAAAAGTACTGTATCTCTCGTTACAGAAGGGGATAAAATGGATACATCTGTCAAAAAAAGATAATGTGTACCACCTGAAGGGAGTCTGGATAGAGCAATAGATGACGATAAATTTCTCACAATATATTGATGTTTCCTTATTCTTGTTTGTAATCTCCATATGGTTGAGCCACCATACGTATATAAAGTCATTGACCTGAGGATCGACTGATTTCATTGTAATAGAAAAAATACCACATTGGTCTGAGAGCTCAACACGGTCCCGATCATTTTTAATCAAACTACGAAAATTCTATATTTTAGCCCAAAACCGCGATTTTACCTGTGACAGATATTCGAAAAATGTTACATTCACATTATGAACGTAAGTCATTGATCCAACATATTTAACATCTCTTGTTCACGTGTCAGTGTAGTAAGTGTCGAATTTTGGATTTTACGATTGGTTCTGTGAACTTCTGAATACGGAAATCCGTGTTCCTAAGCAATGCAATACACGTTTTGAATTTCTTCGTCAACGAATGCTACGCAAGAGGAGTGGGTAAATGTTCGACGGATAAGAAAGTACTGGGTTGAATCAAGCGAAATCATGATGGCTGAAGCAGAAGGTTTTCTGTAAACCGAATAACTCAGATGCTGAGAGCTGGGGTCCCTACGAAGCCGGAAATCTAAAAACTGTTGTCCTCCACTGTAAAAGATACGGAAAGGCAAACAGACGACAACCGTGTTGTAAAAGAGCACAAATGTTCGAGTGATGAAGGCCAATAGACCAAGACATCGTCAGCATAACTTACATATAATAAAGGTTTAACCAGACAAGAATCTGAAATGCGGTTCTCCACGTCTCGGAGAAGAAATTCAGCCAACAGAAGTGAAAGGGCGGACAGCATAGGGGCTCCCTCGAGTTGGCGATTAAAATGTCATTAAACCTGAAACACGATCGTTTTTTAATGAGGTTTAATGCCCGCGAAACAGCTTCAATTTCTTCAGGAGGGTACATACTCCAATTGGAAAGTTTACCTTCAATGATATTGTGCAAAATAGAAAATGGAACATTGAGAAACAGAGACACAATGTCTAAAGGAACCATAAGGAAGAGGTGACCAAAATGGTTAAAAGACTTAATTCTTTACAAATTTTTGTGGAACTGGAAATACAATAGCAAGAATGCTAGGATTTTAAGTCTACATCTGTTAAAAATGCTAAAGACTTTTCATTTGACCAGGTATAAGCTGTAAGTTCCATTTTGTTCCAAGGATGGTACTAATAAACTGGATGTAGAATTTTTATCTGATATGAGTACGAAAAAAATGTTTTACTATTATTTGGCGTTAAATCCAAATTTTGATCTTGCAAATGTGCTCATCGTAAGACGAGCACTTTTTAAAACATATGGTCAAGCTCGTCTAAAATGCAACTTTTTTTCAATTTTTAATTATTAAATACTATTTTTAAAATTTATGGCAGGCGACTTATGAGGTTTAATAAATATTATTTCGCATGTATCATACTAAAGTATTTTTTGAATTTATGGTAACATATCTTAAAACTAAACCCGGGGATTTTGCAGTTTGATACTTAATTTTCCACAGATTATTCAGCCATATCAAAATGCCATATTTCTATTGTTTGTAAATGGAATTCATTTTCTATTTCGGAATGCGATTTTACCATGTTTGGTGAAACGGACTTCATTTTTTCCCTAACCCATTAGATTTCATACACAACTGCAGGATGCACCAGCTTCTAAAAAAAATTATCTTGAGAACCTAAAAATATGGACAGAGATTAAAAAAAAAAACAAGAAATAACAGAAAGAGAGAAGAGCCGCACTTTTTATGTAACTGACAAATTTCTGTATAGTGTGAATGATGAAATATAAAAATGACTAAAGAAAAAATTAATGAATTCCAAGAACGCGATATTCTTCTGCTCTCTTGATGATCTTCAGAATGTTCACTAGCATGGAAAGCATGACCCCATTGCAAGAAGCTCAGAGTGGTTCAAACGGAGCCGCCGCACAAGGGCCCCAACTTCATGGAGGTGCCATGTTGAAAAACTGTTGTACCCTATTTCCTTCACACATTCCATTCCACCCTATTTGTATGTAAAACGGTACAGCATATGAGTGAAAATGTGAGATATACGAGTCCTTTCATACATGAAAAAGACGTGCTGATTAGATATGACGAAAGGGCTATAAATCTCACTAGAATAGTTCAAACATCAATGTAACAATTTAAATCAAAATGGAGTCTTGTTTTTGGCGTGGTTCTAAGGAGCGACACACAATACTATTTAATTTTAATGTATGTCTTCCATATGCATCTGAAAAACTCTGGAATATAGCACACACACAAATAGCTGTTATTTCTTGTTTTTTTTAATCTCTCTCCGCATTTTTAGATTCTCAAGATAGATCTTTTTTTCGAATCTGGTGCATCCTGCCTAAACAGACATTGGAACACAAAGCGTCAGTAGCTTAGATTAGGCCCTGAATCTAAATATGTGTTGTTTACGAATAATTCATTGGAAAAGAACAAATCAGAAAACTGAGTCATTGGCGAACTAATGTTTCTTGGACAGCACCGATTCAACTGAAGCGCCTGAATGAATCACTCGGTATAAATTTTCATTAGATATCAAAACCCCACCATGACGTCTCGTTGAGCTTTATGTTCTGGTCTGAAAATCTTACCTTATTCAATAGTGTACAAATGTAATATATTACGTGAACTTTTAGAAACTATCATATATCAAAACACAAGGGGAATATTTCTGTATTAGAAATAAATTTAAACTTAACAATCTTCCCCTAAACCGAAAGTGTCAACCATATAAATAGCTCCAAGATGTACATATTTCCGTGTAGTCAACGTTGAAAGACGAACGGATCCGAACAGAATCATTTCTGTAAACAAAGTCGTACTCCAAACCGGAGGTATCACCGAACTATTTGTTCTAATCAGTCGTATAATCGTTCTTGTGAATCTGAATAATTGATTTCGAAATGATTGGTTTTGCCCATCGCCACGTGAAACCACTGAACTTTTGTGACCACGATCCAGCGCAAATTGCGTGTTTGAGTGCGCGCGCGAGCTCGTTTTTGTGTGTGTGATAACGTATTTCAGCTTGTCCTTGTTTAGTATCCATTAAAACATTTTTAATTACATTTCATATTGTTCTTGTAATTTTATTTTACTAGGTAAAAATTTATTGGGCGTTGAAACACTTCTGACTGTTATGCACAGGCTTACCGGACATTCAGTTGCACTTATTAATGAACAATGGCTGAACAATCTCAGAACAGAATGAATAACACCCGCACCGAAATGAATATTTCGTCGGCGTATGTTCTTCTGAGCACCAACTGGTTCGTGCGAATTTGGAGTAAATATGATCACTCTGCTGCAGAATCATGAGAAGTTCTGGAATGCTTTTATGGCGGATTGTATTTGTGCGGCACGTTTTCCCATAGACTACTATTAATTTTACATTGGACTGAGATCGGGAAAGCACTCTGCATTATCAATTCAATGGATATCCTCACTAGGACAAACTGTGCACAACACACTGCACCCAAAACTGTGCACAGCGCCATGAGACAGACGAACGGGACGAGGAGCATCATCATTGCAGCACTGCATCCCGGTTGTTGACTCTTGGCTGCCGTAGATATTCTATTTAATAATGATCCCGCATTCTCCCAACGTCGACTTCCCCTTGAAATGCGATAACACACTGAACTAGCTGCCATCTGGGAATAAGAAGATGTCCAACTAATCTGAAGTCCGGACAGTGTGAGTCATTCATCAGTGATTATTGTGCTGTGAAGAGTGTCCTCTATAACGGCAAACCGCTTCGGAGCATTGAGGCATATTGTCATAATGCATGCCTTAACACCATTTGACACGAAATATATGCACCTGTGCTTGATGGACGAAGATCGGTCAATTAGCACACAACAATTTCCACACACCCTGTGGCCATTATCGCCAAGTAATGGCGATAATGTTGTGTTACCGTTGGCTCATACATGGGTGACGACTTCTTGTAAAATATCTGTCAGAATTTCTGTGTCTCCTAAATCACGACCAAAGACTTGAAACTATGCTGTGTTCTACAGCATTTCATATGGACACATCGTTCGCTGTCCGGGGTTCCAATTTGTCGATCATCCCAGCTATGTGAAATCATATATAATATGTAGAGACATCCTTTGTTACTTCAGACGCCAGATTTCCCTGTCCATCGCTAAAACATAAAATTAACTGAAATCAGACATTCAGAAATTTATGCACACGATTTTAGGAAGAGAGTGTTTGCGACCACAGTTTTTAAACAACCATTAGAAGAACCGCCCGGCCTTTCTTCTTCGTTAGGCCAGGTAGAAGACCGACTCCTAAATTTTATTTCCTCGAAGACAGTACGCTGGTTTGTCGGCTTAACATGCTCGTCAGCGATACGGCGATTACTCAGTATCTCCAACCTTTCTAACTGCCCAGGATCGAACCCAGTTCCTTTCCATAACAGCCAGAAGCGAAGACCACTATGCCATCCGTTGCCATGAAATGAGACATGACTAGGCCTCATGCCGCTTTACACTCACAGCAGCTGTCATGAAGCACCGCATATTAGCGTAAAGGCTGTGCACCAGGAAAAATATTTATACATCACACCGGAGTGGTGCGCATATCCCGTCCAGCCATTTTAGTTCCATAACGCTGTGTAATCGCAGATAACCTGCTCATAGCGCGGTTGATTTTAACTTGTGGAATGTGACCTAATTAAAGGCGTCAAAATTGAGAAGCTTCCGCATATGACGAACATACGTACAGAAATACAGAATAATATATATAATTAATACTAAGTAAATGTTCATATCGTGTTTACGTTGACTTTCTATGTTGATTTCCGCCGTCTATACACGATCATTATTCAAATAACAGATTCAAATAACACATTTGACTGTTTAGATGATTTATTGTGATGAAGTTAATTATTAAATTCATATAGTAAACATTATAACTTTCAGGCTCGCAACGGACCCATCTTCAGATGTTATTAATAGAATGGAACTGAGTATCATTTGAATATATCAATGATATGTGGTTTTCTTGATATTGTCACCTGCTTGTGATGGACATCATATATCGGGAATGGTTTGTTAACATCGATAAATATGTTACGTGTCAAGCAACGTATAAAACACTATGTATGAAGGAAATGATTGGTGTAAGTCGCTATATGTTATAACTCATTAAGCACCGTTTTCCAAGGAAAAGGGATGTGACAAGCCGTATCATCATTGCAACATACTTCACCATATTTGTGAATAAACAGACTTTCCATTAGGAGGATTCATGCTTTTGAGTAGGGCGTGGCGATGATGTTAAACAAACTGAAACCTAAAATAAGTGTTTTAATATAAAAATTTGGTATAACCACAGAAAAAATAATTTTCATTTCTCATGGAAATTATTATAATTCAGTACAGCAGAATTATAGTAATAATTCTGCCAATTCAGTTTAGCATACATTCTTCTTCCGCTGCATTTTCCTAATCTTTCAAAATTATATTTCCATTATTCATTTAAGAAAATCAACCCAATATATATTTTTTCTCGTTTTCATCTTTTTTATTCCTGGAGCTATATAGAAGTACTTGTGAATTTTAAGGCATCTATAAATGACTATTCTGTGCCTAATTAAACACTAAATGAGCCCAAAGCATCATTTGATATACATAAAGTTTTAACATAGCAATTTAAGAAATTAAAGCAGCAATGTTTGATGGACTCCAGCAATGAAAGTTTAGATACAATTAGTATCTAAACAAGGAAAGTTTAGTGTGTCCGAAAAGGTCCTTAATCGCTGTGCGCTAACAGGAGATGTTATGCTGGCTGATCACCTACTCAGTCTTATGGCCTTCGCGTACCCTGCGGCCGATGGTCTGTTTCAGGAAAACAATGCGCCGCCCCATCCTGACGAAACCGTTCAAGCATGGCTCGAGGAATGCGTATCTAAATTTGAAATCATTCGCTGTAAAGCAAAGTCTCCGGCTTTATACCCTGTGGCAGCTTTCTGAAATGAGGTGGAGCATGGACATCAGATCCGACGTCTCAGGCAGAGTTGTGGGCAATGCTGTAACAGGCATGGCTGGCACTACCTCCGGAAAACTTCCGGCATCTGGTGAAATTAACGTTTCTTGTCGTGTACAGTTTGTTTTTCATGCTAGAGGATGACCAACACGCTTTTCGGAAGGGAATCTCTAATAGTTTGGCATTTGAGCATATAATGTTATACAACAAAATAAATAAATAAAATGCAATACGTCACAATTTTAGGTACAATTCCTTGTGTACACACACTATTTATTCCGATTCAGTTACTGAAACGCCTTCAAGGCTAGCGCCAATGATAATGCATTTTTTGAAGACAGTGTGATCAGTATTTACATTGAAATCAAATGAGCGTCGTAACTTCCCATTTAGGAACATTTGGGATAAGTCTTCATCCTGGCCTCTTACGACCCTACAAAAAGTATTAGTACATTTTTAAACAAATATAAAAATTCGAAAGCGATGCAGATAAAAAGAATGCAATGAATGTTAAAGGGAAGGTCGCTACTTAAATAACGCTGATTTTATCTGCTTTCAAATGTCGAGCCTCTCATTGGAAATTTCACCATATGCTTTTCGTTTTTTGTTGGCTTTACGGGAAACACAGGAGCTGGAAAGTCATGTGATTCATTCTTTACAGCTGCGTCCGAGGTGTCCGGACTTTTATCTAACTGAGAACATTTGGCATGGTCACAACGAGGTCTGGATAACTATGTTCCATACCCCAGTGCTCGGGAAGATTTCCATAACGTCCTACCTGCATTATGGTACGAGCTGCCCACAACACTGGTCAACAATGCAATTGGAAATATATCTTGAAGTTGTTAAGACGTTCTTCGACACAGAGTTGCTGTTACCGGCACTGAAATCCAGAGGTATGGACAATATGAAATTTACAATTTTGTCTGTATCGCATAGTTTCGATAAACGCACTTTATTGTTTGTGCTATGTAGTCTCATTAATTTCATTTCAATGAGTGTTGCTTTACTCTCATACGTAAAATCTCCATTTTATGCAGTATCACTAACTTTTTGTAGCTAGAGTATTTTAATACGCAGCCCCAAAACTAACGGAAGCGCTTTCCAGTCTTACATAGGTAGAGCATCAAACAACATTCTTATGTTGTTTGATGCTCCTTTTCGTCCTTTTTCGGGCATTGATTGCAGCACCAACTGCCGTCCTTTGATATTTGAAATCCCGTATTATCCATGGATTTTAAATCAGACATGAGGCATAATATACAAGTGTGAATGGCTACCTAATCTTTTACTTGAAAACCATTTAGACCTGTGTACTTGCAGCATCTGATAAGATGGTAATATTTCTTACTGAGTTTTTTCGAGCGGTCATTGCCATGTCATAAACAGTTCACTTTCAACAAGCGATTTGAAATTGTTCTTTACATATTTCAAAATTATCTTTCTAATAATGTACTGTAAGTAAAGGGTATCATGTTGCTATGTTTGTAATACCGTAGCCCCCGATAAGTAAATGTCTTCCGTTATTGCGAGAAACAGGGCAACACCTTTGACCTTTAACCCGCGCCAGAGGTTGTCGGTATCATGATGAGCGTCGCTTGATTCGTGCGTACGGTTTGATGTCGGCATGAATTGGTATGAATGCACCTTTATAAGGCGTGTATTTATGTGTGGTTAACTTCAGAATTCCTATTCGCATATGTATATTACTCAAAGATAAGTATTTTATCAGTGGATGTAACCATGGTACACTGCTTTGCGCAGGGTTGTTTATCAAAGAATGAGAATTTATACCAGCCACTAAAAATTTTCTAGTGCCAAATTACCAACCACGTGCAGTGTCATGACAATAATAATAATTTGAATTTTTTCACTAAAATCTGCCAGTATGTATAAAAGTTATTCCGATAATTAAACTGAATTCAAATTATTAGGCACTACTGCATTTCATATAGAAATAATAAAAATGGTCATTCTTTACAGACAGATTTTGTTTAAGGCTTAAAGTCGAAGTTGTTAGTGGATGTGAAGGCATAGCATACTTCAAACGTCAAATATTCCCAATGTTTGAATGGGTAGTACATCATAACAGTGGATACATTTTCTGTTCATCTACTATATGAATCCTGAATATTGAAAACTACCTATTAAAAAACGCTGCCAATTTCCCAAATATTAATGATTTAGTAATATGTGTTTGCTAATATAGTACAGTGAGAAGCACTTCACTAATTTCGTCAATTGCAGTGCGCCTACTGTAATTGCAATTAATTGTTACGGTAAAAATGCCGCAGATATAGAAATGTTTATTCCTTGCAAAAAGCATTACTTTCAAAGAATTGATAATTTAGAAAAATAATATATATTTCACTAAGCATTTTGTGTGTGCTTTTTTTATGTACTTAAAAAAAGTGTCAGGAACAGTTGCGTTTGTGTAGGGTGCATCTGAAAACCAGAGTTTTTGTTGTTGTTTTACCGGCTGAACAATATCTAATGTGAAAGCATAATTTAATATGTTCGATGTCCAATAAGTCTTTTATATTACAATTAAAGCGGTTAACATATTTTCTTCCAACAGATCTAATTGCTGGCGCAAATCGTAAAAACATGTTTTCAGGTAAACGAAGTTTAGTTATAGATATTTCAAAGTGTATCTATTTCGAATGATATTTTTTTTATGATCGGCTTATGTGAGTTTTTAAAACTGTTCGAAAAATTGAAAAGGCTATAATCATGAATCGAAGTCATGAACGTATGAAAACTGTTCTTTTCTTTTCTGATCTTAAAGTAATGTTCATGTCTATGCTTTGTAAAATATCATTCGGACATATCTGCTCTCAGCTACAAGTTTCCCTACTGCATTGTATAATAATATATACTCTGCTAACGCTTTATCATATATGAAAAGTCCAAATATCAGTTATTTGTATGAAGTATTAAATTCACTCGCAACCATAGGCAAATTTTATACGTCAGGTCAGAGGCTTAATACAATATGTTGATACGTACGTGGAATCATGTTGAAGCATCGAACGTAAGTGAATTCACCGATGGAGCAAAATATTCAGTATAAAATTTCACTGAATAAATTGCTTTAACATTTTCTTTCTGGGTCGTTCATCTAATATGTTACAGAATATTTCACAAGATGATGTTGCTCTGCGGTACATTTCCCAAAATTAGATCGTCTGACATCTTTTCATGCCTGACATGTAGTGGTGGTTTCTAGCGTATCATGTTGCCGCTGAGACAAATGGTGCATAAGTAAATAGGAAGGCATTTACTATTACTGTGGCTTTAGTCATACACAGTCGAGTCATATTACTGGGACGTCTTGCTACTTTTGATGTCAACAGTACGTAGTCAATGAAAGAAGGCACTTGACGTGAGCTGTCTTGGAGGGTATAAAAGGAGTGTTCCGGGCGTTCTGAAAACATATCACTCGTTGCTCTCATTGATAAAACAACGATTTATCAGATTTGTAAGAATGTATGATGAACGGCTTTCGAGTAAAGGGTGGCAGTATTTCTGAAACAGCGCAGTTTATGAACTATTCGGGTGCTTCTGTGGTAAAGTGTATCTTGACTGAAGATATGGAACCATTGCAAATAAGCGTCGTGAAAACTGCGGAGCACCACGTGCCGTTGATGTGAGAGATGAAAATCGGCTGCGAAGGTGCGTGAGGCCCGATCGACACGCTGCAATGGAACAACTCACTGGCCTAATGAACCAGAGAGGTACCGGAAATATGTCTAAACCGAGAGTTCAGCAAAACCTGTTGCGTGTGGGGCTCCGATGCAGACGGATGGTCACTGCACATATGCTAACGAAGGTAAATCAGCAGAAAGGACTTTCATTGGCACTGCAGTATCGGAATCGGACCTCTGCTGATTGGCAAAGGATTGTTTTCTCCCATGAGTCACGTTTTCTGCTTCATCGAACAGATGGAGTTTGGCGTATAAGGTGAGAAACATCGGAAAACAAACAGTCTTCAACAATTGCTTTCAGAACACAAGCTGGTGGGGGCTCTGGGGAATGTTTTCGTGGAATGATCTGGGTGGGTCTACTAGTATCATTGAAAGGCACGATGGACCGTGGTTGTTACAAATCTATCCTTGCAGACCACGTACACTCATACATGCTGATTGTCTTCCCTGTTGCGGATGGGATCTTCCAGCACCAAAATGAGACTTGTCACCGAGCTAGAAATGTTCGAGATTTGTCGAAAGAGCACGATAAGGACTTCAAAATACTTCCCTGGGCCCCTAATTCTCCAAATGTAAACCCAATTGAGCATCTGTGGGACCACCTCAATCATGTTGCTCGTTCAGAGGGTCTTCCACCACAAACCCTCCAGCAGCTGTCAGATGCCTTGCAGTCAGCATCGCTCCACACACCTGTGAACACCTTCCAGCACTTTATTGAGCCACTTCCATCCCGTATAGCTGCTGTATGCGCCACACACGGAGTTTACTTTTGGATATCCCTTTTAAACGTTGTTTCTCGTTGATCACCATTCGCTATGACGCCTGATTCGAATTTTTTTCTTGCTCAAACAGAGCAAAGCTTTCCCACATGCGAGTATAATTTTGAATCAAATGCGGCGTATGCTTTCACTTTATCTTTCGATTTTAGTTTGCTTATGTAACTTATGTTTCAATTCCCTGCAGTATTCTTTCTGAAGAGTATGTTGGAAATTTCTTATACCTCCATACGTTTTGTTTATTGACACCAAATCGTTTCTTAAATGAAAGGTTTAACTCTCATTGTAAATACAGACGACTTCTTGCAGTAGATGGCATAGAATTCAGACGTGTTTCTGTAGCTCCAATATCGATTTGAAACTGGAGCAGAAAGTACCTGTAAACGTTTGCGTGCACTTGAACAAAATGGCCACAGGAACGTACTAAATTATTTACACTGCCTATGAGGAAGACGCTGTGTTCCGCGTGAAATTTGAAATTCGTGAATAATGAAGAGCGATTGAAAGATACCCCACTCTGGCTTAAGGCTTCGACATCGACTGCAGACATTAATGTCAATACCATCGACGCACTTTCAAACAAAGACCAGCGAATAACACTTGATGATGTTTCTAATGTGATGAATATGTGCATTGGTTCCGTTGAGGACACTATGAGAAACAAGTATGAGTACCGAAACGTAACTCTGAAAGTTCACGACCACGCATCATATCCGTATTCAAAGTTACGGATAACACGACAGAACGTTTCAGCTTTCTATACGTTTCTTCCCACCCACAGCGCAGCTTCCTGACAAGCTATTCCTTACACTTCTGAAAATATTTCGAAGAACTCGAATAATTTTGTTAATATGGAGTGTGTCGTCAATCGGATAATCTAAAATATAGAAAACTATTCTGAATAACACACTGCTATTCCTTCGATAGCCATTCGGAAGCGAAAACCAGTTCCTCCTAAATTTTCACAGTTACTCTTGGAAAACCATGAGATATTTTTTTCACATTTCCTTTCAAGCATATTCTGCCGTAAATTTTCATCAATAGAGTTACATCCACCGACATTGTCTGCTTTGACAAGTCGTGTTGTAAGTATGCTCTCCCGGTCTTAAACTGATTTTTTTGAGAAAATATTTGGCAGTTTCGTTTTTCTCCTTTGAGCATTTGTTTTGTGTTCTTCACTTTATACGAATGCTTTAGTTTTCCTTTATTTAATTTTGTCAGATCAAATAACCTGCATATAACTTCTGGCAATTTTAGGATTATCATAACTTGACACCGTTTACACATCTTCATATATTTTCGTTTTCCTGCTGTGAACAATACATACCGGTAAACGTTTGTTCATGTCTACAATTTCAAAAGTTATGTATGCCCATCATTAACACAGTGTCAATCGAATGCAAGATCATGGCATGCCGAATGCTTACCTAAATACGGCTTAATCACATTTAGTGTAAAGTAGGAAATCACTTACATATTGGATTTGCGCGTTATTCGATTGGTCAAATCTTTCAGTACTTGCAGTATGTTATGGTCTCACCAGTAGGGCACTACATTTCGGAAAACAAATTTTCCTACCTTACTACAGCATTGAAATTCAGAACACATCGCAAAAACCAAATTCCTCTACATACACTGAGTGGCCACTTTATTTTGACCACCTGGCAGTTTTAAGCAAATGAGCTATAGCTGCACGCTGTTGCCGCCAGAAGGCGAGGCGAGTATAAAAAGGGGAAACTTAGTGCTTGCGACAGTAGTAGAAGGGATTTTGGGGTGACGAGATGGGTAAAAAATGCGATTTGACGGACTTTCAACGTGGGATGATTGCAGGAGCTCGGCGCAACGGATTAAGTAACACGGAAACCACCGCATTCGGGAAATGTTCCAGAGCAGCTGTTGTTAAAGTGTTTAAAGACTGGACTGTCAGCCGAAAGACTGGGTTTCTACGTGCATCGTGTGGTCGTCATCGACTAGTGACTGCTCGGGCGGAACGAAGGTTGTCCAGACTGGTAACAGACAACAGGAGGGTAACAGTGCAGCAGATTACAGATCATCTAAATCAAGGATCCTCACAAATGATCTCTGCATGCACTGTTCTCCGTACACTGTATCGGATGGGATATGGCAGCCGAAGGCCTGTTCGAACACCTTTTCTGTGTGCAGTTAACAAGAGAAAACGTCACCAGTTCGCACAGGAGCACAATAATTATACAATTGATAATTGTAAATACATTATGTGTTCCGATGAATCACGTTTTCAGTTGCACCATGCCGATGGCCGAGTGAGAATTTGGCGGTAACAGCACAAACGCATGGGCTCCAAATGCATTGATACAACCCTTCAAGCTGGTAGAGGCAACGTTATGGTTTAGGGAATGATTTCCTGGCATTCTTTGGGCCCTTTAATTCGTGTTGATCAACGTCTGACTGGTACATCATATCTAATCATCGTTACGGACTAAGTGCATTATGTCATGTGGATGATTTATCCCAATGGCGTTGGCTACTTTCAACAAGATAATGCGTTCTGCCATAGTACTCGTATTGTACAGGATTGGTTTCAGGAACATGCCAGTGAGTTTACTTTGCTTAACTGGCCCGCACAATCTCCAGATCTCAACCCCATTGAGAATTTGTGGGATGAAGTTGAACTAGCCATCAGACAGCTGGATCCACAACCCTGTAATATCAAATTCCTGGAAAGTGCTATTCATCAAGCATGGTCTCAGATTCGACAAACCACCTATCAACATCTCGTGGAGTCCATGTCACAAAGAATCAACACAGTATTAAGTCAAAAAGGTGGCCTAATGAAGTAAAGTACTAAATGTTGATCATAATAAAGTGGCCACTCAGTGTATAAGTAAAAAGTAAATTTTCCTATTTGGTCATCATTTAGCGAGAGATTTCATTTAACAAACATCTTCTAACATAATCAACATTCAGTACATCGAAGGAGATGCACGCCTCCGTCGATAGAATTAAATGCTACAAGATGTATGTTAAACAAGTTAGTAAAATCATGCAATGCATTAATTATGTTACGCTTTCCAACATACAAGAATTCATAGAACAAGGATTATTAAGAAATGCAAATCCGACTACAACATCTGTAAAAATTAGTGCTGTTATTAAATTTCTTTAACAGACGGAATTATATACGCATATCCGAATACAGCCAAGTAACACCTGCTTTGACATGTTAATACCATCGGCTTGCCTGTTCGCAGTCAATGACGTAGCTACCGAAAAATAGATTCATTAACTTCTGTTGCGTAACACATATGCGCTGCGTAGTGGGTGAAACATCTGCTGGTCTTAAGGTGGACGTCAAGTAATTTGCTTCCTATACTTCCAACTGAAAAAATTCTGTGCACGTTTTCTTCCCAATTAGTGCGTTCCCCAGGATGAAAATTTTAACATCGAATAAATTAGCTTCATTTCATAACTTGGAATACTTAATATTTTCGAAAGCATAACCATAATTATGCAATCCAACCTTTGTTTGTCTACCGATGTCATCAAAGATCAGGTCGTGCAATCTTGTTTCTGGTTTGAACACCACCAAAAGAAAAATTATTGATTTTTAATATAATTATAATTATGTTTTAGAAAATATTAGATAGTCCAAGTTATAAAATGAATCTATTATTGTCGATGTTCAAATTTTCATCCTTGGAAACGAATTAATTGTGATGAAAATGTGTACAGAAGTTTTTCCATTGGAAGTATAGGAAGTAAAATTACTTAACGTCTACCTTAAGGTGGTTCCACCTAAAATCTGTACTTTATGTTTGCAATGGTAACACTTTTTTATATATTTTCTTCGCAATCAATGTATTCCTAAGGCTGAAAATTTGCACATCGATAAAACTAACTTAAAGTTTTAGCTTGGGGTGCTTAATACTTGTTAAAACATAACCATAATTATATTAAAAATCAATCATTTTTCTTTACGTAATGTTGCGCATATTAATAGATGGCGCGACCTGTACATTGATAGCGTCATTAGACAAACAAATGTTCAATTGCTTAATTATTTTTATGTTTTGGAAAGTATTAAGTATCCGATGCTATAATTTGAAGATAGCTTTATCGATGTTCAAATTTCCATCTTTGGGAATACATAAATTACGAAGAAAATATGTAAAGAAGTTTTACCATTGGAAACATAAGGCAGATATTTTAGGTGGAAACATCTTAACGCTTTAAGAAAATGTAATGCTTCTCGTATGTTATGAGTAAAATAAGATAGTTTTGAACCATTTTAAGTAAGAAATTTTCCTAAAATAATTTAAGTTACAATGCTATAGGACGGAAGTATATTATCCGTTCCTAAACCTTAAAAATATATATTGCATTCACTAACGATTCGATTTTGACGGTTTGTTTGCACTTCCCTCCGTGGTACCCCACAAAAGCATACTGAACTGTATCGAATTCAAGCAATATCTGCGTGAATTATCTTGCGCGCTAACAAACCCTCTTCCCTATCCTGACTATTGATTCGTCCAGTGTACCTCCGGAACAACGTACTAAAGCTTTGTCGCAATAGAAGCATTTTTACTTAAGTTATTACTGAAGTTATAAGGGTAATGGCTGAGGAATAAATCTCACTCCTCTACCCTGATGTTTGACCCCTTTTCAATGATATTCAACAGAATTGGTTCAGCATACCTCCGGAACAACATGATAAAGTTTTGTCGCAATCGAAGTAACTTTACGTAAGCTATGACGCATAAGGGCAATGGAACCGATCCCGCTCCTATATCCTGACCTTTGACCCCATTTCGTCCATTTTCAATAGAGTTCGTTCCCGGAAAGTCCTCTAGCGCATAATAAATTTTCATCGAAATCGAAGCATTTTTACTCATGTTATGACGCATAAGGGCAATGAAATGGATACCGCTCCTATGTCCTGACCTTTGACCCTCATTTCGTCCATTTTCAATAGGGTTCGTCCCCAGCTGATGCTTTATCATATATTAAAATTTCATCGAAATTGAACCATTTTACGCGAGTTATCGTGCGTACGGACAGAAGGATAGACAGACAGACAAAGCTGAATCATGTAGGCTTCTTCAACCTACGGTTAGGAAGATTAAAAAAATTCTACTGTTTTAATACGCAAATTTTGCAAAGTAATAAGTGCACACTATTTGAGTACCTCCTGTAGTATTTAACAACACCCTTTACCTAATTTTTAATGATATTTTACATATTCAGACTAACACCTGACTACAAGTGATAATACCGAAGACACACTATTTGTATAAATAATTTCCGTAGTTTCATCAATTTCGAAATCCCGATTTCAAATTTGTTTTTGTTTTTTTAATTGTGTCCAAGGTAAAAAATGCTGCATATAATCTGTACGGTTTCGAAGGGATAATTTCTCTTAGGTTCTGCAATGAAATTTCAATGGGTGGACCACTAATTCGTATCGAAAATCCTTATTTAATAATTATTAGGCTAGTAATCCAAGAAACTTCACAAGTATGTTAGCTTATTCAGCTCTTTCGCAATTGAAATTGCAATTGACTGATAACCATTGGCGCTTTTCAAGGAATTGCTTAGCATGTGATTAAGAATAATTTGAGTAAATGTCTTTGAAAGCAATGTGAAATTCGAGAGTGATTAAAACACTTCGGTTGGTTATATAGGGGTACTGCAAAGACTTGGTAAATCATTCGCTTTTCTACCATGGGGTACGCATCATTTGCTGGAGTCACAGATTAGTACGGAATTTGCGAAAACGTCCATTACCCTTTCTTACATATTTTCTACTAATTCTTTATTAATTATACAGGCAAACCTCAAAAGCACATTCATAATTTCTTCGGACGATTTGTGGTTCATCACGGTAGGATAAACAAAGTACAAAAATTGTATTCAAATAAACAGTTCCGTCCCTTATTAGGAGAATTCGAATTCGTGCAGAAATAGTCCAAAGTAATCGAGGTAGTTGCCTTCAATGCACGATCTTAAAAAACAAGAGTCACTCACAATACAAATTTAAATTCGTTGGCTGAATTTAAAGATTTTATTGTATATAAGAACTTTCGGGTTTCCCTAGAACAAATCATCAGATACAGGAGAAGGAATAAATTTAAATAAAGTGTTACGTGAACATAATATAGATATCAGATATGAATATGATATAATGTCACGTGGCATCAAATTGTCAAACGACGTGGCATGTATCATGAAATAACGAAAATAAATGAAATAGAATGCAGGTATACATAGAATACTGCATTGTAAAAATAAAGGAAGGTTAGTAGGTATAAATTGTGTTGTTCTCATCAGGAGCCACAACAAAGAGCACTACAGCAGAAATCGAGATTAAGTGACTTCGTCCTCAGTTTGCCTCGTATCCGGTACTGTAAATAGTTTCCAGATTGTAGGTACAGATACTGGAACATTGTCATTACAGCATAAATGTCTCTGAGTAGCAATTACAAGGCTCTCAGTGATCAGCAATGTAGAGGCAGCACTACGTGTTACGATGATTGAAGCATCATTCCAAATTGGATAGTGCAGGCCATCGCAAACGAGTCGAGACAATGCAGAATTTTTAAATCCATTCTTTACGGCGTATTTATGTTCATTCAATCTTTTTGCTAGTGTACGTTTTGTAGATCCTATATATTTACTATCTGGAGTGTCATCATCAATACTTTTTGAGGGGATGCTGTAAACGCCAAATTTGTTTAGCTTTGTTACCTTGTCTCGATCTTTTTGAATTAACTGAAAAATGTTTGTAGAACGTATTCCAAAATTCAGGTGAAAATTTCTGCAAATGGCTTTGAGAACAGGTGTTATGGTTGGATAATAATCTATGGAACCTATATATCTACGAGGTTGTTAATCCCTTTGCAGAGTAGTTGAGTTTTCTTGGTGGAGCATCTTAAGAGCTTTTTTTATGATAAAGGTGGGAAATCCATGGTTTAGGTTGATGTTAAAAATTTTGTTAATTTCACATTTTCGTCTGCTGAAACTAGATGAATGCGTGATGGCTCTGCGTAGAAGAAAAGAGATTGAGGAGAGTTTATAGCTTTTTGGATGTGCTGAAGAAGCCGGGATCAACGTAGGTACCGAAGTGGGTTTCCTATATACAGAGTGTTGCAAAGTGCAAGTGACAGCATCTCGTTCAAGCATAAAATCCAGGAATGGCAATTTACCTTCACTTTCCAGTTCAATGGAGAATTTTATGGTCGGGATTTGGGATGATAAGTGTTCAGCAAAAGTTCGTAGGTCAGATGGTTCGTGATCCCAGAGGAGAAGTACATCATCAACATATCTTATGTAAAAGCACGGAGGTTGTTGATATTCTTGTAGCACTTTATTTTCTATGTGCTGTAGTAGAATTTCCGCTAGAATCGGTGATAGTGGTGATCCCATTAAGGCGCCCTCAGTTTGGCGATAAATAATGTTGTTGAATTGAAAATACGATCTGTTTTGAACTAGTTTTAAGGCTGTAATGATGGATTGGATCGTTTCTGGTTCCTATTTTAGTTCAAGTAGTTTCATGTGAAGGATGTCATGAACAGTTTTAATCGGAACATTGGGGAACAAAGAAATGTTTGACAATTTGATGCCACGTGACATTATGTCATATTCATATCTGATATCTATATTATGTTCACGTAACACTTCATTTAAATTTATTCCTTCTCCTGTATCTGATGATGGGTTCTAGGGAAACCCGAAAGTTCTTATATACAATAAAATCTTTAAATTCAGCCAACGAATTTAAATTTGTATTGTGAGTGACTCTTGTTTTTTAAAATCGTGCATTGAAGGCAATTACCTCGATTACTTTGGAGTTCCGTCCCTGTTACTACAAATTCCAATATGCTGTGCTTCTGAAATCCTAACTAATCTGATGAACTGCTAATATTACCGACCCGGTGGCGCAGTAGTCTAAGCGATGGCTTTTGATCATTTGTCCGAGATAGGTCCGGGTTCGAATCCCGGTGAGGCATGGATGTTGTGTTTGTCTTACGCTCTATCTATTCACTGGAACCAGTGGCCTTAAATTAGGGACAGACGACTGCTTATAGTCCATTGAGTTGCTCTCGGTGGTCGTTAAACCTCCAATCCAAAAAATTCTCCAATCAAAAAAAAAGAAAAAAAAAGAAAAAAACTACTGACTACTTGTTTACGCAGTGAGTTCCTAAAACCAATCATGCAGATACTACCCTTTTGTCAGTTGAGTTTTTTCCTGTTACTTATACTGATGATTGCTTTGGTATGTCAGTTACTGGATTTCCAATACTGACGCTCATATGAAATTTCCGTCTTTACTAAGTGCATTTTCATATTTTCTATGATGAAAATTTCCTTAAGTACGAAGAAAAAAAGAACTTGCTGAAAACTTTAAGTTTCGCTTCAATCTGTAGGTTTACGACCAGGTCGTGCAAAAAAAATTGAAAATTTTTTCTCAAAACGCTCACAAAAATGTGTAATCTATCGGTTCATATATCTAAAGTTATACCGTTGTATCTTAAAGATGACATAACTCTTGAAGAATTTTGGAAAACTGTAAGCAAAACTGAAAAAAAAGACGGTAAAAATAATTTTCCTGAATTGACAAATATTCCATCATAGCGGTTCTTTGTTTTTTTATAATTTTTGAAACTGTGTGTTTAAGATTTGAGTGGTTTTTATCCACAAAGGTTTTCAGGTGCTTTGTCTGCATTTCCTACAATGTGAACCAGCTACTAGATAAGAACTTTGTTTTACATGCTGTAAGTAATTCCTATTCACAGTTTTCTTATTTATAAGACTTTTTATCTTTCTATTTTATCTTCCCTGTTTTCAGACGTATTTTTTTATACAGGTAAGTTTTGAATGTCCCTGTAGATCAATATGCTTCTGTGCATTCGTAATATTGATTATATATTTATATATAATTTTGCCAAATGCAGTTAATATGTTTTCTGTAAATGCGTTATAGAGCATGCTTTTTTGTTCATATAATTGAAAATTACGTGTATATAACACGTGCCGGAAGTGCCTACTGATTTCTTCGGAGTTTTTGCAGTTCTGTCTGCTGATTTTTGACGTCAACCACTTGGCAACACTGCTTCTGTGTCACTTTCCTATCGGGCACTCTAGCCCAAATCTCCTAGCTTTCTATTTTTAAGGGTTGCTTAAGACCTTGGGTCAGACACTCCCTTCCCAAAATCTTCCACATATGATCTGATCTGATATATTCACCGACGGTTTTCTTCCTGAAACCGTCAGAATTACACTGCATCCATATTTTAAAGCTTTTATGTTAATAAAATTGGGTGTACGGTATATGTTAAAGAATTTGCATTACTGCTCATTTAAAGTTGTATTTTTAATAGAACTTCAATTCTTGGGGAAGCAACGATCACTGTATGCATTGCACACCCAAGTCTTTGTAAACATGTTTTTCTAATTTGTGTCTTGAAACCGATGATTCATTGAAGAATACAGTGTTGCTTTTGATTACGGGTAGAAATTCTCTTTAAAGCACGCCGCCTTTCTGGCCAATATAAAGTACCGAAAAATTCCCATGATTCTTTAAACCTTCTGTACCAAAATTTGGTTGGAAGGTGTTTCAATTATCAACATAAAATTCAGTTGACTGAGACAAATGAAACTTTCATGTAATATCTTACTTTTTCCTTATCTATAACTTAGATGTACGCATAAAATCTTGGCCTATAATAAATGTTATTTAAGATTTCGGGAAGCACAGGGAGTGTTAAAGTATGTTACAGAACATTCATATTAGATTGATATAGGTTACTTCACTTTTTTTTTATTTTGGAAGATATGGGTTTTGATTTATTTGGTATGTACATTGTATAGTTTCTAGGAACTCTTTCCAAAATGGCAGGGAAGAAATTCACCGTGCAGTTAACTCTTCGAGTGAATATCGAATATCAATAAAAAGTATTGGAAGCATATGCTCGAGGCATTAATCATGATATAAATGATGAGAACCTATACTGTGACTCTTCAATAATATATATTTGATTACAAGTTCAGTAAAATTTCTTTAGATCGTATAAAATGGTTTTGGTTCTCGTCGCATCTGTTCTTATACGCTAACGTGTGGGCAAATTGAGCGGAAAGAAAGTTCTGAAACACTTACAACAAATAGTACGCGCAAACAAAGAACGAATGAATTTGATTCGACCTGCAGAAAATGCTTTCCCACGCGCAAATTTGCGTCCCTTTTATTTTTAATGATATATTAATTAATAGTGTTTCCTTAACGTTACTTTTATATAATGTTTTGTAATCATCTGATAAAATTTTTGTCCGTACGTTTTGGAAATTTTACGGATATTTATTCCAGTAAGCACGATATCAGGAAATGCCTCACTTTTTGCAATTGGTTGTATTATTTTATGTAAGAAAATATTTATAACATCAATTATAAAATCCTTAAGTTTGTTAACCCTAAAAATTCCTTTCGTTGTACGACTTTTAAAGCTGCATTCTGTAAGGTCACTTGTTTTTATGCAGGGTCGTGACCCATCTTCAACACACTATTACTAAGGAGGACCACCTGAACTTCGTGTTGCAGGCAGTGTCCCCTAATGACAGTCCCTTGTTCTAAGCAGATAATTCAGTGGTACATTGTGCAAAAATTGTTGTGTTTGTATCGGTTGTTAATGAGGTACAGATGAAACATAGCCATGTCTACATTGTGGACCACTTATGGGAATATCTGGAGGGAATGGTCAGAATACAGATTCACTACCAAAATCACCTGCACAGTTGGAACACATTTTACACGAGGAATGGTCACCCATTCCACAATGTTTTCCATACAAATTGCATTCCAGCTCTAGATGACAATTTAATCACCTAGAGAATGCAGTAATATTCAGGAATAATTGTGTTCGTTTGAGAATAGCATAAAATTTGTTTCTGAGCAAGGAGATGTTGCTTGCTTTATTCTTGTAGATCAATAGCAAATACACTAAAGCAGATCACTCCCAAAAAATTAAGAACTTTTAGGAAATTCATTAGCATATTTATGATATAATATATAAATCACTACCATTAATTGCATTTTTTCTGCATAAGGTACTTATGTTTAAGGCGTTCATATTAATCTGCCACAATAAAATATTTTTTAGTTTTATGTCTGAATATAGAATTATATAAATAAAAGATTTGAGGAAAAATGGTAGTGCACACATCGCAAATCCTATACTTCATTTAATCGCTAAAAAGCGATAACCAAAAACGAGCTCTAAGATTTACGAAGCTTGTGAGAGTCAAGAGTGTTGATAACTTTTTAAAACAGCACATTATATTTAACTGATTCTTCTTGGATTCAATATTTTGTATATTACTGACGTTGATCAACGTTAATTCCCTGTTTCGAAGGGTATATGTTTATAACATTATATAATTGCTCCTGACTTTAATTTGCCGCTTCCTCGACCTAGGAGATTCAATAGATGTGTTCGAGAATGTGACCCAACAGGACACAGAAAGTATTGCATATTCGCAAATTTTGTGTTTACCTTGCGACTCTAGCTTTCTTGATTCCGTGGAGTTAGAGGACCTAACATAGGTACGAGCGATAGCGTATACCTCATGGATTGTTCACAGTGGTCATCAAACCGCAAATTAAAAATTATCTGAGCTTTTCCACGATGCTTTAAAAATTACAATTCGAAGTGCTGTGCGTGTAAAACAATTTATATGCAGAAATCAAGTATTAAAGTAGAATGATATGATTTTCAGTTGAGTCATTGCAACAAAAAACTTATTAAAAACGAAGCTAAATGTTTACCTATTGTCTGTTTTTGTTTGTAATTTATTTGCCTGTTTTTAATAAAATAGCTGTTAATAGTTGTTGGTTTACAGTAAAGCTTTACGCAAACATATTTTACCTTCAGCTGAAAATTTAGAACAGGAGTTACTTAGAGCAACTTCCTCAGCTGAAAACTTAATATTTAAATTTCATAATGATTGTCAATTCATGTGCCTTTTGATTTCTGTTTTGAAATTTGTCTGTGTTTTAATAAAATAGCTGTTAAAAGGTGGCACGGGCACTGTATTTTCTGAAATTCGAATTCTCAAAGGAACCTGATCCTTCACGTCACACTCTGTCGATCTGTTTTGCATCATCATTTAATGTTTCAATCTTTAATCATGTGCACACAAGGGAAAAATAAGAATATGGTCACTCTTCATTTAATATAGAAGGGGAAGAAAAAATTCTAAATTTGATTATAAATTATTTTTTTCTAAATTTGGTATTTGCAGATGCTGAGCAGATAAAAGTGAAAACTTAGCATACATTTGTTAAAAACTTCAATTACAGGAACTGTCCATTGGAATAGACTTTGAGATAACGGCATTCATACACGATGTTGGTTCTAGAAGAGTTACCATCCCTAATGCCATTTTTTTCTGCTACTCTGTAGTTCTGAAGCGCAATGAAGTTTTGCGATGAAAACTTAACTGTATGAGAAGCCGATCTGAATAGGCAATCTAAGTAACGTAATCTTTATTTGAAAGCGGTGTACTCTGTTCTCAACAATGGCCAAGGTTACTTTTCTACATAAATTGTTTTCCTTACGTAGAAGTATATATATATAGAGCCCCACGTAAATCCAATGATTGAAGAATTTTCCAATTGTTGTGGCAGATAATGATATACTGCGAAATGAGCTATTTTGTGGTTATATATTTCCATAAAGCTATAAATTATTTGCATCTTCAGTAGTTCAACGATTGCTGATAGCGAGTTCTTACGGTCTGGCTTTATTTATTAAGTCTCTATATTTTATTAAGATACTTACAACTATTTCTTTTGATTAAAGAAATTTTGGTAATTAATCGAAGGTGTAATTATTCACAGAATAGTCTTGTACTACGAATATATTTCCAGAAAAGAACTCGGTACGTAAATTGGCTGTAACTAACGCGTTGTTATTATAACATTTTAAACCTTCCTGAAATGCCAAAAACACCATTTTACAATGGGCCCATTAAATAATCTTTTATCGATCTATTGGACTACGATACTGATAAAAAGTCCAATATTGCAGATAATAGAGCAAACACTACAATAGTTATTCGTCTTAACAAAATAAGGTGACTTTAAGAAGTTCTGGTTTGTTCCTCACTCACACAGAACGACTGTACAATTACATACCGTAGGTACGTACTTAATATGTCTACATATAAGCTTTACCTACGACAAAATTTTTCGCAACTTTCGTGATTATTTAACCTGTTTCTTGATCTGAGCCTTTGTTCCGTCATTGAAACATCACTCTTTCGTTCGGTTGGTGTTATCTTTTCGACCACTTGAGAAACTTTCAATTTGATGTGTAACAAAAAGCAAGAACTAAGTAGATTCAGTAAATTAATGGTTTATCTGCTTAACTTACCACAAACTAGTGTTTCACATTTTCCTGAACTCTGATTCTTTGGCGTTCGCATGGTTGACGGTAGTGATAAACAAATGTGAATGGTGTGACTATCGGATTTCCATCTCTCAAACAGGGGCGTAAATTGATAAAAATAACTAATAGAAAAACTTTGTGAGTGCATGTCTTTATGTTTGTGAAACGCTTGCAGCTAAGTGAGGGATCCTGCATCAGGTAGACGTCGCCACTCTAAACCGTGTAACGAAAATACACTGGCGAAATATGAAAAACGAACACCAAGAAGGAAACGTCTGATACCGACGAAATTTATACAGCATAATAACGAAATACAGAGAATAATGTGATCAAAACATTATGGTAAAATACAGCTGCATTTGCTGGCAAACTGAAAAATAACATTTCCATGTAACATGGTTAATATGAGGTTGAACTGCGTCACACTGTGCAATTCTGGCTATGGAGTCTGTCGTACAGATGTTGGATGCCAGTTTGGGGTATTGAGTTCCAAGCATCCTCAAACTGGACGGGTAAATCGGAGATGCTTGTGCCTCGCCGTGGAGACCGGATAAGTCGTCCCATAAAATCCCACACGTGCTGAATGGGGGAAAACTCCGGTGAACGTGCAGGTAATGGATGTTGTCTCACTAGCTGACATGTTGCGTTGCACGCGCAGTGTGTGGGCGTGCGTTATCTTGTTGGAAAACACCACGACGGACAGACCATTCAAATGGCACAACAACGGGCTAAATGATGTTGTGTATGTAGGAGATGCTGTTTAACGTACCTGGTACAAACACTAGTTGTGTACGGGAGTGATAGCTGATCGCTCCCCACACCAGAAGACCAGGTGTAGGCCATGTGTGTCGCTGGCGGATGCAAGAAAGGTGGATGCGCTCCCTTGTGCGTCTGCGAACACGCATACGGCCTTCGGAGGCTCCCAAGCAGAATCTGCTTTCATCGCTGAACACGACAGATCGCCATTGCGTTCTCCAGTGCAGACGTTGGCGACACCAGTGCAGCCGTTCCTGACGGTGGGCTGGAGTCAGAGGTACACATGCCAGAGGCTCACGTGCACGTAGTCCTGCATCCAGTAGACGGTTGCGGATTGTTCGCACAGTCACCTCAGGTGCAACGGCAGCTCGGATTTGCGTCGCAGTGGATGTTCTGCTTTACAACGCCGCTCTTCTTATGCGTCGATCGGTCCGCTCATCAGTGCGTCTGTGACTCCCGGTTTCACGTCTTCTCGTGTGGGAATGTTCCTCGGACCATCTACGCCACGCCACCATTGTACCTCCACCGATACTTCCCGACCAATTCGCTCCGCAATACGACGATAAGACCACCCGGCCTCCCGGAGTCCAACTAGACGACTTCGCTCAAAATCCGATAACTGCTGAAATCATACACGTGTTCCATGTGCAGCTTCTTCAGGGTCTTCGCACGTGTCCGTACGCCGACGACTGATTACATTCATTTCGCAGTACTCCTTAAATACCACCGACGATAATTTGCATATTAGGCCGTGCTGTGGCGTAAGCTCTCACCGGTTGGTCCCGAAATTAACATCACACCTACGTAAACTTGACCCCATTAATATATGTAAATTTTATGATCATCCGCCAATTCCTTCTTGGTGTTACTTTTTCACTTTCCGGCAGTGTATGTTATATCATCAAAAGCATTCTGACTCTACCAAATATTTCCTATATTTGGATAAATGCAAAGAACGGTTGCGCATAATGGTGCTGTAAGAGACGGAGATACGTATTTAAAGCAGATATGTTCTGTCGTGTTATCAGTAACTTTGAATAGAATGTGCCGCGTGGACCTAAACGTTCCGAATTCCAGCGTGCCTGGTCATAAGATATAATTAGGATAACGTTTTCATACGGACCTTACAGCTAAACTACACACATCCGTATCGACAGTAGGTGATGCCGTAAAGCGATAAAAGTAGGACGAAGCAATTACAGCAGAGAAATAAAACATTTATTTAGGCAGCAAGACTGACAGAAACATGACAGAACAGCTATGGTAGGAAATGTTAAGAAATCTGGAATTCCTCTACCGTTGTCTTTGCTGTCAAAGTTGGAAATGGTTTTAACGGATCGGATAGTACTTAAACTATCCTCAGACGGTTCGATGTCGAGAGGTGGTGTCGCAGATGTCATCTATGTAATGCAAAAAAAGGACCAGCCACGAGGAGTAAGGGGCCACTACAGGTTTATAACGTCGGGGCTCCTTTCGAGCGAATTGCTGTAGATGTAATGGGTCCCCTTCCCAGGACAGAGGACGGGAACCGCTATCTTTTAGTGGTAGTGGATTATTTCACGAAGTGGCCCGAAGTATTCCCGATTCCGAACCAGGAATCCACGACCGTGGCCCAGGTACTAGTAAACCAGGTGGTAACCCGGGTTGGAGTACCGCTCCTTCTTCATTCCGATCAGGGCCGAAACTTTGAAGCGCAAGTGTTTCAGGATATGTGTAGAATTTTAGGGATCACGAAGACTCACACAACCCCTCTACACCCCAGTTCTAATGGTATGGCCGAGGTCCTAAATCGTACAATAGCCCGACATCTGACCGCGTTCGTTGATGAGAACCAGCGCGACTGGGATAAGCTGATTTTTCTGTTTCTCATGGCGTACAGGTCGGCAGTGCACGAGAGCACCGGCCGCACGCCCAGCTCAGTGTCATTCGGCAGGGAGAGGAGGTTACCATGTGACCTGTTGTTTGGGCGCCCCGCCCCAGTCACCAAGAGTGTTCTCAGTTCGCGGAGGATTTGGAGGAAAGATTGGAAAGGGTACACCAATTTGTAAGGGAGCACCTAAAAATGGCGGCCGATAAGATGAAAACTAGGCACGACGTGCGCGCGACGGAGGCAGGGTTCCAACAGGGGATCGAGTTTGGCTGTACGACCCGAAGAGAAGGAACGGGAATTCCCCGAAGTTGCAGAGAGATTGGGAGGGACCCTTCGTAGTGGAGAAACGCATAAACGATGTTGTATACAGGATAAAACGAGGTAATAGAGCCAGTAGGGTAATACACGTAGATAGGCTCCGCCCGTACGAAGATGGAGGCGGGCCCGGACCCGCAGAATGAAGAAACGGATAAGGAAGATACCTTTAGATTGTTTTTTTTTAATTTTATTTATTTTTTTTTTTTTTTCGATATTGTTATTGTCCGTGTTTTGGGTAGTACTAGTGGTAAGTGTCAGAACGGTGCCTGTACAGTGAGGGTGTAGTATTTGTGGAATGTGTATAGTAAATAATGGTCTAGTGAAAGAATTTTTGGTATGGTGTACTTGTAGTAATATTAGTGAAAATAATCCCTTGGTAGAATCGTGTAGTGTTAGTGGAATTTTGTGTAGTAAGAATTTAATTTATCGTGTAGAGTATGTATCAAATAGTGTTGTATTGGGGATGGCTCAGGAACAAAGGTGAGCGAGTTAATTTATGCAAATATGCCAGGTGTTCAGGGATAGCAGGGGATACCCCAATGAAGTCAGTGAGGCGACACCAGAAACTTTGTGAGGGCCAATAGAGGTTTCTCGTATGTTAGGCATAGTTCAGGATTGGTCAGGAGTCCTAAGCAAGTAAAAGGTAAACGCTCGGGACGAGCGCTTTTTGGTAAGGAGGGGGCATTGATGCGAAAATTGGGTTTAAATTAGTAACTATTAAAAAGGGGGGACGGTCTTGATAGGCGTGGCTAAATTATGTTGATAATTAAATTAAATATTTGGCCTATTGCAAATTAATTGGGAAATTAACTTATTTTAATTAAGGAAGTCTGGCAATTCTCTTTGTCTGAGTGAAAACAAAAGAATTAGTGGATCATCTCTGGGGGTCTGTGAGCATCATGGGACCACACCAGACGGATATTGAGAAGCACTCAGACGCTCATAAAGACGATTTCAAGTGGGACATTAATGCCAAAAATCGGTAGGGAACGAGGAAAATTATGACTATGAGGGGCAAGAGGCAACGACGCTTCGTGGGAGAGGCACGAGAGAAACCTCAAGTGTCTGGTGAAAAGAAGCAGATGAGGCTCACGTGACAGGGAATAGCTGAAAAGTAGCGAAAAGAAGTCAGTATTCTGGCTCCGTACGCAGAAGTAAGACGCACGTGAGACCCAGCCACAAAAAAAGGAAGATATGCAATAATGCTCTGCGCCGCTGTAAGCCGCTGACATATAGAGTCCACGGAATCTGACGCGCTTCCGCAAGACGTATGGTTACGCAGAAGAACCAGGCTAAATTTATACTTGGTGGCTGGAGGTAAGCCCGCCAGGTGTGGTAAAATCCGGAACTTAAGGGGACGGTTCTACAACCGACAAAAAGAGCTGTTTTATCCGCTCGCAAGGCCCATGCGCCGATGACGGAACGTTAGGAACGTCGACAGAATTACTCCACTGAGTAAGAAACAGCATCCCATCTTCCTTGACGGAGTGCAACAAAAAAAATATATATACCTGTTCATCCGGCAGCCCCCTGCCAGCTGGGCAAAGAGGAGTCAGCGCTGATTGCCGTTTATCACCCTCCCACGAGCGGTCGGGGAGAAACACGAAAGAAGTCTCTCTCTCGGCTCCACCGCCGGACTGAGGAGCTTACGTTAAAGAAAACCAACAGAAAGTGACTCTCTGTGACACTCAGGTGAGAAAGAAACCAACATTTTCTACTGTTACAGGGGTTCAGGTGTGAAAGTGTCACCACATCGTCTATTTCTACAATGTGGATTTTTGCCTATACTGTCAACTAGCCGTGAGTACTTATTTTTCATTCTTGTGGTCGATCGTTAACCTATCACCGAGAGGAGGAAATAAGAACTTGAACTTATATCAGACTTTAGATAAGAACTTTAATACGCCCTTTTTTTTGAGGTGGAAGTCTTATTACTAAATTCAGAAGAAGATATTAGCGCCGATAGGGGGCATACAGTTGTTTATTTCATCAAGGGCCAGACCCCGGGATAGAGTCTCCTCAAAAAATAAAGATATTCTATGGTTAATCTTGCTCTGTTCATTCTATAGGCTCTAGTTTATTACTTACCTGCATTTCAGCAAGCATAACGTTCTCGCCCATTAATGCCAGCTCCCGAATTAAAAGAACCTTCAAGTCTCATTTTTATTGATTTGTGACTAGCATGTCTAAATTAACCATTCGGCACGTTTTTTTGTATCAGTATGTTCCATAACCTTTCATGGAAATCAGAGAAGCAGATTTTTTTCTATAAGAGGATGAACATAAACAACTGCCTACATCGATTAACTTTAACATGTAAAATTGGTCCTGATGGAATTAAATTTATCTTGCGAATGTTTTTAAAGGAAACACATGAACTGCATAATCTTTAAAGTCGGAGAACATATAATTACCAACTTACGTGACCGTTGAAATAAGAGCATAATTCTAGTAATATAAAGACCATCTTATACCAAAATAATATGCGTCTGATAAAAATGCATTTGTTACATATGAATTTTAAAATCATTGGTTTGGTTTTACCTCAAATAAAACATAAGGGTTAAAAACAAAATTTTCACTACGTATTTCAACTTGCGGCAGAATTCTGTTTCTCCTGCCTATCAACATTTAATGAGAAGTGAAATAGTACAACCTACGACCGAAAAGTTCCAGAATGGACGTAAAAAAGAATATAAAAAAGCATCATATTCACAATTAATACTCATCACTTTCACACTACCGCATTTCTGAATCAACACGCAGCTTCCAGCGTACTTGAAGATCTTGAAAACAGTTCTGAAAGCCACTTTCCGGGATGTCCGCGACTTGTTTTGTCACCGCTGCTTGGATAGATGTAATGTCTGTATACCGTTTTAATGCCCGTTTTGTCCTAAGGGACAGGAACAAGTCAGAGAGCGATAAATCAGGGAAGTACGGCGCATGTCACAACACAGTGATTTGATGGTGAAGCAGGAACTTTTTCTGAAAACACTGTATGTGGTCTTGCGTTATCATGGAACAAGATCCAATTTCCGTATTCCCATAACTGGGACGACGGTGACAAATCCTGCTGCGTAAACGTGGTAAGACTGGCTTATAGAATTCTTGATTTAGCTTTTGACGCCCTGGTATGATTTCCTTGTGGACTATACCTTTGGAATCGATAAAGGCTATTAGCATCGTATTTGTCTTTGAGGGTTGCATGCGGGCTTTCTTGGTCAATGGTGAGGGGTATTTCTCCATTCAGCGTTTTGTCGATTGGTTTGTAGATCATACTGAAGGCAACATGATTTTTTTCCTGCTGTAATCCTGGAGTAAAAGTCAGGATCATCATCTGCAGTGCCCAACAGATCGGAACAGATCGATGGACGTTCTTATGGTCATCATTCAGAGGGTACCGATCTAGAATTAAATTTTAATTTTCCCAGATCCTCCCTTAGACTCTAATGACAGATAGATTTATTGATGTCCACCGACTCAGCCAAAACGTTTCATTGTAAATCGACAATCTTTCTTTAACTGATTCCTCACCTGTTCGATGTTTTCCGTTGTCCGCACCTTGCAGGGACGCCTAGATCTCAGATCATCATCAAAAGATTCCCACCCGTCACGAAACCGTGCATTCCATTTGAAATGTTTGCTGTGGAACAATGCCGTGTCCTCATTCACTTCTTTTAACCTTAAGTAAGTTTCAGTACTGATTTACCAAGTTTTCAACAAAACGGATGTTTATTCTCGGTTCTTTCATGGCTAAAATGAAATGGAACGAGAACCCTTGCTGTGAATCTTTCAATGCCCGTTTGCTGCCTGACGGTACAAGTTTAAGCCGGTTTGCTGCTGTACGTTTTCTGGAAAGAACTGATTTCTCCTGGCATACACAAGATATTTTTATCCCACTATTATTACGTCAGTTATGCAGTCAGTCCTGGAATTTATCGGACGCAGGTTGTAATATGGAAATACTTCAAATTTCTTGTTCAAAGTTAATTTCAACTTAACTTTCAAAAGAGTTGGACATAAGATAAGGCCTAAATATTTATTGTTACCTCTCACTTTCAAACTAAAATTTCGATATCATACATGGTCACAAATAGCTATTATGTATACGTGGTTTACATAAAGTCGTGTATAAAATGTTCCAAAAAATATGCCTGAAAAGTTTTTCATTACCGTTGTTAAGTCTGAAAATGCCAGCAAAAATCGCAGAAAATCTGTTGAAAATACATTGGTTTTACGATACGTCTCTGAGAGTTTGTATGCATTCAATGTGTCTAAGATAAGTTTTCTATGAGCATCGATGATATTTCGTAACGAGAGCATTGAGGAAAAGGAGGTGGGTAAATAAAATGTGTAAAGAAACGTCCATAAATTTTTATTAGTATTGGCATTTTTATTTTCGCATTTCCTAGGAGAATAAACGAAATTGCCGTAGACGTAGGTTACCAAAGGGCTGGGCAATTTTTACAGCTATAATTTGCGACCAAATAAAAAAGAACAATATCTTCCTCATAATATTTATTACTGAAATATTTTGTATCCATTTGATTTTATACTGTTCCATCAGGTAATTTAAATTTACACGTTCTTAGAAGGAATGTGTAGCACTCAAGACACATGTACAATTTTTATTATCATTACATTCCCTTTTTCTCCTAAATTTCTCAATATCATGGATGCACTTTAGACTTCAGCCCCTGTGTCTACTTCAACCAACGCGCGGATGGAATTACGGGAGAAACGTTCCCCATAGGTGACGCTGCCGCTGCGTCGGCGTTGTTTGCACCTTTGCTGCCTGCATTACGTAATCAGTGTGTGGTTTGTGCGGGACGACTGCTAAGAACAAGAAATTTTCGGCGTGGGTTATTTTTTAAAGGGATGGGTTAATTTGGTAATATGACTGGCCCTGAAAAGGTCCTTTATGGAATGTGGGTAGTTCAGATGTTGTTAAACATTTATAACCACGGAAAAGAAGTGTTTCCTCCTCATTGAGAACCTGCCCATGTAGTACGAATATTTCACTGGAAAACATTACGTACTAGGGAAGAACTGTTTGATGATACTAAACATCGCCTCAAAACAGTGTTAAGAGGAAATACGACAATTTCGTCGGAATAAATATTCAAGAATGTGGTCTTTGTTAATTCCATTGGATAGTGTGCGTTAAAGGGGCCGACATTTGTCCTCAACACCTTGAGTATGCGCCCCAGTAGTATGAACAACGAAATTGGGCGAGTTGTTGGCTGACAGATGTTGGAAACCACAGGATGTGAGATTGTGGTTCGCAGCCCATTGATCCGTCATTACAGTACATCCTGGTTGAACATGTTTCTGGATGAACGGCAGCAATGTCTGAGCAGAGCGGTTATTCTCCGGGAAGATTTCTACCCTGAATCGTTTCGAATCTCGTTCAAAGATGATACGGATCCAGGTGTCCTCAACGAGACGAACACGGTTATACTTCCGCTTCCCAACTTTCGCCTCATCCACTTCTACGATTACACCACGGGGCCACCCCGGTGGCGCAGTGGTCAAAGGCGCTGGCCTCTGATCATTCATCCGTAAGGGGTCTGGGTTCGAATCCCGGTCAGGCATGGATGTTGTGTTTGTCTTACGGCACTGGCTCTCTCCCTTCGCTGGAACCAGTGACTCTAAATTAGGGCCGGGCGACTGATTAGCCAATTGAGTTGCTCACGGTGGTCGTTAAACCTCCAATCAAAAAAAAAAATTTCACCACGGCACCAAGCTGTCATTCGTCTTGCTCGTAGGCTACCATAAACTCTGCGACTAGTTGTCTGCAAGACTGATAATAGGCGCTGACTGTCGCAGAGGATTTGGAAACCTCACGCTGAGAACATTCCTCAATTGCATCATCGTAGGACAATCCTTTGGCGAAACATTATAAAAGAGCCCTCATCTTATCAAGAGGAATACAAGCAGCTTCAAACCACGTCCCAAGTAAACGGGAACACTGCTCACTTTTGCCTGTAACGTTATTCCTCCTACACCTGAATTGGCCTAAACGATTACACATATCCACTCGTAAACTCATTGGTTGACCTGCGGAATAATCTTCGTTCGGTAGAAAGCAACTCTTTCCGCTCACGCCATGAAATACATGTTTCTTTCTTCTTCCTAACTTCATCGAAAAAACGCCTCCAGTTCGACATCTTCCAACATGTCCAGCCCTTCTCCACCTTCATTCTCTTATTATTTTCATAACATCAATTATTCCTGTTCTTTCTCTTATAATTTCATTTCTAACTCTATCTCTTCTTGTCATCCCTAACATTCTTCTCCGTAACTTTCTTACAGAAACTCTGATGTTTTTTACAATGTCGCCTTGCGATTCTCCATAATTCATTTTTAAGAGTAAGCACGTGGTTAATACAGGCATTGAAGATTTTATTTTAAACACAATGCAAATCGCCGGTTAAATAGTCTTTAAGTTTCCAAAGGTTCTATTACCTTGGATAATTCTTCTATTAATTTCTATTTCTTGTCTTTCTTTAAAATGGGTTACTTGGCCTAAACAGATGTATTCGTCTACTTTTTTCAATTTCTTTTCTTTCTATCAAAACCTTTCGGTTGGCGTTTCTGTATTGTACATATATTTAGTTTTTGCTATATTTATTTTCAGACTTTCATATATATTTTTGCTATGTTTAATGCCATACGACTTTCCACCCAAATCCTTTATTATAATCTGCATTTCCCTTTTGCTAGTTGCAATGCTGACTATATCATCACAGAGACACATTGAGTATCAGTTTACAAAGAGGAAAGATACCTTAACGGATATGTGCATCGAAGATTTCTACGTGGAAACCAAACTGAGTGGTTGCATCATGAACCGTAGCCGAGTAGAAGAACATACTAGTAAATATGTTGTAACACATCTAAAGAGTAATGGAAAATTAATTTGACTATTCTCTGCATGGATTTTCCGCTAAATGTTGCAAAAGTAAAGTGCGTTATCCATAAAATCTCTGCTCCTCAAATTCCAATTTGTAAATTTCTTTCTCCGTCGAATACAGCTTGATGGAAAATGTTTAGCGCGTAATTTCTAATTTTTGGTAAAGAATAGTTTGGCCACCAGAGGTCCTAAAATATAGTTTTTGCTTCTGACTTATTTTCAGCAGAATCCAAGCTTATAAAAGCTCGATCGATAACATTCTTTTGTGGAACGAAACCACACACATCGATGAACTTACTCATAACATTTCCTTTGTAAAATAATGCATGATGTCTCCGCCAGAAGTCGTAGAAGTACGTTTTTTTTTGTTAGTATCTCTGGTTGAAAAAGTGCAATTTGAAAAATTTCCTTCTTTTTTGGAGAGCGTTTCCGTTGAGAAAGGTTTCTCGTATAGTTTCAAAAATTTTAATTAATCCATTGACTTTCCGCTAAAGAGCGCAATGGTAAAATACGTGTTTTCGGTATCTCTGCTTGTAAATCTGCGATTTAAAAACTTATTCGTGAGTCGGATACAACCTCTAATGGCAAATATTTTGCATATAATTTCTAATCTTCTGTAAAGTGTAGTTTGGCCAGCAGGGGGAGAAAAGGTTTATTTCCGTTTCTGATGTACTAGAAGAAAAATCTGAGCTTCTGAAAACTGCATTGAAAACATTTTTTTGGACCGATACAGTTCACCTCGGAAAACCTTTTAAGAATAATTTCTTCCTTAAATAATACGTAGCTTTTCCGTAACGGTCTGTAGATATACATCTCATGTTTGTCTATTTTCCTTTTTCTGAGGCTTCGATTCGAAATTATTCTTTTTTCGTTTCAGAGAGTTTTCGGTGCAAAATGTTTCCCATATAATTTCATATTTTTCTCAACTCAGAAGTCTTCAAACAGAGGGCGTAACATCAAGTTCACAGTAACATCTACCAGATTAAAATCCTAATTGAAAAACGTATTTTTCGGCCAGATACCACTAACTAATCAAACTCTGTGTGTGTGTATTTTCTTCCTAAAATAATGCACAGAATCGCCGATATGTGGCGCAAAAGTTTAATGTGTTTTTTCTTAATACCTGTGCTTCTTCTTGTGCGATTTAAAAAATATTTTAACACCGGATGCCATTTACCTTGTAGAACACTTCAGGCTAGTATATAAGGAATCTAATAGTTCACAGTTCTGTCGTTAGGTGCTGCATTTGTACTTCAGTTTGCAACTGTAGCGCGGCTTGTAAAAATCATTTCGAGAATTCTTTTCTTTACGGTACTCCATTCCCTGAAATAGAGCTGTTGAGAATTATCATCTTTAAACAATGCAAAAATTTACCGCTAGGAGCGTAAAGGTTGAAATCTTTTGTTCGCTATCCGTGCTTCCCGGAGACGTATTTGATAAGTTCTTTTCTCTTATGTCCTTTTGCATAAAGAATATTTTTCGCCTAATTTCAACTTTTCGATTATGCAAATATCTTCCGCTTGAAGCCGTATATCATGTTTCTGTATTTCTTCTAACTGTTCGACTTAAAAATAACTTTGTCTGTGACACCTTCCATGTGATATGTGAAAATCTTTGTGTGCCGTTTGTTAATTACCGTGACATACCTTTTAGCTGCTACTGGAAGTAAGTAGCTTTGTCTGTTTCCGAATGGTTTGTCGATTGTAGAACCCGGTTGATTCTTTTTCTAACCGGTTCCACTGATTTTAAATAATTTGTGTCAGAACGGATTCAAAAGTCGTCCTCATTCCAACTGAAAATTCGATTTCATCTGTCTTGTTTTATTATTATCCTCAACTGTTAGGGAAGACACTTGGAAACATCATATTTTAGAGATTGCTGTCTAAAGTCAAAAAAGTCGTTGATTTCTGACATGAGCCATTGCTTTACTCGAACATTAAAACAGCATACGCAAAGGGACTGTGGTAATACCGCACAGCCTCGAAACATGCTTTTATAATTAAACCCTATTAATAGGTGAACAACTATACATAATTCCTGTGACTATTCGCTAAGTGGAAACTAATTTAATTTTATATGAAAAAGTTACAGTTAATAAACTCAAAGTTTTGCTCACATGAGGACTTTTGATTCACGAACGCAAGGAACCTGTCAGCAAATTGTGTTTGTAACAGTAACATACAAACACAGCTAGGAATTTCAGAGGACAGCATACAAATTAGAATATGACTTACTATGTTGACAGAAACGCATCTGCACCCTATTACAAAGTGATAACGTCTGTCCTCACAGGTATTGTTTGTGCTCGTGCTCTGCTATAATGTTTGAAAACGTTGATCCATACAACTGCGGTGGTCATGCAGAGGGATAAATGAGTTTTTTAGATTTTTTACTATAATCCAAATTAAAAACATGCACATGAAAGGAAGTTGTAGTTTCTGATTAATAATAACAGGAATTAAATTTGGAGGAAAGCAGAAGAGTTTTTACAGTATGACGGATAATATTATGCTGTGCGTAGCACCCAATAACAACAGTGCAAAATGTTTTAATGCATTGATATCAACTGCTGTTTCTTTATATTGTTTCTATGCCCATAGAAGGGGATGTCTTTGACATTGCTAGGATCTGGTATTCATTATCAAAAGACCGAATATTGAAATATGTAATGCGTAATTATGTATATTTTTAATGTTTACGGATATTTTACAATTTCTTATTTCTTTACGAGGTCATACCAGACAGAGAAAGATTATTGAGGTAATTTCAGATTTTTTTTGGATGCAAGCTTCGAGAATTTATGTCCACAACGAATATTCAATATCAGAATATTAGATATTACTGGATTTTTAGGGTCACTATGTAATAAAGAGAAAAGTTTAGTTATTCTTAGAGAGTGATGTGTAACTCTAAATCAAGAACAAATAAATTTCGATTATTAGTCCACTATTGAAGAAGATATAATTCCTTACCAGCCATCAAATGATTCCTATTTTGAAATGTATTTCAACTTTTTCGAGATGTTTAAAAATTTTCAGTATTTTAGCACCAAGTAGGTGTTCAGTTACTTTTACAAATCAATTAATCTTCAAAGAATATCAATGCATTTTAGCCGAAACGACACTTTTCCTGAATTATCTAAACAAGAATCAAGTGGACACTGTCATAAATATTCTTTCCTGGATTACAGAGGGTGAGTCGAAAGTTTTGAAATATTTGCATAAACGAATGTGTTGCGGCGGGCATGTCACGTGTTTAAACCAGTTGAAGTCGCGCACTGCCGTCAATCGAAAGGAATATAAAATGGTTGTCGTTGCTGTGAACATCATTGCATGTCGCCAACCTGTCTGTGGTTGGGACGCCTAAAAAAGTGAACAGCCACAACCGCCTAATTAGGGAACTTTTGTGAAAATCAACTAAATCGTGGCGTCAGTCGAATAAATAAATCCATCGCTCTTTCCACGTCAAGCAACGCACAGCAACCGATATATATTACCGGTGCCGTTAATGCTCACCAGATGGAGACGTCTCAGTAGCTGAGCCGATCTTACGGATTTGTGATGTCAGATGCTGACTGAAAAAGAAAAACACTCATAGCGCCGGGAATTGTTGGCCACTGTGGTGTAAGGCTAACGCGCTCGGCGGGATATCGAGAGATTCGGGATTCGTTTCCCAGACGGCGGCCGAATAACAATTTTTCGGTTGCTGTGCGTTGCTTAATTTAGAGAACTTTTGCTTTTCGAGTTTTAACTCGATCATAACGATACTCAAGAAACACGAAACTTTTGCCATGAGAACGGGGATGGTTCCGTTGATTACAGCACCGCAACCATAAGTTTCAAGAAATTTCGTTCAGGTGACAGAACACTCGACAGTCAGCCAAGGAGAAGTACGCCGCGAACTGTCGATTCCGAGGCCGTGCGCCAGTCCGTATAGGCAAATCCGACAACCAGCACTTGGAGAAATACTTATATCCTCATAAAACTGAAATGTCGTTTGTTCTAGAACATGAAGCGTGGAAAAGCTCCAGGAGAAGATGGAATTACTGTAGGCATCATACAAGAAGCAAGTGGAGAAATCGAAACAGTACTCGCCCAAATTTTCACTCCATGCCTTAATGAAGGGAAGATTCCTGAGGATTGGAACAACGCTACAATGATCCTGCTACATAAAAAGAGTGACATTGAGGATCTCAGGAACTACAGACCTATCAGCCTCCTATCAGCGGTTTATAAAATCTTCACTAAAGTTCTTTCACACCTCTTGAAGGTGACACTGGACATGGCTCAAACGAGAGAACAAGCTGGATTGAGGAGTGGCTACAGCACAATAGATCATATCCACGTACTGAGAGAACTAATTGAAAGAGCGAAAGAATATGAACTTCCATTGTGCATGTATTTTATCGATTATGATAAAGCCTTTAATTCGATGAAAAAATCAGCAGTTACAATGGCTCTGAAATCCTGCGAAGTATTGAAGATGCGTACACTAATATTATTAATAACATCTATGAAAATGCAAGTGCACAGATTCAGCGGTTTGAAAAAAACACACATAAAAATTGGGAAAACAGTGAGACAATGCAACACCATATCTCCGAAGCTCTTTAATGCCACATTGGAAAATGTCTTTTAATCACTGAACTGGGAAAACAAAGGGATAAAGATTAATGGAGTTTATCTAACCCATCTTCGTTTTGCTGATGACGTAGTCATTTTTGCAACTACCCATCAGAGCTGCAGAGTATGATCCAGGAACTTGCTGACAAGAGTAAAGAAGTGGGATTAAAAATGAACTTTCAGAAGAAAAAAGAGATATTCAATGCGTTTACAAGAAATGAAGATTTATCGATTGATGGAGAAAAGCTGGAGATAACAGACACGTACGTTTATCTTGGACAGCAGATATCAAGTGAAGGTCACATTGATGAAGAAATTAATCGGCGTACAGAACTTGCCTGGAGAGCTTTTGGAAGAAACAGCATAATTTTCAAGAGCAATATGCTATTATGTCTCAAAAGAACACTGTTTGATCAATGCATCCTTCTAGTGCTTACGTATGGTGCAGAGACGTAGACCCTAACTAAAAGAGACATACAAAGGCTGCAGACAACTCAAATAGGCATGGAGAGGTGCATGCTTGGTGTAACCAGGAGAGGTAAGAAGAGGAACTCGTGGATCCGAAAAATGACAAGAGTGGAAGACATCATGATCAAAGTTAAATCCCTGAAATGGCAATGGGCTGGACATACTGCCAAAAGGAGAGACCATCTATGGACAGCCGAAATTTTGAATTGGATTCCAAGGGACAAAAAAAGACCCAGAAGCGACATGGAGGAGACTGGCACAAGACAGCCCGTTGTGGAGGAAACTTGGGAAGACTTTCGTCCAGCAGTGGGTTGATAATTGTTCACAATGATGATGATGATATATATATATATCATTGCTTTTCATTAAATAATTACAGTAATTTAAATAACATAAATAAAAACTTATCATAATTTGTTTCATTCAGACAACTGAAAAGCAAAAATGAGTGGCCTGTAGTCCAAAAGTAAAAATTAAAATCACATGTAGAAATAATATATACGAATTTTCCGTAGAAACTTTTCCAATTTCTAGCAGACTCCTGAAATCACGGGTGACAATGTTCTGAGATATGACTACCGCAGTAAGAATGTCCAGTTTTTCATAAGCTCAGTTATAAGTCGGTAGTTTACAAATGAAAATATAAAAATTAAACAGGCAAATCTGCTTTTAAATATCTAACGCGAGAAGTCACGGAGAGGGCCGGTTTCCTTCAAAACAAATCACACATAACTTGAATAGTCATGGTGCAGTTATTCAATTACCGATTAGAATATCTAAATAACGGACAAGACATTTAACGTTTGATGTGCCATGGAGTAAAAGACACAGCAAAAGCAATGATTCGACGTCAACCTTTGGCACCCCAAAATATGCCAAGGCAGCTTGTATCCACTCTTAATGCAACAAGCTGTCACAGTTTCACCGCAGTCGTAAATTTCGGCATCAAAAATATTCTATGAAATTATATAGAGCGACGAAAGAGGAACACTTTATAAGAAGATGTGCGGCAGCATCGGCGAGGCACAAGTGCCGCCGTACGCGACTTATGAGGACTTCCGCCGTTCCCCGTTTACAGAATCTCTGAAACTCATCCGTCCAACCATGATGCCGTCAAAAATGACTGCTCTTTACATTTTGAAGTACACCTAGAGAACTATTTTCTGGATTTCTTGGGGGTTTTTGGCATCAAATTATGCAATCTATCTAAGAACAGTATAATTTCCTGTTTTCTGAACGTCTGAACGATTGTTCCAATTTTTTAAGCAGTAGAAAGAACACTTACCTGTTTTAATGTTTGAATCCCTTCCACAACCACTTTTCTGGTAAATGTGTAGTTTATCATCCTAAACTACACTCACGGACAATCAAATTTGCACCCCAACAAAGAAGCATCGGATTTAACTGAAATTTTATAGACGTAATGATACAAATGGATGATGCGCATGATGGCAAAAACAGAGCTGCAGAACAATTATAGAGGGATCTGTGGCACGCAGTCCGTCATATTCCATAGCGCGTCGCACCGCCTCGTGCGGCGATAGATGCTACAATACAATCCAGCACATAGGCGCACAGTTGTGCTGCGGTAGACTGGCCCACACGTGTTGGACAGTGTGCTCCAAATCGCGGATACTGAGGCATGGTGGCTGCTGGAGTTTCAATTGGTGTCAGACATTCTTAATGGGTGACATGTCCGGGGAGCGGACAGGCCATGGAATTGTCTGGACATGACGCAGGCAGTCTTGGGAAACCCGAGCCGTGTGCGAAAAGGCATTATACTGCAGATATAGCGAACCTGGAATCCCGTCCAGGAATGGGAGCACATTCGGCTGTTGGATCCCATCCACATACCGCTGGCCCGTCATTATCCCCATACCAATACTGGTGCTGATCGGCTATCGTAGGCTATGGCCCTCAGACCATAATGCCTGCAGTGGGGGAGCTGTGGCACTCGATACCGAGGTTGGGATTGTTCCGTTGACCCTGGGATCTTCACAACTGTACACGTTATTTTTTTGTCCCCAAAAGGAAGCGGCACTCATCGCTAAACAGCTCACGGCGCCAGTCTGTTGGGTTCACGTTCTTCTCGCCTGGAACTATTAAACACGGAGCCGTCGATGTTCCGGTGTTATTGGAAGCACACGGAAAGCGCGCTGGGATCGCAGAGTCTGTACCACGAGGCGTCGGAAAATTTTTCCTGGGTACACAGGATCCGCTGTATTTTCCTGTATTGTGGATCGGGTTCCCGTCGGATCTGTTCATGACTGGCGCATGAGCAGTTTATCCTCTCTATCGGTGGTCCTCCTGGTCCCTCCGGAGCCACTCCTCCGTGTGGCAGTACCATCACCAGTTCACTGCTCCCAACAGACTCGGACGGTAGGATCAGAACGATACACGCTGCCCGCTATACGGCGCGCCAACCACCCAGCGGCTTTCAGCCCGATGATCCGCCCCCTTCAAAATCCGTAAGTTGCGTAAATCGACGTCTCATGCTTCTAGCCGGCATTCTTTTCACTTGTACGGTTGCTTGCGTCGGCCGGTACTTTTAACGTTCATGGGACTTCAACTACACCCCAGTTTATAAACCTGCCGGCTCGTGTTTATAGCGCCACCACAGGGTGTACGGACATTCACACTCGCACCAAACGTGGATCGTTTGCATACCAGCCAGCACTCTAGCTATTTGTTAAGTTTCGCGGTTGTAGCATGTATTCATCTAGGTGCGCAAATTTTATTCTCCGTGTGTGTTTTGCTACGTATTGCGAACAAATGCGGCATGTATGTGTCAAAGTATGTCAGTTGACGGCAAATGGTGAAAATTTCATCTGTAAAATGCATTTTAAAGATTTTTACCGTAAAACCTGCTTTCACGTACGACGACGTGAACACTAGTTGCGTCAGTCCCAACATAACACCGCAGTGACCACGTCAAGCTTGGATCCTCTGAAACGATGGATTGTGTCCGCCGGCTGTTTCACTGGCGGAAGAGTACAAGAGGAACCGGGTACGTCCTTTCCAGGAAAGCTTTCCATTTTGTAGTGCTACACTACAGAAAATACTTCATCATTTCTGTCTCAGTTTTTCATATCAGAGTCTTGCAAATTCTTGGGGGTTTTTGGCGTATAATTCTTTGATACGGAATGTCTGAACTCACTTCACCTTCCAGATTTTTTTCTTTTTTGTAATACAATTTCCGATGCCATATAACTTCCATTGGAGAGAACGCGACATCTACTTTAACGCTTTTCCAGACGCAAGAAAGACATCTCTGTACTTTATATTTCGTATCAGGTGATCATATGCAAAAGAACGAAGCAATTCTCAGCATGAGTTTTGAAAAAACTCCGACAGAAATGAAGAACTATTTTTTGTCATGTAGCACTACAAATTGAAACGTTTCCTGCCAAGAACACATCCACTTCCATTTGTAGTCTTCCGACAGTTAATTGCTCTCCGTTTTCGCGCAGCCGAACTTGATGTCGTTGCCGAATCGTTGTTTTTGGCCTGACGCAGCTCGTGTTCACGTCATTGTACTTGGCGTTAAGTTTTACAGTACAAATCGTTTAAAGGTATTTTAAAGATGAAATTTTTTCACTATTTGCCATCAGATATCAGATTACAGACTTTAACAAACACACACACACAGACACGCACATATATACATACCAGAAATTGAAAGTTGTATTGCGACGCGATATGTTGACATAAATGTATAATAAATACTCTAAAATGCTCAGATTACCACCACAGTGGTTTTTCGGACGCAACCCATTTTCTTTAAAAATTGTTGTTTACCATGGTTTACGCCAAAACCCTTCATATATATATATATATGCAGGGAATGAGAAACAATGATATATATATGAAGGGAATGAGAAACATTGTTTCTCATTTTTTTCCAAATATGCAGCTAAACGTCACATTTATCATTTTTCTTTGTTGTAATGTTCATAAAACATATACTTTAACTTTTGGAACAAATCGGTTTTGCTTTGACTTAACATTATTTAGTACAATCGACCCTAAAGTACTCATGGGTTTTTAATCTTGTAAATATCTGTCGTTTTTTAAATTAAACATATCGTGCAAAGACGGTGTAATTTCTTTAATGTATTGTATATGCACGACATCTTCATTAAGACTATTTATTTCATGTTTGCGACACTCCATGTCACGATAAGATATGTTTTTTTTTTTTTGATTGGAGGTTTAACGACCACCGTGAGCAACTCAATGGGCTATAAGCAGTCACCCGTCCCTAATTTAGGGTCACTGGTTCCAGGGAAGGGAGAGAGCCAGTGCCGTAAGACAAACACAACATCCATGCCTCACCGGCATTCGAACCCGGACCCCGTTCGGACGAATGATCAGAGGCCATCGCTTAGACCACTGCGCCACCGGAGCGGCTATAAGATATGTTCGCAAAAGATATTGTGACCAAAGAAATACTCAATAAACAAATGATTTAAAAAATTATTCTACGAATTCTACCTTTTCCCGGTCATCATTGACGGGCTTTCACTTAGTACATGAAAAATTAGAATTTACTTAAGAAAATATTCCCCGGAATGTCAATCAATATTTTTAATTTTCTTTCGAATTTTTCAACCGATATCTGTTACCTCTCCGCCAGTCGAGACAACCCAATTTAACGAGTTGCCTGTATTTAAAATGTACGTTAAATCAAAATGTATTATTTGGATAAAATCTAAGTCGTAGAAAATTAATTAAAACTACATTTTTTAATAAATTACTGAAAACCTTTTAGTTTATTGAGTAAATATTTCGGCATCCAAAAGGTAGTGAATTTGAAATGTAACATAAAATCAAAAAGCCTCTTCTTCCCACTTCAGCTGATATTTATCAGTTTCTTCTAGAACAACCCGTTCCATTTGAGTTTCTATCACTAAAACTGAATGATTACGCAATTGTTGTTACCCACAACTCTTAGCGACTAAGCCCTGGAAGTTTTCGAGAGCTTGAATTAGTCATTTGTCGCAGCTTGGTTTACGAGCAACAGAAATTTCAAGAAATGTAAGGGCAACCGCGAAAAAAATACAGAAAGTACTGAAACATTCTTTCAATAGGGTACTTTACAAAAACCTATCTTAGCAAACATTTGTATATTTAGAATCAATAAAATTTCGATTTCGTTGTTAATTTTGCTGATGCCTTCCGTTTGAATGATTTCCTCTTTGGAACATTAAGAATTCTCCAGATCTTTGTTTCAGCGTTAAGACTTTGCATCTCGATGAAGTTCTAATGTTAGACATAGTTTTACTGAATATGCAAAATAAGCAAAAAAGACAATACATTTTTCATCAAAGCGTAATTGACGAGCTATTTCAGTGCAGTTCATATACATCTGTAATATCGCTCTCTGAAGAGAAGAAACATATAAAATAGGAGTGTAAACACACTGCTGTCAATACATTACTGCTGTTTAAATTTTTTCGGTTTTCCCACAACATTTTTTACAAAACTAAAAAAAACTTATACACTTAAAGTAACTATTTTGAATACCTATTTTGCTAGTACAGAGCTCTGTTGTTTCGTGTATCATCCAGTTAGAAAATATTACCTACTTGGGGAGGCACTGTGAAAAATAAATGAAGACGTCGATGAGATTCCTAAGTGTTTACATTTATTACACATTTATGATGAGATAACACCAAGACACACTCACTCCAAAATAAACCTTGAACAGAAAAATCACATAATACTCTCTTATCCATTCCATACCCTTTTACTCGGCAACTACGCATCATTTCTTTTTCGAGCTTCGTTTCCTTTCACCAACGTCGAAGAAACCAATAAACAAAATCACTAACGCTTCGCGGTAGTGGTTCTGCACGTCACCCGCTATCAATAAATAATCGGCAGCGTTCTGGGCTGTATTTAAGTCCAATTCTCAATAGCCTCCGGCGCAAATGGACATCAACAGTTAGTGTCCTTTCTAATTTCGTGTCCAGTTCAAATGGATTAAGCATATCTCTTAATAACTTTCCGACTTGAGAGTTTTGCAGAACAGGATCGCACATTACCATTTCTTCCGGCATGTATTTCAGACCCCAAACTTTTCCGGATATTCTGTTGAACCTGATAATGCAAATCACTGTGACTGCTAATTGTATATAGTCGACGTGTCTTGTTACGTGCGTTTTAATAGAAATGAATTTAAATATCAGATAGCAGTATGCTGGCAAAAATAAGAAAATGCTTCGGAGGTTTTTATAACCGTTCCATCGTCTTTAAGGTGAAAGTTTTGTTTCATGTTATTAATAATGTAGGGAGATTAAACTTGTCATTGATTACTAGGGGTATCCGGTATTTCCAAGGTAAATATTAGTGGGATCAATCACAAAATTCAGCGGGTGAAGTTATATGAATGAACAATATGTTCCTGTAATTTTCCAATAAATTGATTTTAATTCGTTTAGGCTACTGCTTTTTGGTAAACAATATTTTTTGGATTTTCCATTGGGAGCAAAGATGTAGAGATTTTTAGGATTGCCAACCCTTGAGCAGACGACATAGAGTTGTCCGTATGAAAAGCAAGGTTTCTCCAAATTAATGCCAGCCACTGCCAATGACTGGCCTTGCGCTTTTTTGATGGACATGGCAAAGGCCATACGAATCGGCAATTGCAGACGCTTGAAGTCAAACGGCATATCTGTGGGAATCAGTAGAATCCTCGGAATGAATGCATCTTCGCTTTTTGCACAGCCAATCAGAATAGCTATTCCGATGATGTGCGTGAACAAATTCTTGATGCAAAGCTTGGTTCCATTGCAAAGTCTTAGTGGGTTAAGGTTTCCCAGCAGCATGATAGGCGCCCGATTTTGAAGAAGCAAATTGTAGGTAGGCATACCGTAGGCATACCTCCAATTAGTTGAGGAACTATTTCGGGAAGAGAACTAAATGTGCTGCTTCTGTGATATTGTCAATTGATTTGTGGGATGTGGTGGCTCCAGGAATTAAATTTTGAATGTGAGCATTGATATTGGTAAATTTGTCATTTTTGGAGCTTGAATTGCTCTTTCCCACAGCCACTCATGATTTACGTAATTCAGTTTCATGTTTGGAAAAACATTTTCCGCACGTTCTTCGACAATCTTTAAAACTTTGCAAAATCCATTTGGGAATGCATTCAGTCCAGTTTCTGGCTTCTGCTGGAATTTTACTATTACCAAGTTGAAGCAATTGGCGTGAAACCTCTCTAAGTGAAGCATGGCTTTGCAGGTGAACTCATATGTTGGTGGACAATGACGTTTTTTTGACATGCCTCTAAAGTTGAGATGCTTTCAGGTAAGCATTGAGTTCTTCAGATGGAGTTGACATCGGAATAACTGGCAGAGTCTGGCAAAAGTCTCCAGCCAACACAACAAGAGTTGCTCCCATGAGCGACTGGTTTGCTCGCAGATCTTGAAGTGTCCTGTTTAGAGCTCGTTTGTGAGACATTGTTACCTCTATTAACTCTGACTCTGCAGTTTTGCAAAACTTCTGCCTGTCCAAATCCTTTCGTACTTTTGCAAACCGGATATTCATCATGGGCCAAATTAAAAGGTAATTTAAAGGAAGAATGTGCTGCCCGATCACCTTCCAGCAGTGTTGAGTCGACGCCAGAGGATTCCACTGAAATTTTGTAGGCTAACTGTTGCCAAGAGTAAGTTGATGACATATGTTTTGCCTGTCCCACGTGGTGCATCGAGGAAACATATGCTTTCATTTGCATGTCCAGAACTTGGTTGTGGGCCTGTCTTTGGCCTGTAATTGAGAGCTATTCATTGGCAGCAGCATATGCTTCCAAATCATTGACATTGTAATTCTCGTCCTGCAAAATTTCATTGCAAAGATTGTTCGTGTTGTATCTCTGGGGAGATGGCAGTCCGCACAATCTGACACCAAGTCCAGATTTCGACGAACACAGGTCCTCTAGAAGGATAAGAGCCTCGTCGAAGATGTATGGTGAAAAGTCAATTTGCAAAATTGTATTTTCCAGTCTAACTCTCAAAAGAATGTCTTCACTCAGATCCTGTTTCTGTTTTCATTTTCCCCTCACTTGAAGTGAATTTGAGACAGCGCAGGTGGTCAGCAAAATGTAAAAGAGATGGCTCAGGCGCGTTGATGATTGGGTGGCAATTGCTTCAGTCATTGCCAAGACCAAGTGGTCATCACTCTGCAACAAACCTCCTCTTTGGCATGCCTCCCTGAAGGTTTCATAAATATGATTGTTCACAATTTTCAAGTCACCGAAATATGTTGGTCCCTTGATAATGTGCAGCAGCATTCTCAAAAGAAAGACTCGGCAGTTGATGGATGAACTATGCAAACTGGGCTAAGGACATTTTTGGACTTTATTCCAGAATGTTCTTCAACATTAAATCCTTGTTTGCACGGCTGGAAATTTTTCCTAGATGCATTCCAAGTGTAGTAGCGCGAAACATCACAAGAAAGAATGGTTTTAGCAAACGGATCATGCTTTCAAAGTTCGAAGACAGCTGTCAGTGTGGTGTTCGGGGACCCTAAACGTTGCTGCTGCTAAATGTTGTTTGGGCTCACATAGACTACGCATTTTGAAGGCGGACACTGGAATAAACAACAGTCGGATATTTTTCATGAATTTGCAAACTGAGTTTTCGCCAAACTGCCTCGTTGCAATATTGAAAACTCTCAACTTCATCAACAGTTGCTGTTCGTTGTTCCAGCAGAAAAACCGCTTGATCACGTTCTTTGTTTACATACTACTAGATGTACTTGATGGCTTTGACAGACTGGCAAGATTCAGTATTTATGTTCGCCTGGAACATTTTCGGTAACATTGGAGAGTGTGGAACCACCCATCTGCTGTCTATGTCCACCTCCTGGTAGGTTCGACCAATGTGCATTTGATTTTTGTTGAGGATCCACCATCGCCAGGCTTACTTTCCTGCACAAAGGGTACCCATCTTGGCCTGTTTGACTTTCTTGGTGCAGTTCCCGAGGATATTTCTTGGAGCGTTTGCCACCCGCCCTGCAAGGAGCTTTCATGTTGAGTGAACCACATGAGCCTTGGAGCGTGTTTTTCGTGATGACTTCAAACAGCAAGCGGTCTTGTTGGAGATCTGGCATTTCTGCTGATATTACCGTGTCAACTTCAGTGGTTGAAATTTTTCCTCGCAACGCGATGAGTAAATGGGCATGCGGAAGGCCTCTCTTTCGCCAAAAGATTGAGTACATCTAGCATCGTTTTATACCAAAAATATGACCTTTCGTTATGACGTCCATCAATGTTTGGGGTTTAAGGCTGAAACCTCTCGCATTCATTTCGTGCCTATGAACTGCTGTCCGAGCAGCCAGAAGATTCCCTTGCATTTCTGGCCAAAGAGGATTGCATGCAGAGATCAGGGCGCCCGTAGTTTCTCATATAGGTCATTGCATCCTGCGTGAACTCGTGCATGTGTCGTGGGCCGCTAATGTAGGTTACTGGTAGAAAAATTATTCTCCCCAAGTAATTGGTATTGGCATCATTCCCTACGGCATCCATGAGATAAACATAGTCATCCACGCGCAGTTTATTTTGATTGATCCGGATGTAGAGCAAGCGTTCACTATTAATCATAGTGTACATGTTCACAACGAACTGATGGAACAGCTAACGACATTGCAACACAGGATTTTTTTTATCTCCAACTCTGCTCATGATTCTGTAAGTATAGAAGTCCATGGTAGAAACCTTCTTTTTAGGAAGTGGATTGCCTGTGTTTGGATCAATTTGAGGATTTTCTAAGTAATATCCTTCATTGCCTTGCCAGAAAATAATCGAGCATTGGAGGGCGTCGTAGGATCTATGAGTTTCTGCTACATTCTGGAGTCTATTGTTTCTCTTCAGGACGATAATATCGAGGCGGTAAAACTCGTTGCCCACAATGGCAATTGCAACTTCATCAACTGTGGGTGATTGAATCTCCTCTGGTGCTCACCTCCTATAATTTTGTCAGCTTTGATCACAATTTGGTAACCATCTGTTGGCATTCGTTCCAAGACTGTGTTGAACAGATTCACGTGGGAATTCTGGTGGTGGAGTGATTGTTGGTAGTCCGGAGCAATATTTTACCATGTATCTGAAATGTTGGAGCATCTCCGTTCGGCCTGTGCTGTTTCATCTTCCATGAAGAAAATCTGCAGGAACTTCGGCACTTAGTTGGACGGTGGGATCAATGAACCTGAACGGTAGTAAACTTGGCCCTGCACTTTGAAAGTGGGCAATGCCAAGTTTACAACACTTGTTTCCAAATGAAATAATTTGGAAACAAGTGTTGTATTTGTTATGTTGGCCAGAAAGTGGTTTGAAACTGGCGTGGTTCCAGTCGTTAATGCTTCTAGAGGCTCAGGTGGTGGAGTAATAAATGGCAGTTTGACCTTGCCGTTTGAGCAAGACATTCCTGGCGTTTCCTCTCTCCATTTGTATGCTTGACAATGAGCACAAACAATCTCCATTTTGTCAATCACCACTTTCGGATGTTCGTGGTAATTCTGATTTGGATTACAGGCTAATGCTTCGCGTTTTAAATTTCGCTGCAAAGCAAAACCTCTGGATGTAGAGGCCCTTGTTTGAACCCCGGCAATTCCTTCTTTGCTATGCTCAGGCGTTTCATTAGCCCTGCAGATAGAAGCCTTTTTGAGAACACCGTCATGTTTTTCTTGCGTTTGCTTAGGCGTCTCAATAGCCCTAGAGTTAGAGGCCCTTATGCGAACCCCGGCATGTCTTTCTTGGCATTGCTCATTCGTCTCATTAGCCCAACAGCTAGTGGCTTTTATGTGAACACCGGCATGTCTTTCTTGGCGTTGCTCAGGCGTCTCATTAGCTCTAGGGCCGGAGACATTTATGCGGAGACCGGCAACTCTCATTTCCCCCTACGGTCCTTTGTCGTTTCGCAAAAGTGTACATTTTCTCAATCGAACTTCTTTTTTAGGGAAGCACAATTCGAAATATTAAAACCAAAACACATTTAAAAATCGCTAATTAAATTTTTGTCCTAAAAATAAATAAAACAAAATGGAATATAAAAAAACTAACCGTCACTGCCGACGGAGAATGTTGTGATAAAGTATTATTTCTGCCACCACATGAAAAAAGAAAAACAAAGAAATGCCAAATATAAACAAAAAAAAATTCGATTTAGTTAATTTACTTTAACGAAACGAAAAAGAAAAGAACAGGAATGAAAATCCTTACTTTCGAGGAGAGATCTATAGAATGTCGTACATCTGCGTGCGCTTATGTGAATCCCGCGTCAATGAAATGCAATGTACCTATGTCCTGTCACATGCATGCTGCTTGACGTTTGCATTGATCATCCATTTGTTTATCGTTGGGCTCCGACCCCTTCCGAAAGCCGTCCACGGTCAAAGTACCGTGACATAGCCCAGGCAGCACACCCCTAAAAATTAACGTAGTCGCGACGCTGTGCCTCCGTATTCTATTCCCAATCTGGTAGGCAAGGAGTTATCGTTGAATGATGACAAAAAGCCAACATTTTTTCAACTGATGAGCTACTGAGGGGAAGGTTTGGGTATTTCGATTACAGTCAAGTATTACCAAAGCTCCAACCAGTGCCCTGTGAGTCATCATCATCGAGGGAGGCTACGCCTGAAGCAACATGTGGGAAACACTTGTCCAACAGTCTATGGTTCAACCATTGTTCGTTCACAGAGCACATGCTAACTGGAACTTTCATGTAAGTAGAATAAATATTATTGTTGATTTTCTGCATTTTTTATCACACATAAAATATCTTTAAAATAGCTCTTGCTAAATTGCGATAGCATATTTTATAGATGTTGCATTTTTATGATGCTTTATTTCTGCTGCATCGAACTGAATTTTGGAAGCTGAGTACATCGTGTCGACCATAATTAAGAAATCTGCTGTTGTTCATCTTACGTATATTTTTTGTTTCGTACACGAAGTAAAAATCCGATTAATGTGATGGATGACAGTTTGGACTATTTGTTCAGTGACTCGCCAGAGAGATAAATGTTTATACGTAAGTTTGTTACAGTAAAATTTCTCAGTGACAAGGAAGTGTGTTTAAACTACTGGCTAATTACAAATGACAAATTAACTAGGTTATCCAATTAGATATGATATGAGAATGAGAGTTTGTGTAAAGAAAAGACGAATATTCCCATAATTCAAAATTTAATGTTCGCGGATTTCAGCACTGTTATCTCAAAATATGATGTATGTTCAGTAAAAACTGCAAACATTAACATTGCAGTAAATTTTACGTTATGCTGTAAACTGATTTCACAATGTTTCCTTCAGAAAGAGTTCTTGTAACATTTCCTCAATGAAAGTTGTATACATTTATATTGTTAACGATAGTATAAATCTGGATGTTTATTTTTTATCTGTTTTCACTAAAACAACAGGGAACAATATCAACAGCATTGAATGAAAAGTGATTTTAGTATTTTATGAATTTCTACACTGACTTTTACAGTCATTTTTTTAAAAGGCATAGATTAGTTTTTATACTAGGTTAGGTCAAATGGTTTCACTAGCTTTTTTTTTTTTTTTTTTTTTTTTGCTGAGGTGGTCTGTACATATATTGTCAAAATTAATTGGCTGCGAATGATTTGCCAGTCGTCCGTTGCGAAAGCTACCCTTAATAGCGAGCCATCGTTTTCACCGCATGGCATGGCGTCCCTCCAGAGCTGCGTGGGATGCCGAATGGAGTTTCCTTAATAGCGAACCATCGTTGTCACCGCATGCAGTGGGGTCCCTCCAGAGCTGCGTGGGATGCCGATTTTCTTAATAGCGAGCCATCGTTGTCACCGCATGGCGTGGTGTCCTTCCAGAGCTGCTTGTAATGCCGAATGGAGTTTTCTTAATAGCGAACCATCGTTGTCACCACATGGGTTTGTTTCCCTCCAGAACTGCGTGGGATACCGAATGGAGTTTTCTTAATAGCGAGCCATTGTTGATACCGCATGGCGTGGTGTCCCTATACAGCTGCGAGGGATGCCAAATGGAGCAGTGTGGTATTCAGAGACTCTGCAAGTTTGTGTTTTAATTAAACTACTTACATAGATAATACAAATAGTTTCGGGTTTAACGGAAATGAGAATTAATTGGGGAATGTGGGTGATAAATCTGAGGATAGCTTTGGAGGAAGAGGGGTGTAGGGGAGACGAGGTGGGTTTTGAACTGTGCGTAACATTAGAATACAAGATGGAGTCGAAAGCGGCCGTAACAATCGAAGCGAGAAAAATGGTGGCCGATATAATAATGTCTAGTTAACAGATTCTGGAGAAAATATTTTTTCTCTCTAATCATGTTGATTGAAAAGGGGAGGGGGCGGAAATGTTTGCGGCGGTGAAGTGATGCATGCATTTTTTATGCTATGAAGGAGAGAGAGATTAAAATATTGCGGGAATGAGTTTAATTATAGAGAACGGTTTCTAGGAAGAACATGGCGGAGGAGGTAAGGCCGTGTGCAACTATTATGAGGATGGCTGCATACAAACCGGAGGATTTGAAGGAAATAATTGCTGCTAAGACTAAACCTATATGCGCGACTGAGGAGTACGCAATTTGGGGTTTCAGATCTTTATGACGTGTGCAATTAATTCTAGTGAAGAAAGCCGCGGTGATTTTAACTGAAATTAGAAGGTTTTTTAGGAGAAAAGACACAGAAGCCAGCGTGTGTGTGACTCGAATAAGCTCGTAACCACCTAATTTTGGAAGAACAGCTGCTAAAATTATTTTTCTTCCGAGGGTGCTTCTGTATGGGTCCTAGGCAACGAGACGTGGGAGAAGATAATGGGTAGTTTAATGAGGAAGATGTAGCGTACCTGCCAACAGGACGCACACGACATAAAGGCAGATAGGAGCGATAACGAACGACCGCGTAGCTCAATTGGTAGAGTGACTTATTCAAGAATGAGGGTCCCGAGTTCGATCCCCGGCGTGGACAAAATGACATAGAAATTTACTTTGTTATAAAGGCTAGAAGAAGGAAGATGCAAAATAAAACCGGGGTGGGATTGGAGAAGGAATATAAAAATGAGAACGGGTTATGAATAAAAACCTATTCATTCTGTCTCACCACGAATGATCGCCGTGTAAGGGTCTTGCGGCGACGCGGCCGACGCATTGATTTGTCCTCATTGTGCAGTGCCACACGTCCCCGCAACGTGGAAACATGGTGTGGGATGTTATCAGCGCTAACAGTCGCTCACACGTGGTATGCATTACGGGCATACTAACGGCACGCCGCAGTGTTTAAGATGTGTTGCAGCCCGTGGCACTACCGTACCTTCAGGACATCCCAAACACCGTTTTTCAACAAGATAACTCCTAGACACATACCGCTCGGATCCGCCTGAATGTTTTACACGGTGTCCGGATGCTTCCTTGTCCATCACGATACCCCAACGTCTCGCCCATCGAGCATCTGTGGAACACGATTGGACGTCGGTTGAATACCCTCGCAGCCCCGCAAAATGAAGATGAACTGTGATTTCGGATCAACACCAAATGGTCCAGTATACCCCAGGACTGGATTCGGACTTTCATTGACTTGTTGCCATGTCGTATTCAACGGTGTATCACCCATATTGTGGGCCACAATCCTTATTGGTCATCCTGTATATTGGGCCACTAAGGCCTAGTCTGTATGTGACAATTAAATCCCTTGTTCAGGACTTTTTGGATATCTGTGTGTGTAGTTTGGTCTCTTTTCGAGCATTCCTTCCAGAATATAATTTTCACTGTCAGGCAGTGTATATACGAATAGGTTATCTTTAGAAAAATTCCAGTTACCGAGTTTGTTGGAAATAATAAACCACAAGTATTGGCTGCTTCTGGTTTAAGAAATAAAACATCTTTGAAGATGCATCACAAAATCCTTATACATAAAAACCAATGAGTTCTTTATAACGAATAAATAATAGTAATAAAGTAATTAGTAGTACGTAGTAGTAGCAATAAGTGTTACGAATAAATAGTAAGAATAAGTAGTATAATAGTATTAGTAGTGAAAATATTAGTAAGAGTAATAGGCATGTGAGTAAGCATCTGCTTTCCAGGACATGAATTTCATCAGTATGCATATTATCTTTATTTTTCGCTCTCTTTATTTCAATATACAGGCAATATTATCGTGAAATTAATAATGGAAAAGTTTGAAGCAGCAGCGAACTTCGAAAAGCTTCAGAAGATCCTATATGGGAATAGCAATGTTCCGTAATCTGGAAATACCATTAAAAGATGACATTTGCGTATTATGAAATGTGCTGCTGAAACAATGGTAATCAAGATCTATTTCAGACAGAATATCTTATGCGTTTCTGCAAAAGGCTTCTAGTAGCAGATCATTGCCACAGAAAGTAAATTTAAAGAAAAGCTTGACAGCCGGAGCATTTCACAGCAGGAGCAAAACTTTATGAAATTTAGTTATCCGCATATGGAATAGTTTCTAGCGCGGCAGTGTGCACGTGTGAGCGTCAAGGGACTATACTGTGCGTTCAGTGCACGTGCTGTATAAATCAGAACTGGAATAGTGCTTCTAAGAAGAAAAAGCCAGCATTTGACTTTCGTAGAGAAGGAAAAGCCCACCTAGTACTGAGAATATGTTTGCAGCTTTCCAGAAACGTCTATCTTAGTCTGCTTTCCACTGCCTGCAGTAGTTAAAGCGAAAGGAAGGAATGGACGTAAGAAGCAACAGATCATAACACGTGTGCACTTATTTCACACCCATGACTACTGAATTTCTGGGAAGTGAGGCGTCCTGGCCTTATTGTAGGGAACAATGGGTTTGCTACTTTGATAAAAGTGCATGTGTCTGTAATCTGGAAAAACAGAGTATTGTATCAGTTACCCTCATAACCCTAGCGTCGGGAGAGAACAGGGGGCACGGGCCCCCAAACTGAAAAAGTCCAAAATATATTAACTAGTCGTTCGCCTTTTAAACGCTATAAAGTGTGACATACAGCCAAGGAAGAAGCGCTACAAAATATCAAATACGGTTATAACTGCTTCCCAGTAGCTATTCCACGCACAATAGCATGCAGTCACCTGATAACTCCATGAAGTGCTCTGAAAATCATATTATTTTCTACGTCATTAAGGTGAGTCAACAGAGGCATAGCACACCTCGTAGTTTTGGATATATTAGGCATGTAAAAATCTTAAGTTATGGAACTAATGGCAATTGAACAGGATAATTTTCGGTTAAACTATTTCCGAGAATTTCCCCCAAGAAAAAATTAGGTTACACATATTTGTGCCTCACCAAATGTTTTGGTCACGCTATTCCAATGGCTACACCCCAAATATTTCTGCATGCTTTGGGGCTGTGCTTGAACACATCACCCGTCACTGTCATCCAACACACTGACTGCAGTTTGCCGGACAATATCGGGAGTGAAATATGGAACATCAAAACAAAATTATCTTCACTAATGAACAACATTTCCTACTGCATCAAGAAGATGAATTGTGTCTGGTAATGCCGAGAAGATGTTACAACAAAATGTGATTCATTGGTGGTGATATTAGTGTATTGTCCTGAGATGTTCCTTTTTAGCCCTATACAAAAAGTTATACTAGTGTAACATCTTTTTCTTATTTGAGAGAGGAAGATAGCCAACTGAACGTCACCGCGTCCATAATCATATCAAGTTTATTCTTTCACTTACTTTCAATAGCGAAGCATAACCAAGGTGAAGAAAAAGGCATTCTGCCTTTTCATTGTGAAACAAAATCGTTACACGTCGAAGTCAATAGAGAACCCAAAATAATTCGTTTGCATTTATGGTAATTCGTGTGTTTATGAAAAATATTATACAAATTGAATAAGGTTTATTTGGCCGTGCAGGGTTGGAGGAAACGGAAGAGGAAGACAGAACAAGCCAAATGAATGGAATCAAAGCCGCATACATAACGACCATAGAATATTTGCGAGATCTTGTGGAAAACAGATCACGATGGCGGGTTTTTCTTCATACTGTCCCCCAATGTCGACTTCGACTCAATGGAACCTAACTAACAATAACAGAAGAAATCGTAATTGTAATACATTTCGTAGTCACTTAAAATCTAAATTGCAAGCCTACTAAAAGACGTACTCTAGGTTTTTAACTTCATCTTATCACAAAACAAATTGCAATCGATTAGATATATGTAATAAATTTTATGAGGAAAAAAACTGTGTACTAGAAACAGAATACAACTTTATTCTGTCTGAACGTTACAAGTTTTGTCGTCATAAATATATTACACCGCATATTATTTTAGATATTCCATTCACCTGACAATGGTTATGTTGATGAAAATTCTCGCTTGGAATAAAACCTGTTTCACATTTTCCAAAAGAGAAGAATAATCAATCATAACATTTTTATGAGATCTAGTCTTAGGCTTCATAGAATTCCTGCAAAAAATAATTTGGAGAATTTAGAGAGAGGTGAAAAAATTTCGGTAGCTTCTTGTGTACTTCACATAAGTTACAATTTTCTAAGGTTCGCGAAATGTTACAGAATGCCATAAATATCATATTTTATTTCCAAACCCGTATCTTGAATTTTATACAACACGCTTGAACACTAGTTTAACGTCTTAAGCAATATGTAATTAAAGTTAAGTGACAAATCCTTATCGCTTGACTCCGTACAATGAATGCGACATCTGCAAATGCATTCGCCTCAAAGGGAGAGATAATGTAAGTTAATCCATAGGAAGCAAAAAAACTCTCAAATTTAGTATGATATAATTGTAGTGCTAGCGATTGTACAATTTACTGTGTTTCGCCTTTCAAGGCGACACATCAAAATTATGACACATTAGTGATCCCTTAGATTGTCGTCTCTAAGATTGAAAAATAGATTGGTTTAGTCCACGCAAAACAGTATGTAATACATACTTATTGCTGATTCATATACACAGTCGAATACAAAATAGTGGCAGAAATATGTCTGGTAGAATAACTTTCCTCGTGATTGGACACAGCACGTGAAGAAAAAGAAGTAGATCGTTCAGTGGTGTCTAAGTAGTAACCCATATTCAGGCGAACAAGAATAAGGAAATTGGACCACTAAGTAAGTCGGCGAACAAATGTTAGGCAAATTATTTCGAAATTAATGTGGTAAAATATTAGTTTCTATTTTCCATCCTTCTGCTCCTCTCTATATCTAATCTAAAATAGGAAGTCCTTGCATTTCGACTTCATTTCTTGTTTCTCCTTCCTTTCAAAAACAAAATGGACCTGGCCAACCGTTTTCAAACATGAATATAACAGTAGTTAATTTTTCCATGTCAAAATGATTTATCGAAAATGTGCATTCTTATAGAAATTTCACGCACAAAAATCAGAGCCAATTAAATAACATTTGTTCATGTGCTTTAAACTGAAGCATTGTTACTTAAGACCTAAATCATAAAGAAACACAAGGAAAACTATGCAGAAAGCAATTTTTGTTTAATCTGAACCCTTGAGTTTCTTATCAAACTCTAAATACAAGCAGGTTCATTAATATGCATTGGCCAATATTCATTTAAATATACAACTGTAATGAGAAGCTACTATCTTCTATCACAACGAACATATATTTATCAATTTGATATCAGTGATGATTTATTAAGAACATATTTGCCGTCTTTACACGATTTTAAAAAATTACGGTTAAAATGATGTATACATTAGAACATTAGAACATGAGCACTTTCAAGTCCACTGTGGACCCGTCATCAGATGGTGTGGTTGCATTATGTCCTGGGAGGGTATATATTATATAGTATGCACACTGACGAAACAGTATGTTTTGGCATGCGCATGCTCACTACACAATCATGTCGTTTCATTAGAGCAGCCGGTATTGTCTCTTTCGCTGTAAAAGTTGCAAAGTAGTTTTCATGGCAACGGTATAATGATAGGGATATCGTCGTTACAGCATTCTGCCGTATGTTTATGTATCAATAGGCTTTCTAACAGGAGGATAGATGAACATGTAGTTGGCGTATGTAACATAGTATCATCGTCCCAGATAGGTTGGTGTTGACCCTTCAGGCATAGTCTTGAAAGGGTGGTGGAGGTGGAGCATGTTTTAACATTGTATCTATGTTCAGAGACACGTAAATTAATATTGGGACGGGTCGAACCTATGTATAGCTGGACGGTTACATCAGCATTCATAGCTTTCAGTGGGATTGCGTATACACCGAATTTGGAATCATGGGGAATCCGATCCCTGTCATTTTTAATATGGGCGAGAATGTTGCACGTTTTTATGCCAAAATCAAAATTAAGTGGACGACATGCGTTTTTTAGGATATTTGTGACAGCAGGGATGTATGGTAGCTTGCCGACATATGAAGTGCTTGGTATCGTTCTTGGTAATGTTGAGTATGATGCATTAAAGACACGGCGCATTATGGACTTAACTGTGGTAGATGGATAATTATATAATGCTGCAATATCCATAATTTTTGCAACTTCTAGGTCTCTTTGATCGGTTGATGATGAATCAGTAACTGCTCGGTGAAACATAAAGTGAAGGGCTGAGAGTTTTTTGCCTGAGTGGGTGATAGGACTTATAGGGAATCATAGATATTGTTGCAGTTGGTTTTCTATAAACAGAGTGAGTTACTTCGTTCGTATTAGGATTTCTTTCCAACAAGATGTCCAGATAGGGTAATGCATAATTGGTCTCGAATTCTGTAGAAAATTTTATGGAACTGTATTTTGTAGACAACAAGCTGGTGAATTCGGTAAGGCTTTCAAGGGTGGACTGCCAAAACAAAAGCACATCATCCACGTATCTCAGGTATAAAATAGGTTTCACATGAAAGTTTGCGAGGACTTCGTTTTCCAGGTTTTGTAACAACAACTCAGATAGAACTGCTGAGAGGGGTGACCCCATTCACCGAGCAGTTACACATTCATCCTCAACCGATCAAAGAGACCTAGAAGTTGCAAAAATTATGGATATTGCAGCATTATATAATTATCCATCTACCACAGTTAATTCCATAATGCGCCGTGTCTTTAATGCATTTAATGCATACACAATCCCACTAAAAGCTATGAATGCTGACGTAACCGACAAGATGTACATAGGTTCGACCCGTCGCAATATTAATTTACGTGTCTCTAAACATAGATATAATGTTAAAACATGCTCCACCTCCACCGCCCTTTCAAGACTATGCCTGAAGGGTCAACACCAACCTATCTGGGACGATGTTACTATGTTACATACGCCAACTACATGTTCATCTATCCTCCTGTTAGAAAGCCTATTGATACATAAACATAGGGCTGAATGCTGTAACGACGATACCCCTATCATTATACCGTTGCCATGGAAACTACTCTGTAACTATTACAATGAAAGAGACGATACCGGCTGCTCTGATGAAACGACATGATTATGTAGTGAGCATGCGCATGCCAAAACATACTGTTTCGTCAGTGTGCATACTATATAACATATACCCTCCCAGGACATAATGCAACCACACCATCTGATGACGGGTCCACAGTGGACTTGAAAGTGCTCATGTATATATCATTTTAACCGTAATTTTTTAAATCGTGTAAAGACGGCAAAACTGTGTTCTTAATATCCTTCAGCACGCTAAATAGACTTCCTATGATCTGCAGATAATTACAAGAATCACTGTTCATATACATATCAAATTCGGACATTGTCTTCTCGTTAAAAAAATGGTGATGGGAAACATAGGGAATTTACTTGAATCTCTTACCCAGAATTTTAAAGAAAAAAGTTAATAACATTGTTTAGGAATCTATTAATCTTTTATTAATTTTTCTATTTAAACACACATTCATACATCCTTATTGTAAATTAAGACATTTAGTGGATACTTTATTATTATTATTATTATTATAGGATCTTCTAAAATTTTTATTTTCTCATAATTCCAGACAGAGCAGACACCCAGCTGATAGGGTGGGAGCCTGCACAAGTGTTTCCCCTTGTTACAGGAAGTATACATTTTATTTAGAAATCACCTTTTTGAACACTCTAAATATACGTAGTACAAGGTTCTTGTTAAAGGCATTTCAGATTAAAAAAATGGCAAAAATTAAACTAAACAAAATAACTTTTTTTTAAACATGAAAGAATAGAAAAGTGGTATTACACAATAGAACAGCAATTACTAAAGATAAGGTGAAAAAAATAACCAAAAGATCCTGTTTTTTTTTAATTATATTATTACAAATTAATTTATTTTTCCATTATGGTTACATATTTCAATGAATATATTATAATATTATTCATTAAATTACTGAAATCCTAATGTTATGGTCAAAATTGGTTTTAATATTATATATTAATATTTCCAAGAAAATACTGAAACCATGTCGTTACAAAAATTATATGTGTTTAAGAGTTTACAAATTTATACTTTACAGTTTTAATATATTTCACCTTTTTTACCATTAATATTTTAAATACTTTATTCTGTTACTTTATTTAGCACTTTTGTTCCTTTTTTACATAAAACTGGTGCTAATACTTTCCATTTATTAAAAGCTTTGTGAGCTCAAAACGTTCTAGTTTCAAACTCCAGAATTCTTCTGAGATCACATTTAATAGCTAGTTTAATCTGTTCCGTATTTTTTTATTTTTGTTCGTAAGATAAGGCATTTCGATTTTTCCGTATATTACGTTTTGTTATTGCTATTAAATAATGAGTTGTTAGGTTCTTAGATTCAGAGCAGTCTACAGGTACATGGTACATAATGGTGTGAGGTACATTTACGTCTATAATTTCAGTATTGTTGTAAACAATTCCAGATCTATTTTTCTATTATGCAATCTGCAAATAAATGTTGAAGAGTTTCTTCTGAGCACAGTGGTTGCAGTTAGAATTAGATATTAGTTTAATTCAATACAGCCATTTTCTTGTCGTGATAATATTGTCTGAAATTTCAAAAAAGTAGATCTTTAATATGAGTGCTTAGTTTTATTTTTGATTGCAGGGTCTAAATACTATGTACAATACTGGATTGCAGTGTATCCACACCCAAGGTTGTTACATATAATAACTCACTAGCATTCTCTTCCTCCTCCAGAGTCTCTGTAATTTTTAAGATTGGAAGACTTATACATTACCAGTTTCAAATTATATTACTAGTGGAACAAGTCTGGCATGGCAGGGATTTAGAATGTCTCAGAAAAACTTTTTAGGGATTTTTTTCCTTGGAGATTTCCCATGAAGACATTTTTTCTCAAAATGTGAAACAAATCGAGCACTTTTGTCGTTAAATATGAGAAAATAAAGTTTTTTTCGGAATTTCAAATTATAAAAACGTAAACAATACTTTTCTTGAAGCAACTATTTTCTCGAAAAACAGCATTGACTACATAAAAACTCTAATTTATACTCGATATTTCATTAATAAAGAGCTTACCAATTTTTCAAAATCGAAACCAAAAAAATCACAATCACAAAGTTTTCAAATCGTGTGGCGAAGCCACTCGATAAACATGGAGAAAAAACATTCAAAGTATGGCAATCAGATAAAAACTGTATCAGAAATATTCGAATTGAAACGAAATTGAAATAGAAAACATCGCCCAAACAGTGTTAAGCCTAACTGGAACGCCAACTCAGCAATCTCGCAATTCCAAACTTTCAGAATCAGAAACTCTCCCCTGGGTCGAAGGTAATTGTTCTGTTTTTGTGTGACTTAGTCACACAATAACCGAATATACTCAATAACATTTGGTTTTCCCTTTTTTTGGAGTTACAATAAAGTTCACAGCAGTATACAATGGCATCTACTGAATTCAATCAAGAACACTTTTGCAATTTCAGTACGATGTAAGCTGTAAAATAAATTCTGTACTTTATTTTGCGTTCATACAGTTGCTTAACTGCAATGATTAACCTCATGAAAATAGATTAACCCTTTAAGCGGCCGGTCTTTGTGAAATATTTTTTGCCAAAAATCCACTTAAGCTGCAGGGATTATTTTTCCAAATTCTCCCCTCTCCTTGAACCTGAAATGCTCCCATTCTGGCGGGCATTCCGCTTTCTTAGCAAACCAATTGCTGACCCCTTCTCACTCAGCAGGGTGCAACACAAACCTGTCAAAGGAGATTACCCCTCTCCTCAAGTCCTTTATTTGTGCTCTATAACCTGCGGCGGGAAGATACCCCCAACACACCCTTCTGCCTGAAGATCACAGGCCAGTTGCTGAGTCATTCGGTGGACAAACAGGGAAAGTCCGTTAGGTGCAGTCCCCAGCAAATACAAATCTTGTCCTTCATTGCTCAGACGAAGGAAACAAAGACATCTTCAAAATACTTTATTGCAGCAACGGCCATGTTGAAAAAAGTAAAATCTATCCGAACATATTTTAATCATTTTAAGATTTATTTGAATTGGGAATGCCGTTCCTTCTGTATTTCTGCAAAAGACAGAAAATAGCTGTTTAATATGTGATATCGGTCAAAGAATGATCTTATTCCTTCTAGTTATTGCATTAACACTAGCTAGATGGCAATTGAAAATTTTCATGTGGGTGGCTCTAGTTGGATCCCAGAAGTGTTTGGGGTACCCGGAATTCTCTACCACTACCTACGCTTTTATCCAGAAAAATGAAGGCCTCAGGACTTGATTTTAAACAAAGCTTCAAGCGTAGGCTTTATCTGCAGCCCATTCTCCGAGCTCATGCTTCTATAGTGAGAGCGTTCAATTTTCTGTAGCACAAAGTTACAGTTTAATGAGCAATAACGGATATATATTTTTTTCGTGTTTAATACAAATAGAAAAAAATCGATAATAGAATAGAAATTTGGAAAGAAAAATGCTCCCCGATTTTATGACTCACTGAAAAGAAATCTGTGAGTGCCTTTTCATATTTTAAGGAACCGCTGACTGATTTCATTTTTTAAGCTATCGGTGAATGACTTTTCTCTCAGAATGCATGTCATATCCTTTATTGTAAAAGCAAAGATTATTAATTAAGTGTTGTACGATAAAATTCGTTCGGAAAGCTGTAGGCACAGAACTTAATATAGTTCAAAATTCACTCGTGAAAGTTGAGGTGAATTACATCTTGTTTTTACTTAGCTTTTTCATTTTTCATCGATGTTATATGTGTCTTCTTTTTAAGAATATAATAAACAGGTTTCTCTTTCTCTCTCTCTCTCTCTCACAGAAATACACATACGCACAATCTGATTAAACAAAGCTTCAGGTGAAATCTTTACTTGTAGCCTATTCGACTACTTCTCGGGGGCGTATGGAACATTGATAATCCTGCTTTCCTGCAGCACAAATTTTCATTTGGAATAGCAATAGTGTTTTTTTTTTTTTTTTTTTTTTTTTTTTCAATTTAACAAAAAATAATTGAATCGAAATTTGGGAAAAAACACGCCTCATTTTTGTGACTCCCTATACAGCAAACAGTGATGTACTTCATTTTTAAGCGATACGGGAATGATTTTTTTCTCAGGAGCATGGCACGTCCTTTGTTATAAAAGCATAGGTTATTTAGATTTAGATTGATTTAATTAGTTCTGAAAGCTAGTTAGACAATAAAATAAATATGAATATAATATGCCGCACTTTGTTTGGTGGGTTTCTTGTTGGACCACCACATTTACGAAACTCTATGCGCGCTGTTGTGTGAACATTTGATCATATGGGAACGGGATTTGCTGGATATCGTGGATGTGCAGTGTATGGTCGAAGCTCTGAACTTCCGCCCGCCAGTATTGTACCCGGACTAATCCTCCTTATTTGTTGCAATTGCTCGTGCAAACCGTAGATGCAAAGTTTCCCTCCTATTTTACATCACGGCATTCATTATAATAGCTTCACAATATGATGATCTAATCGTTAACCACAGTGCGAATGACACAGGAAGCAGTGCTCATTTTCACTTTTTAATGAAAAATAATTTAAGACGCATATGATAATTAAAAGTAATTCTTTAATAAAAAATAATTATAAGAATGTTTTATGTCATATAAAACGATACAAAATTATCTGAAAAAATTTTATAAATACATGTGTGATATAAAAATAAATATTCAATAAAAATATCTACATTACTTGAAATATTTCATTTAATCATAACAACTACCTTCCCCCAATTGCGGTGAAGTCTATATCAATAGATTTATCCATATTTAATAGGAAACTTGTGCTGAATGAAAAGAAAAAAAAATGGTGTATATAGTATATATTTTTCGGTCTTCAAAATGCCTGAAAATATTTTTCTACTTTCCGAATATTTGTACAGAAGTTTAAAAATTCGAGTACCTTTTCCTCGTGATTTCCTTATTCCTTCCTACCGGGGGTGGTGGTGGCGGTGGGTGGGGGGGGGCAGAAGAACAGCACGTTGAGATTTTTATGTAGGCTTCATTCGACTTTGCATTCTGGAACAGCATTACCAGTAGTACTCTTCATTCATATTAAATTTCGCAATGCCTAAATTGTGTGAAATTTTTCTATGTCCGGTTTATCATCCCAACGTGAAGCTGACTTTACCATACCGTTGTGTTCAAACTGGCATCTCCCGGGAATTTTCTGCTAGAGAGGTGAAAGTAATTCGAATCTTTTAACTGGAGGTTTGAAAAAGACTATTTTTTCTCTTAACAGGACTTAAAAAGCTATTAATTTGGGAAGTATGCAATTTTTATTCATTTCAGCTTTTTCCACTGCTTATCCGCTGAAGTTCAAAAACTAAAATACATAGTTCGTCATACCTGAGATAGACGTAAAGGGTGCCTTCTCTTGGGAAACTAAATCCATGATACACATGGTGTGAAACAGAAAGATGTGCCGTCTGCACCGTAGTCGTAGAACTGAAAGGCGCCAGTGAGTAAATAAACGAGATTCATTCCTAAATACCGCAGATCTAGTACTAATTTAACGGCGGAGATCCCAGTGCATCGCAAAAATCTGCTCCGACCACCATCCATAAAATTTTAAATTTTAGGATACAAGAGTTTGGTAGAGGGACCTACTGTTAAGTTTCATCTCTATTATTATAAGTTTCTAAAGTTTTCAACTGACACACCGGCATAACTGAAAATGGCAAATAAACACAAAAGCAAGTGCCTTTAAAAACGTTCAGAAAAAAAATGACAGAAGCTTGTTTTCCTCCTTAGTAAATTTTATCGATACCTGACACAGCAACATTTGAATTTCAGGACGCACATTCCACCGACAGGATAAAATGTGGAGAACACAAGATCATAATTTCGTACTATACGCGTTATTAGGCGAAGCGCCCTGCTTTCTGATCCTACACAAAATAATCATAAAACTTTAACAAATTTGAACAGCGGACTGTTTGGTCAAAACGGATTTCTTCCGTCGTTTTAGCGAATTGTGTTTCAGACATAAATGTGTATTAAGTAAGATATTTTGGCAAAGTCTGAATTTCACGGCACTCCTAGGCCTTTTCATAAACTTCTCTTTCTCATAAATGCATTTCTATTTTTCATAAATACTTTAATATAGTAAAGTACATTAAAGGTGAAAAAATTCCACTTGGATATTTCAACGGGTATACAAGTTTTATGGTCCTCCAAATGCAATTTAACAATTTTTGAGATTGTGTCTGTCTGTCCTTCTGTACGTGTGTGCGTGTGTAGGTGGAGAGGGTATGACCACCATAAGTCAAATTATTATAGATACCATGACGATGAGCTGATCAGAATTTCGTAGAAATCAGAGTACGGTCCCAAAACAGTTTTCGATATTTAATAATTCAAAATGTACAACTGTTAGCATGAAACAACAATAATATTTTATCAAAAAGCAACGGACTTATTAGATATTGATTTGGAAGTGGATAGGTAGAAAAGTAGGCGTTGTATTCCTTAGAATGTTGACTTGCAATTTCCATTTGCTCAGCTGTGCAGTGGCCCACTACACCGCAGCAGAGGTGTAGTGGGACACAATTTGAAACAATGGCAGAATAGTGAAATACATTGAAATATTAATTTATAGTCCTTGAAAGTTGTTCCGGTTGTTAAACTGCGTAATGGGTTTTCCGGTCTGCTAATGTACGAAAAGGTCTAGTGGAGGCAAATACAGACATTTTTTTTTTCGCTGTAATTTGTGGGAAGTCGAATTTGAACACACCTCACCTTAAAACTCCACTGTTAAAGTTAAATTTTGTTAAAACGTCCAAGGCATCGGAATTTTGTAAGCGTTTTAGGTTCAGTGCGTTACTGCACCTGGATAATATTTGATTTCAAGTTGACAATTACGAGATATTAAAATTGCTGCGTTTCTTCGAACAAGGCTGTTGTGAAATTATGTGTACATATATAGTCAACTCAAAAAGGCATGGGGAGATGCATGCTTGGTGTAACCAGGAGAGATAAGAAGAGGAACTCGTGGATCAGAAAAATGACAAGAGTGGAAGACATCATGATCAGAGTAAAATCCCTGAAATGGCAATGGGCTGGACATATTGCCAGAAAGACAGACCAGCAATGGACAGCAAAAAGTTTAGACTGGATTCTAAGGGGCAAGAAAAGACCCAGAAGAAGATCACATGTGAGATGGGTGGATTAAATTCGAAAGTATGCTGGGGTAACATGGAGAAGACTGGCACAAGACAAACCGTTGTGGAAGAAACTTGGGGAGGCCTTCCTCCAGCAGTGGATTAAAAATGGTTGAGAATGATGATGAAATACAGCAATGGAGTCAACCACAAGTAATTTACATTTCTAATACAGTATTATCGAAATAAAACCCTAAAAATACTGAAAAGAGAACCAGAGATTCGCTTTTTAGGGTTTTATTTTGATAGCATTATATTGGCAATGTAAATTTCTTGTGGCTGACTGTATTGCTATACTGCTAATATCTGAAACCTGCAGCTAGGCGCGGTTCTACAGTGATCATGTTACATTTGTATGATTTCTACTGATTTCTTAAGTCTTGTGATATATATATATATATATATATATATATATATATATATATATATATATAATAAAATCCGAATACTAAACTTGTCTTTTAATTGCATAGATCTATTAAGAAAAATAGGGCTGTAGACGCAGAAGAAACTCTCGGAAAAAGGAAATAAGTAGACTAGAAATGTTAAATATTTTTATGAAAGAAACTGGGGAAAAGAAGAGAGGGAAGTTTTTCTGCAATTCTCTTCGTTCAAAGCATACTGATCGACAATCGACCTACTGCTATAATGGATTTCCTACTTCTTTGAAAAAAATCGCATTAATTAAATATTTTAAAATTAAAAGATTGTGACGCCGGAAGTAATGTTTTTTCTTGCCAAGTTGATTACAGAAAGGATTACTGAAATACTCTAAAAGGTTTTCTTCAGTTTTAATCGACGCATTTCGGGAATTCATGTTTCCAAGACAAAAATGTAGAAACTGCGATGACATCTAAACATTTCTGCTTCAGTGCCATTGTCCGAACCCTTTTAGAAGGTAATCAGTCAGAAAGGATTAGTGTCAACAATCCCCTTAAACGTGCAGTTTGAATAACAAAGCAAAGGGGGATTCCAACGTTCACTGTTGTCCGAAGGTCGAGATCACTCTTTCGAGCAGGGTAATGCAAAGGTTTTTTCCCAGAGTTATTTCTTTCCAGCCGCTACTAACCACAAAATCATACCCCGAGTTACTCCGGCCAGGAAAAAATTACCCGAGTTATTTCGTTCGAGCCGTTTAAGAGGATAAATTCCTCGCTTGAATACAGGTTATTTCTATAAATGCTGAAACACATGGTAAAAAAAACTGCTACATCATTCCTAATGTTTTCGACGACATAAATCATTTCATCTCTCAATAGTAGTCATTGATTTTCAAACACAATTTTCTCTTATTTGTGTATGTCCAGGTTTCGTTTTATCGTTTGATATATTTCATATGTTGTCTTTTTCCAAATATTTTAGACAGTTACATTCTTCCCTGGAAAGTTTGAGGAATCATAACTTCGTCATTGCGTGTTAACAGCTGATTAAATTTTGCTAATCAATATATTAGCACTTTTTTTAAATTTTATCTGTAGTATCCATACCTAACAAATTTTGATGATTCACTGAAGAAGTTTATTTTAAAAATGAATTGATGCAAATTAGGCTAGAAATCAGTTTTGAAACCCTTGTATGTCAAGTAAACTTACGCAATGGAATTAATTATTATTGGCAAAATAGCCTTCTCTGTGGTTTTTGTGGAGTGTGTAAAATTATCTGTCTGGTAATATACAGATTCTCGTGTCATTACAAAGAAGTAGAGTATTAGATTTCTGGTCATAAAATCCTTTAGATTTCTTAGCCAAAAGTGGACAAAGCGATCTATTTTCAAAGCAATACCTTACATATCATAATTCAAGCTCAAGTCACAAATTAATAAGCTAATATCGGCAAAATTTTATGAGTTTCAACAGGGGCACTGTTGAATATCTATAGGTTTTTCTAAAAGTCATTTAGAAATAAATTCTACATCTCAGTGAATTGCAGGTTAAGCCAGGATAAATTTGTTCTAGGAAAATAATTGGAGATGCGCTTTTAGGACAAAACGGAAGCCAATATCCATTTTTCATGAGGTATAAGCAGCACATCACGGTGTTGTTCCTCATACGAAATAAATATTTTAAGAATATTCTCAAAAATTAAAATGTTCAGTAATTAAAGATTGCTCTTTCTACGGCTGGGGTGAAAACTGCACATTACGTAAAAACAAAATGGCTATTTCTTTTTTTGATAATTTGAACAGAAAAGGAAAACAAATATATTAGTAATGAATCTGTGCGATCAATATAACTGCCGGAAATACAAATCTCTAATAATGCGCATTAGTTGCCAAAGTCAGACTTACACAGGTTCACAAATTTTTCGGATCATTATAGCGAAAGAGTCCAGTGTCAAAGGTTATTCTTAAAATAAAAGTGTTAAAGATATATTTAGAAACATATGATGTAATTCTTCGTGGACTATTAGAAAATGCGTCAATTATTCAAAGCACAAATTGCGGAGAAATATTTTTGATAAAGAAGTGTCATACCAAAGAAATGTTTCAATAAGAATTTTTAAAAATCATATTTCTCCAGCGAGAATCCCTATGAGGCCTCCCACTTTTCGTCAGAAGCGCAGAAAACGACGACTGGAGAGCGAACTTGTCATTTACAATCCATTGAGGAGCGATCGTACAACAACCCAGGGCCGAATAATTTCAGTCTGTAGTGCATCCAGTGTTTTAAAAGTGAAACTTGACATTTATTTAGGCAATGCTAAATATATCTTAAAGGGAAATAAAAATCTTTGGCTTTTTTTTTCGTTAGTTTTGTGGGAGTTAGGATTTTTTTTGAAAATATAACTTTCGGCCGCAGCACGACCCTTCGTAACTTTCTCCCCGTCTCGCCACTGACTTTACAGCGGAAGACTGCGAAATTATATCTTAGATACTTGCCTATTTAAACGACAAACTCCCAAAATTTAAGAAGTGCTCTCGTAATTTGGGTCTTTTTTTAGAAGGTAACAGTAATTTCTATGAAAAAAGAATTAAATATATACACATGTGTATTAGGGATGTAAGGACCTGTATTAGGGATGTAAGGACCACCTGACCTTAGGGATGTAAGGTCAGGTGATGCGTAACATCACAGCCTCTTCCTTGACAAATGTCAACCCCGCCTTCTCGTGGTACATCCTGTTCCCACTAAAGGGGCTCTGACGACCGCCAATAGCGGTATAACTATACCATCGGGATTAGAGGAAATCCTATCCCACACTCACCAACCCGCTTGGCCAGCGTGGTGAGTTATGGCCAAACCCCTCCAAAATGATTCCACAACCTAAATCTTGGCCCTCAGTCTCCGGCAGCTGGAATGTACCTGGCCAAGGCAGCGGCCAGTGCGACATGAAGGCAGAGGGTGCTAAGAATCCCCGGAGGACCGGACTAGGCTGCCATCTGATGCTGACCTTGGCTACTTACAATGGACGCTCCCTATCTTCTGATTCAAGGCTTCTTGAATTGGAAGAGGAACTACAAAGGATCAAGTGGGACATCGTGGGGCTAAGTGAGGTAAGGAGAAAAGGAGAAGATCTCATCGAACTGAAAAGTGGACATCTCTTCTACTATCGTGGGACAGATACTGGCAGAACTAGTGGTGTTGGATTTATAATAAACAAGAAACTGAAGGATAAAGTTGTAGAAGTTGAAAGTTCCTCTGACAGAGCTGCACGACTCGTTATCCAACTCTCGAAAAGATACCAGGCTCAGATTATTCAAACTTATGCACCCACCACAAGTCATCCTGAAGAAGAAATTGAAGAATTTTATGAGGAAATTTGTCATCTAAATAATAAAGGTAAGCAGCACTTGGAAATAATTATGGGAGATTTCAATGCAAAAATAGCGCAACGGCAACAGAATGAAACTTCAATAGGTAAATTCGGTCACGGCAACAGAAACCAGCGTGGAAATACTCTCGTTGAGTTTGCAGAGGCAGAAGGGTTTTTCATCTTGAACTCCTTCTTCAAGAAAAAGCCACACAGGAAATGGACATGGAGACATCCAAATGGGACGACAAGTGAAATTGATTTTATTATGTGTAACAAAAAATTCGTCATAGAAGACTGCAGTGTGCTAAACAAGTTCAACACAGGTAGTGACCATAGATTGGTGAGATGTAAGATGCACCTCAACACTAAACTTGAACGTGGCAAGCTCATAAGACAAACAAAATCTATTGACATAACCAACCTTAAAAAACACCATAATACCTTCAAGTTAGAACTGAAGAACAGGTTCTCTGCTTTAGAAGGCCTAACATCGGAAGAAGTGGACATCTCTGAAGTTAACAGAAAAGTAACCAAAGCTCTTATGGAAACAGCAACAAAATTAGCTGGGTCTAAGAACAAGTTGCATGTGAACAAATTATCAGGAAAAACCAAAATGTTGATGCAAAAAAGAAGAGAGATGAGGACAACTAAAGAAGATGTGACTTCCAAAGTGGAATATATAGAGCTATGCAAGACAGTAAGAAAAAGTATCACTGAAGACGTAAGAAAATTCAACTGTGAACTAGTGAGGAAAGCAATTGAAAACAACCAAAGCCTAAAGATAGCAAAGGGACATCTCAGTAAGGGAAGAAAACAGATTATGGCACTGAGAAAAGAAGATGGTTCTGTAACAAGAAATAGAGGCGAAATTTTGACAAGAGTGAAAGATTTCTACTCCAAATTATATGAAAGGGATGATATATGCACTCCAGACATCATGAAAGATACCAGTACCAGAGTTCCTCCAGTCCTTCCAGCAGAAGTTGCACATGCAATCAAGAACATGAAGCGAGGAAAAGCTCCAGGAGAAGATGGAATTACTGTAGACATCATACAAGAAGCAAGTGGAGAAATCGAAACAGTACTCGCCCAAATTTTCACTCGATGCCTTAATGAAGGAAAGATTCCTGAGGATTGGAACACAGCTACAATGATCCTGCTACATAAGAAAGGTGACATTGAGGATCTCGGAAACTACAGACCTATCAGCCTCCTATCAGTAGTTTATAAAATCTTCACTAAAGTTCTTTCACACCGCTTGAAGGTAACACTGGACATGGCTCAACCGAGAGAACAAGCTGGATTCAGGAGTGGCTACAGCACAATAGATCATATCCACGTGCTGAGAGAACTAATTGAAAGAGCGAGGGAATATGAACTTCCATTGTGCATGGCTTTTATCGATTATGAAAAAGCCTTTGATTCGGTGAAACCATCAGCAGTTACAATGGCTCTGAAAACCTGCGGTATTGAAGATGCATACATTAATATTATTAATAACATCTATGAAAATGCAAGTGCAAAGATTAGGCTGTTTGAAAATACAACACACGTAAAAATTGGAAAGGGAGTGAGACAAGGTGACACCATATCTCCGAAGCTCTTTAATGCCACATTGGAGGGTGTTTTTCAGTCGCTGAGCTGGGAAAACAAGGGGATAAAGATTAATGGAGATTATCTAACCCACCTTCGTTTTGCTGATGACGTAGTCATTTTTGCAACTACCCCATCAGAGCTGCAGAGTATGATCCAGGAACTTGCTGACAAGAGTAAAGAAGTGGGATTAAAAATGAACTTTCAGAAGACAAAAGTGATGTTCAATGCTTTTACAAGAAATGAAGATTTATCGATTGATGGAGAAAAGCTGGAGATAACTGACACGTACGTTTATCTTGGACAGCAGATATCAAGTGAGGGTCACATTGATGAAGAAATTAATCGGCGTACAAAACTTGCCTGGAGAGCTTTTGAAAGAAACAGCATAATTTTCAAGAGCAATATGCCATTATGTCTTAAAAGAAAAGTGTTTGATCAATGCATCCTTCCAGTGCTTACGTATGGTGCAGAGACGTGGACCTTAACTAAAAGAGACATACAAAGGCTGCAGACAACTCAAAGAAGCATGGAGAGGTGCATGCTTCGTGTAACCAGGAGAGATAAGAAGAGGAACTTGTGGATCCGAAAAATGACAAGAGTGGAAGACATCATGATCAGAGTTAAATCCCTGAAATGGCAATGGGCTGGACATACTGCCAGAAGGACAGATCATCGATGGACAGCCGAAATTTTAGATTGGATTCCAAGGGACAGGAAAAGACCCAGAAGAAGACCACGTGGGAGATGGGTGGATGAAATTCGAAAGTATGCAGGGGTGACATGGAGGAGACTGGCACAAGACAGACCGTTGTGGAGGAAACTTGGGGAGACCTTCGTCCAGCAGTGGATTGATAATGGTTGACAATGATGATGATGATGATGATGATATATTTTGATGTGTTAAGGGTCAGTCGGTCTTTAAAACATTAATTAAGGGAAGTGCCTACAATGAAAAGCATCACTTTTAAGCAATTTTTTTATTAACATAATTACAGCGTGTTTATGAAGGTCGATATGATTTTATTGCCGGGTTAATATTGAATCTCCAGTGTAGAGAAATGCGGGCTATTAGTATATTGTGTTTGCCAAGTTATTTGGTTTATTAAACTATAAATATGAAATAATGGTGCGTAGCAGTACCGTAATCCCGGTAGCAGTTATTTCCCTTGTGTTGGGTAAGGGGCTCCCCACCCCCTTCAGCTTTCAAGGATTTTTAATCCAATTTCGAGCTTCGGGTTTTTGCAGGGGTCAAAACCAGCAGTGCTTGCGTGCTTTTGGAATGGCAACTGATTGCCACTGGCTATGCTTCAGTCTTTTTCTGTACAGCATGATTGAGTGTGAATGAGAAAGTGGATTACCGTGTATTTCTCAGAATTTGACTTTCAAAGCCGTTTCTTCTGTTGAATGGCTAAGAGCGGTTTACCGTTGTTTATGTGTATTACTCACTGGGCCTCCCTCGCTTTCGGGGTAGAGGGATTCAGGGACTTCAGAGAACCAAAACGGGGCACATTTCTATAGTTCGCCCATTGAAAGCTTTGATCTTTGAAGACAACGCTTCCTTCAATATCACATTTGATTCCATGTAGCATTAAAATATAGTAAATAAAAAAATGCTGCACATTATTTAATTTCAATCACAAAATATAATTTATGGAATAATAGAAATCTAATGCTTTACAATCAATATTCCCATAATAAGGAACAAATAAAATTTAAACGGTTAATTTTGTCAAAAGATTGTTTACTTTTAACCTTAATATTCCCATAACAAATAACAAATAAAATTGAAACGGTTAAATTTTCAGGAAAGATTGTTTAGCATTCAGCTTCAAATTGCATCTTTCTGTTGTAACATGACTATTGTAATTTGAATATCATCATATTTAGAATGCTTTCTTTTTTCATGTGTTTTTGTTCCTAAAATTTTACCGTATATACTGAAATTAGGGTATCTGTTCACCGTTTAAAAACGTGTCATAGTAATAACCTCCTGCTTTAAACCAAACATATCGCTGATTTATAACGTTCATTTAAAATCTTGTGTTCTCAATTTTGCCAAGATGTTTTCCGCAGTAATATGAGATAAATACTTAGAGAGATTTAAAGAAGCCTTCGAAAGCACAGTGTCAGATTTTTACGTTTACTTTTCTGGATTTTCACTCTCATTAAGTCATCAGTTTTAGGTACCATTATACATATCCTACGGAACGATTGGCTATTAAACGGCCCACACTCTCCGAATATTCGTTACATTTACGGATGGTGTGCACTCGGATGTGGCTATAGTTCACAAAAAAAATATGTAAATTTGAACAAAAAAAATTAAATTGTACTTCGCCTGGAAGGATAGCTCATAAAATTTTGTATTTTCTGTCCTTCGTGAAATAAACGTAAACCAAAAAAAGGAAATCGGCACTGATGTTTTAAATATGCCTGTAAAATTCACTATGTAACGCTGAAACGTCACCGCCCTGAAAGAATGATCGCTATGCATGCACATCAGTAATTGTCTAAATTGAGTCATAATATGCAGAGGAATATATTGTTCGAAATCCCGTATTAATATTGGCGAATATGAGGCAGGACGATTCCTTTCTTACAAAACAACTAAGACTGCATTTCTCGCGAGAAGAGTCTTAAGATTTAGAACTACATATTTTAGGAAGAAGAGAATTTCGAAAAGAATCTGATGGCTGCAAATCAGTATCTTTGAGGTAGAACGCCTTAAATTTCCCAGAGGAAGTGGTTTTCAGATGGTGGTATTGCAACGTACTAGGGCAGTGACAACGCAACTCTGTATCAATGCTAAAAGTAATCCAGGTAGCACAGCCTTGAGATTTCACATAGGCCGATCACTAAGCCACCGCCTTACGTTCCAGCAAAACAGTGGCTCAGTGTTGTGCCTACGTTTACTTGGAGGGCTGTGCTACCTGGAAATTTTTGAGAGACATATTCTCGTCAAATTCTGGAATTCCCTCGTCTTGCCAAAACTAAGTATTGCTGAAAGATCACTACACGGCGATACAGCTTCTACCACAATTTCAGCAACTGATCAGCTGAGAACAGCATTTTTTTCTCAGTAGTCTCACTAAAAGACAGAGGAAACATTCTCGAAAAACAGATCGAGGCGGGTTTTCACCTAGAGCGTCTATTGTGTCACATTCTTCTATGCAACTGTCATCCCTTCTTAGTGAAAGTTATAAAACACAATGACGACTTGTTATTTTCAACGACGGATCTTGCTTTTGTTTCTTGCTTGCTTCAGGAACATACACTATCTACCAACAAGTAATTGGACACCCCTGAAATAGACGATATCTGCGGTCCTGATACATGTCACGGCCGCCGCCATTAAATATCGTGTGGGAAACAACAACGCAACCATTCGCATGCAAGATGCCGCGCAGTTCAAAGCTGTCTGATTTCGAGAAAGGTGTAATCGTCGGTTATAACAGAAATGGCCGATCCATACGTGACATATCCAGAGAGTTGAAGTACCCAAAATCGACAGTGGCCTACGTGATTGGCAAGTGGAAGATGAGAGGTGACTGTCGGAATGTGCCGCGACCCGGCAGACCCACAAAACTGGGAGTTAGAGACCGACGAGTGCTGGCCAGAGAAATTCGGAAGAACCGCACCAAATCGATGGGTCACATCCGCGAGGAGTTTCAACAGGTATCCAGGAGTTTTCTTTCGATGAATACCATCCGTGAGGAAGTCCATCTGCTCGGTTATCATGGACGCGCTGCCGCCCACAAGCCTTTGATCACCAAGTCCAATAGCGCTGCTCGGCTAACGTGGTGCAAAGAACGTCGACTGTGGACCGTTGAACAGTGGAAACAGGTCCTCTATAGCGACGAACTAAGGTTCACCCTCTAATATTCGGATGGCAGGGTCTAGGTTTGGCGTCTGCATAGAGAACGCCTGCTGCCGGAATGTATTCTGCCAACTGTGAAGTTCGGCGGCTTTGGAATTATGCTATGGGGGTGTTTCCCCTGGTATGGCACTGGACCCTTGGTCGCAATTCCTGGTAGATTCAACGCCGAGACCTACTGCACCATTTTGGATGACCGTGCGCTTCCTACGTTGTGTCAGTTTTCCGGGGTGGACCCATGTTACTTTCAAGATGACAGTGCCACCTGTCATGTTACGAAATCCACCATGGCTTGGTATGGTTAATCGAATGGACTGGCCTGCGCAGAGCCTGGACCTTAACCCTATCAAGCACCTCTGAGACGAGTTGTAGCGTCGACTTAAGGAATGCCCCCACCGTCCGAAATCAGTAAATGAACTGACCTGTCTTCTCCAAACCGAGTGAAAGAAAATACCGCTAGCCGTCGTTCAACACCTGGTTAAGAGTATGCCCCGGAGTTTCGCAGTTGCAATCGCCGCTCGTGGAGGCTCCACCAACTGTTAAAGGTGAATAAACTTCGTTTTCCTTTGCTATCACAGTTGTGCAATTACTTTTTGGTAGATAGTGTATAAGACCGGAAGAAAGGACAAATTATAGAGTAAGTTTCCAACGCTAAAAATATGTGCCATCGTCTTGGGAACAGTAATCTATTGCGCCAATCCATCTTTATACTCTCCACATGCTGTTCGGAAGCTCAGAAATTTAAGGAGACGAACTTCGGTTTTGTTGCTATTTCGTTCGTAGTAGGGCACTTTTGCATTTGGTTTAATAAAGAGCGATAGACATCCATATATTTCAACCACCCGGATTTTAAGCGTACATGCGGTTCACAACCGAGAATGACTTGCAATATACCCGAATCTGTCCCCACTAGACAATGTATAAGACATATATAGGCAGCATTTCAACATCCACTTGAATAAAACGCAGTCAACTGCTTATCTGCGATACCATTTGCTGTACGTACGGTAGGATTACTCCCAGAGTAAAATAAAATATTTAATTCACGAGCCATTTTTAGTCATTCCTTTCGTAAATTAACGAAGCTTATTTTTGGTACAAACTTTTCCGTGAAATGAGGGAAAAATATAAATTTCAGGAAAATTTTCGTTTGCCAAGAAAATTCCTAATTTTCAAAAAAACTTTCTGTAAATTAATTCTTATACTGACGTCAAATTGTGTTTTCTAAATAATAACTAAACATTCTGAATTTTCAGAAGCTTTTCTGTAATTCTTTTAATATTAAAATAAAATTCGGTTCTGACCTTTTTCATATAAACTTTACCAGAACATTACGGTATTAGTTACAATTCGCCGAATAGTTGAGGTTCAGCTAAATATGAAATTTAGTGTATGATGTCTATATATCAATATGTAGAACCCTTAAGACAAAAGTTACAGCTATGAAGAGTAAATTTTGTATTTAGGAGTTTTTTAAATAATACCTTAAAACAGGATATAACACCTTTTTTCAAAGATAATTGAATGTCTTTGTCTGTTTAGAGAGATCTCGAGTTCAAAGGCATTCTCTTACTTCAAAAAATCACGTTGATTACAGAAAATCAGAAAGATGACACCGAATTATCGGGTGTAATATCACGTCTTTTGAGCACGTTCTGACGCAAATTAAATACATCAAATTTATTCTAAGTGAATGGAATCGGTACTTAAAACAATAGTATCAGACGGAAGAAAGAAGATTTTCAATCGGCATTTTAATCCCGCAGTTATTGCCGCAAACGAAATTGTGATCTTACGCCTTCTGGCTGCAGACTTGTGATTCAAGAAAATTTTGAATTTTTATGAGAAATGTTTCGCAGCGGAAACGCTCTCCAATAAAGAAAGAAGTTTTCAAATCGGACTCTTCGATGCAGAGATATGGACAAATATAAGGTATGCGTCTACGCCCCCTAGTAAAAAAAACATGTATTACTTTAGGAAGAAAACATTCTTAAAAGGTTTTTCGATGTGAGCGGTATCGGTCCGAGAAAAAAATCGTCGAGTTCCCAGGAGCTTAGATTTTGCTGCAAATACATCAGAAACTGAAATCAACTCTTATGACACTGGTGGCCAAACCATTCTTCACCAAATATCAGAAATTATATGAAAAACTTTTTCCATCAGGAGCTGTATGCGATGCAAGAAACATTTTTCCCAAAGCGCCCCTTAGTGCAAAGTCTATGATTTACTTCAAAACTTTGAATTTATATGAAAATATATATCGCATCGGAAGCACTATCCAACAAAGAAGGAATTTGCCAACTCGGACTTCTAGCAGTACAGATATTGACAAAAATAAAATATAACTTTATTCCCATGGCGTAGAACCATACATTATTTTATGAAAAAAATATTCCTAAAAGGTGTGTCGACCTGAGCAGATCGGTCTACAAAAGAATGTTTTTCAGTCGAGATTTTTGGAGCTCAGTATTTGCAGCAAATACATTAGAAGCTGAAATTAAGTCTTACGCCCCATGGTAGCCAAACCCTTTTTTTACCAAAATTAGAAATATATGCAAAGGATAACCCATCAGAAAGTGTGTCCGGTACAGAAGAATTTTTTTAACTCGGAGTTTTAGAGAAAGAGATATCGTAGATAAAGCAATTTACCTTGACGACCCTAGTGGCAAGTCTATGAACTAATTAAAAATTTGAAATTATATGAAAAACCTCTTACCCCCAAAACTATCCAATAAAGGCAGAATTTCTCAAATCGTACCATCAGAAGCAGAGATATTGACGAAAATAAGACATACTTCTACGCCATACGGCGGAGAACCTAAGCAATACTTTAAGAAGAAAATACTCCAAAAAGGTTTATCGACGTGACTGGCATGGGTCAACGAAATAATTCTTTCAATCGACATTTTAGAAGCTCAGGTTATATGGCAAATACGTCAGAAGAAAGAATTAACCCTAAATTATAATTTACCAAAATTTAGAAATGATATGCAAAAGATTTTCCATCAGAAGCTCTATCTGCCGAAGAGAAGATTTTTCAAATCGGAGCTCTAGAAGAAGAGATATTTGGGAAAACGTAAGTTGTTTTTACGCCCTCTGGCGAAAACACTACACGTAACTTGAAAAATAATAATCCTAAAATACTCTTCGATATAAATGGAATCGAAACGTAAAATATTTTTTTCAATGGGATGTGTTAGAAGCACATATGTGGAATAAGGAATGTAGGGTCAGGTGATGCGCAACATATTACAGCCTCTCCTTGACAAATGTCAATCCCGCTTTCTCGTGGTGGATCCTGTTCCCTCTAAAGGTGGCTCTGACGACCGCCAATAGCGGTGTAACTATACCATCCGCGTTAGAGAAAATGCTTTTCCACACTCCCCAACGCGCGTGGCCAGCATTGTGAGTTATAACAAACCCCTCGAAAATAAATCCACAACTAAAATATTGTTCCTCAGTCTTTGGCAAATGGAATGTACCTGGCCAAAAAAAGCGGCCAGTCCGACATGAAAGCAGAGGGTGCTAAGTATCACCGGAAGACCGGACTAGGCTTCCATCTGTTCCTGACCTTGGCTACGTATAATGGACGCTCCCTATTTTCTGATTAAAGGCTCCTTGCATTGGAAGAAGAACTACAAAAGATCAAGTGGGACATCGTCGTGCTAAGTGAGGTAGGAGAAAAGAAGAAGATCTCACTGAACTGAAAAGTGGACATCTCTTCAAGTATCGTGGGACAAATACTGGCACAACTAGTGGTGTTGGATTTATAATAAACAAGGAACTGAAGGATAAAGTTGTAAACGTTGAAATTTCCTCTAACAGAGCTGCACGACGTGTTATCCAACTTTCGAGAGGATACCAGTCTCAGATTATTCAAGCTTATGCACCCACCACAAGTCACCCTGAAGAAGAGATTGCAGAATTGTACTAGGAAATTCGTCATCTAAATAATAAAAGCAAGCAGCACTTGAAGATCATTATGGGAGATTTCAATGCGAAAACAGGGCAACGGCAACAGAACGAAACTTCAGTAGGTGAATTCGGTCACGGCAAAAGAAGCCGGCATGTAAATACTCTCGTAAAGTTTGCAGAAGTAGGAGGATTTTTTATCATGAACTCCTTTTTCAAGAAAAAGCCGAAAAGGAAATGGACATGGAGGCATCCCAATTGACGGACAAGTGAAATTGATTTTATTATGTGTAACAAGAAATTTGTCACGAAAGACTGCAGTGCGCTAAACAAGTTCAACACAGGTAGTGATCATAGAATGGTGAGATGTAAGATGCACCTGAATGCTAAACTCGAGCGTGGCAAGCTCATAAAGCAAACAAAGTGTATTGACATGACCAACCTTAAAAAACATCATAATACCTTCAAATTTGAACTGAGGAAAAGATTCTCTGTTCTAATAGGTCTAACGGCGGAAGAAGTGTACATCTCTGAAGTTAACAGGAAAGTAACCAAAGCTCTTATGGAAACAGCAACAAAAATAGCTGGTACTAAGAACAAGTTGCATACGAACAAATTATCAGAAAAAAACAAAATTCTCATGCAAAAAAGAAGAGAGATAAGGACAACTGAAGGAGATGTGTCTTCTAAAGTGGAATGTATAGAGCTATGCGGGATGGTACGAAAAGTATCACTGAAGATGTAAGGAAATTCAACTGTGAACTAGGGAAGGAAGCAATTGAAAACAACCAAAGCCTAAAGAGAACAAAGGGACATCTGAGTATGGGAAGAAAACGGATTATGACTGAGAAAAAAAGATGGTTCTGTAACAAGAAATAGAGGCGACCTTTTGACAAGAGTGAAGGATTTCTACTCAAAACTATATGAAAGGGAAGATACATGTACTCCAGACATTATGAAATATACAGTACCAGAGGTCTTCCAGTCCTACAAGCAGAAGTTGCGCACGTAATCAAGAACATGAAACGGGGAAAAGCTTCAGGAGAAGATGGAATTACCGTAGACATCGTACAAGAAGCCAGTGGAGAAAAATTTCTCTCAAGTTTTGTCTCAATGCCTTAATGAAAGGAAGATTCTTTAGGATTGGCACAATGATACAATGATCCTGCTACATAAAAAGGTGAAATTGATGATATCGGGAACTACAGACCTATCAACTTCTTATCAGTGGTTTCTCAAATCTTCGGTAAAGTTTTTCAAACCGCTTGAAGGGGACCCTGGACATAGCTCAACCGAGAGAAAAAGCTGGATTCAGGAGTATAGATCATATCCACGTACTGAGAGAACTAATTGAAAGAGCGAGGGAATCTAAACTTCCATTATGAATGGCTTTCATCGATTATGAAAAGGCCATTGATTCAGTGAAACCATCAGCAGTTACAATGGCTTTGACGTCTTGCGGTATTGAAGATGCATACATTAATATTATTAGTAACATCTATCAAAATGCAAGTGCAAAGATTTGGCTATTTGAGAATACAGCACCCATAAAAACTGGAAAGGGAATGAAACAAGGTGACACTATATCTCCCAAACTCTTTATTGCCACATCGGATATTGTCTTTCAATCACTGAACTGGTAAAACAAAGGGATAAAGATTAATGGAGATTATCTAACTCACCTTCGCTTTGTTGAACACGTTGTCACTTTTGCAACCACCCCATCAGAGCTGCATAGTATGATCCGGCAACTTGCTGACAAGAGTAAGGAAGTAGGATTAAAAATGAACGTTCAGAAGACAAAAGTGATGTACAATGCTTTTACAAGGAACGAAGATTTATCGATTGATGGGGAAAAACTGGAGATAACCGATACCTACAATTATCTTGGACAATAGATATCGAGTGAGGGACACATTGACGAAGAAATTAATCTGCGTATAGAACGTGCCTGGAGAGCTTTTGGAAGAAACAGTACAATTTTTAAGGGCAATATGCCATTATGTCTTAAAAGAAAATTTTGATCAATGCATCCGTCCAATTGTTATATATGGTGCGGAGTCGTGGACCTTAACTAAAAGAGACATACAAAAACTGCAGACAACTCAAAGAGGCGTGCAGAGGTGCATTGCTTGTTGTAACCACGAGATATAAGAATAGGAACTCGTGGATCAGAAAAATGTCAAGAGTGGAAGACATCATGATCAGAATAAAATCTCTGAAATGGCAATGGGCTGGGTATATTGCCAGAATGACAGACCATCGATGGACTGCCGAAATTTTAGACTGGAATCCAAGGGACATGGAAAAGACCCTGAAGAAGACTACATGTGAGAAGTGCGGATGAAATTCAAAAGTATGCGGGAGTAACATGGATGAGACTGGCACAAGACAGACCGTTGTGGAAGAAACTTGGGGATACCTTCATCCAGCAGTGGATTGATAATGATTGACAATGATGATGATGATTATGATGATATGAAATAAAATGTATTTTGAATTCGACATCATCTGGTTTTACCCTTTCTAGTGGCTAAATTGTACATCGTAAAATAGAACGAAGTGAAGCATCGGCATTTGTATATTCCAACATTCCCAATGAAAAAGTAATTTTTCAAATCGAACTAATATTTGCAGAGATATTGTGACTACATGCCGACGGACGGACTAACCGACAACATAAGCCAGCTCTTTTTTACAAAAGACGTGCTAAAAATAAACGTAATTTGTAATAACTCCTCCCTGTGATAAAATAAAATTTTTGTAAACTTATTCAGAAAAATGATAAGCTGCAACAGAAAATGTAGTGAGTAATTCACACACATTAAGACAATCAAAAAATCATCATTGAGCAAATCGAGTTATACCTTAAACGAGATAGGTCTTAGCGAAATGTTTATGCTCAGGGGTAAAAGAAGAACATCCCGTTCAGATGATCGTTCGTTCAAATACACATAAGTGCGCAAAAGGCAAGGGCTTCGTACGTAGAAAGTTACTAACTGAACTGAAGAATTTGCGAAATTTCAGAAGAAACACGGAAACCACAAAACGGATTTTTCTGAAATAAATGGTATTGCAGACAATATAAATTCTTTAAAAACACTTATGTTAAAAAAAAAGTCGGACGTACTTAAAACAGTAATTTCGTTAAAAGAGACACCTACCGACAAGTATCCTAAAGGTTGTTTTCAGAAATTTGCCGTGAATTCCCACTACCTGTTTTTTTTACAGTGCAGAAGGTTATGAGAAAGTCATCGTAGTTTTCTAAGACTCAATGTCAGGAAGCATTGCTGAATGCATTCCGAACATATTCAGTGGCACCTATATTTCCTATGTTTGGAAAATTAATCACATCCTTTTTCTTTTTCATACAACTCGATCTCTGATCATTTGCTCAATTTTGTAAACGACTATAAACATTTCATATTTCTATCTAACTGTTACACTCATAATTTCGAAGATTCTTTTCGCTTATAACAATTTATTCCGTAAGTTTAAAATTACATTTGAAAACTTATTTGAAAAATTATTTATATAAAATTTTACTTACCAGCTGATTTCTAAAAGCACAAGAGTACCAGCTCTTTTCTAAAAGTACAAGAAGGCGAACTTAAAAGTTTGCTATCCGGACCAAAGGATGTTTAACATAAAACTTTAGTAGCGAAGACAAGATAAGCACAAACAAAAATGTACACTCTTCGCCAAGATAAACGGAGAATACCGAGAAATTCCTTCGATCCTAATGAATCACCGCATGCAGGTAAGAACCTCAGGGCTAAATACGGAAAAAATGAAAACATAACGACCAATGTCTAAATCGAGGTCAGCTTCAGTACAATGAAAACTCAAATCCAGGAGGGTATATCAAAAGCAAAGTTTGTATATAGGGACAATTGTTGCAGCGGATTATGGTTGTACTAACCTTCACGGATTGTGAGGATGCCTCGAAGCTGGATACGTGAGCACTACGAGCAGATGAGGGAATTACGAGAAGGCGTATAAATGGGCTCAGAGAAGCCTGTTGGTCAAGTCATCATAACGACAGTCATTTAGTTTAAAGGAACGCCGGAATCGGATGATTTCGGCGCCAATGGGTTGAGGAGGACACAATCCAACGACACGTGGGCAGTGGACGTCCAAAGGCTGCGACAGAACGCAAATATCTACCTACTAGGAGAGCCGCACGAACAGAACATAATTTTCCGCTCTGAACCACTGCGGCCATGTTGCATCGTCTACAGGTACAGAAGTGGTCGTCCGGACCGTTGCCTGAGGTAACTGAAGTTAGGGGGTACATTCGAGGACGCCACTTCGCCGCCTACCAATGAACAGCGAGCAGCGCCTGCACCGGTTGCAGAGCTGCCTGGCCCGATTATCGAGGGATATTGTCCAGTGGCGTCGTGTTGTCTTCGGTAGTGAGTCACGGTTTACAATTGTCGCGATGACCAACACATACATCACTGGACACCAGCCAAACAGCGTACGGATCTTTCCTATAACGTAGAACTTCACACGTCTCGCAGACCTGGGAGTGATTATGGGTGTGTGCATTTCCAATGATAGCCGGACACCAGTGGTAATCCTGTGTACCACCCTCACGGTTCATCTGTACGTCCACAACATTCTACGACGAGTTGTGTTGCCATTCCTGTCACAGTATCACCGAGCAGTTCTTAAACAAGATAACAACCGGAGACACACGGCATGGCTCTCAGAGGCCTGCTTCTTTAATCTCTACAGCCTTGCATGGCCATTCCAATGAATCGACCTTTCCCCAATAGAACATTTTTAGGACATGATGACACGCCTCCTAAGCACATCCCGGAATGTTGGCGAATTGGTCCGCAATTTGTACAATTACTGACAACATTTAAAAGAGCATCCGTGAATTGTATTCATCTATGTCACGCCCGGTAACCACTTGAATCCGAGCCTGAGGTGGTACTGCAACTGACTGACTTGTTCGACTCATGTATCTCATTTATCCGAATAAATGGCTAAAATACTCTGGAATGCAATCATTTCTTTTCTTAGGCATGTGCACTACGCAAACTGATTTGCATCTCAATTGGTTGATTTATCTTGAGTGCCTATTTAAAGGCGGTGTTTTAATTCCAAAGCCTGCAGTGAAATAGGTAAGCAAGACTTTAAAAGTATATATAGATATAAATTCAAATATTAAACTGCAAATAAAACATGTTTGAGATTACGAAAATATTCTATGCAAATGCTATCTCTAAAGAAAAAGACACAATTTGAAAATTTTCTAATTTTGCTTTTTCGTTCTGCGTGAATGTTCGTTTTTCTAACGATTTTACGTGGTGGCACGATTGCATATCTCTTTCGCCAAGGCATGACGTATCACTAGCCCACATCAGTTTAGAAATAAAATAGGTATAGTACCTCTCGGGACAATTAATAACACTGGCAGACAACCTAATCCATGTCATAAATTGCAGTCTTGGAGACACATTTTCTTTTGCTATTCAAGAGCACAGCCTACCTCCGACTTAATGGTAGCAAGTGAATGGCAGACTTTTGGAATAAAGCGAATTGCAATTTATGAAAAAATTACCGCGGATTTTGATATGTGCTTATTTGTTTCAATTAAATTGGTATACGAGTAGCGACCACAGAAGCAACAGGTATGAACACGTTGCCAATATTTTAATGATGATCAAACAGACAAAAATGAGCAGCGTCACATTCAGAGAAATGCCTAATCTAGAAAAAGCCAACTGATGTATATTGCTATGCTGTAATGCAGAACCTGTGATTTTCGAATGATCCCAATGGTCTAAAGAAACATTTAGTCTCAAGGACAATCTTCTGAACGTCGTTAATGAGACCCCGGTTTATATTAGAACTATTTTAACTCCTTAAGATATATATCAGCAAACAGAGTATTTTCGAAAATAGGAAATGTTATATATTACTTCGCGTGGGCCCACATTAAATCAGGACATACGTCTTTACGGTGGGTGGAGGCATACATTGTGAACCATTCTTAAGATAGGCTATGTTGCATAACGGGTATTGGAGACTCGTATGAGAATTTATTTTGACGCTTAACTCTCCTCGCTACCTGATTGACTGAGGCGTTGGTCCAAGAGGCGAGTCTGTTTTAAGCTGACTGATCTCTCTAAAATATCCAGATTGGTTCGATGATATTCAAATAACGTGATTGAAATGACGAGGGCAGAATTTGAAGTATAGTTTAGTATTCCTTAACCAAGATTGAACTGCTTCTGGATGTTTAAATGTCCACATTATTATCTTGAAAATGGAATCATTTTCGGGGAACAACATTTGGCACAAAGGATGCACCTGATTACCTAAAATATTTCGCTGATAGTAAATCGACAATGTAGGTTAATTATGGGGACAGCAGAACATTAATATAGGGAAGCCCAAATCATCAAACATCCAATCTCATATTTAGCTGTTGGAGCCAGACATTCCGAATCATACGCTTTCTTGGGGATTCTCCATACATGATATCCGCATACTGTGTGGAAAACATAACTGAGGGCTCATCGGAAAATATAACACGCTACGATTAATTATCGAAGTTTTACCCTCAAGATACCATCTTCTTTTTATTGCAACGTTGGTTTCTGTTTTAAAGATTTAGCAGTACCAGCTCTTCCATGGATATTGGCTTTGTGTAATTCTCTGCGCACATTTTTTGAGTGAACAGTCTTCCAATTGGATACTGAGTTCTGCTGTCACTTTTTCTGAAGTAATTCTGCGTTGCTTAGATACATCGTTTTCAGCGTTCGACAGTCCCTTTCACTAAACACTTGTTTTCGACCATTATTGTTCTTCGTCGATGAAGCCTTACGGTATTTTGTGTACGCTGTCATAATCCATAATCGTGGAGAGTTGCTCTTGAAACAGAAAACCATTTAGATATTATGATTTGAAACGCACCTGCTTAATGGGCCCCACGAATTGTTTTCTTTCGAATGCGATTGCTCACATATTTCACCGACTTTTCGTTGGAACCGCTGACGAAAAGAACTTGTACTACACTGGTATATAACCTAGAAAAACATACATACAAATAAACACAAGATAATCACAATGGTTTTTGTTTTATAGTGTAACCTACACAAATAACATGACCCCTTACCATCATGGTGTCCATATCATATTGTTCAACAACTATAAACCGAAATCAGCCGAAAGTTGGTCTGCTCATACGCACTGAGAACAAAAATTTGTGAAAGACAGTCACAGATAATACTTTTTAATATTTTCACACGTGCAAGATACATCAGCTAATGACAGCGTTTTTTGTTTATAAAATGCTTACAGATTATTGAGCTGCAGAAACTTATGTAAATTTAAGAAAAACATAAGATCAACTTGAAATTAGAGAGCGGTCATATCAAATATGCTGGTGTATAGAGGAAGTGATTTATATTAGAAACACCATTAGTTTCTCAAAGCAAACATTTGCACTGGCGTTGAGGAAGTAATTTATATTGGAAAAACATTAATTTCTCAAAGTTAACATTTGGATAGACGTTAACCGAACAAAAGGCAATGAGATTATACATATATAATAGATATTTATCTGTCCGGAAAGTGGAGCCCAAAGAGTGTTACAGTCGGGGTGTTAGGAGGATTGACGTAAGAATTGTTTTTCCATTGAGCAGCAACTGCTCTTGAATTCCCTCAAAACTAGAAGCTGCCCATATCGAAAGGAATGATGATTTTAACTAGTAAAAGAAATTGTATTGATATATCGGCTCCCCGTTTCGAAGCACACGTCTGAGAAGAACGACGTGGTTGGCCAGTAAAATAACGAAGAAATGTATTACGGGCTATATACGTTTGCAGTGCTGGTCGGCAGAGGGTGTGGGGAGAATCCACGAAGTGCTGAAACTGGCATTTGTTGTGAACCTTGCTATGGCATCGTGCTGTGAGTGATGATCGCAAGGACTAGACCAACTGGTCTCTTCGCACGGGCTGGACCAAATATTCAAAGTGGATGTTAATCCACCGTATACCTAAGATCCATGTCACTTGCAATGTTGATTGACGCGTGGTGTCAAAATATTAGTCTTCACCAGTTGCAAGCAAATTTATACATACGTTGAAATATATACTTTCAGTTTTTAATTCGTAAAATAAACTACCTAAATTTTGATCACTTTTTTTGTTGTTGTCAAACATTATTCTTTTCTAATTCATCACCCTTTAGTGGCTGAAAAATAAGTTGATCTTCCCCAGTTTCTGTGACCATTTGTACGTATTGTTTTGACTGAGAAATTGTTATTCAGTCCACAGTAACAATCTTCCCAATGTATATAATTCAAGACTAATAAACAAGATAAATTTCTTCGGATCAAAGGATTACGTCGAAGACATAAATTTCTGGGGAATTTATCAGATACCTTGTGACTGTGGACTTTCATATATAGGACAAACCCGCAGGGCTTTAAATTTCCGTGTGAAGGAGCACAAGACCTACATACGGAATTGTGAACTGAAGAAGTCGTCTATAGCCCAGCATTGTCACGAAAAGGACCATAAATTTCTGTTTGGAAACGCTACGCTCATTGATAAACCTGATTCAACGATCAAGCTTAATGTATTAGAAGCTTTTCACATATACCGGAAGTCTTCACTGCTTGTCAATGACATGACGTAGAATCCATTTCTTTCAAGCGCGTTGAAACAACTCACCAAAAACCGTGACCGTCAGAACTCTGATAATGTCACAATGATTTGAATGTTTACGCTCCATTCGTCCTGATGAAGCCCAGCCAGAAGCTCTGCGAAACTATAGTCGATGCTAATAAAGCTTTTAATTGTGAATAAACGTTGATAATTTATTCTTTATCTTCTCAATAATTACAGTTTGAAGAACCATTTAGAAGGATCAACACGGATATTTCTGTTAACCCAAATAAGCTAATGAGAGGACACACATTATGCTACAAATTAGAAATTTATTATTTTTATTTCTGTTTTAGAGGGCAAATCCAATAGGTTGTGTTCAATATCTGTGGTCTGTAAGCGAGATCGTACGGTAGTATTTAGTACCAGTTTAGAAACAGAATAAGCAGTTTGAGAATGTTAACATGACTGAGGAAATTCAGGATAAGTTATGTATGGTGTTTACCACTTAAGAATGCCTACTCTCTATCGTAATTATTATAGCAAGTGATATATTTGTATCGTAGCAACTCATTTAATTTTCAGAATGTAAAAACAACTACTTCTTGTACACAAGACAAATAATATTTCTTACATGCAACATTTAATCAATTAAACAAAATTAATAACCGAAGGAGTTATATACAACAAGCAAAAAATTTATGAACTGAATTTTACATAAAAAAAATGCTAATATTTCGGTTTGTGAGCCACTTTATAATTCGCAAGAATTAAACGTTCCTTTCAGTTTTCTTATTTTGCTGTAACATAGACTCTATCTGCCAAACACACACACACACACACACACACACACACACACACACACACACACACAGAAAAATCATCCAAAACCAGATGAAAACTGGAATATGTAATGCACATAAACAGGACAGGAAATGATTGCAACTCCATATTCTTGACCGTTCGGGTCGGTTATAGCATGCCAGATGGTGTCCAAACTGTTGGTCAGCTCCCCGACATTCCGGGAGGGGCGTAGGTGGCATCGCATCATGTCTCAACCTTGTTCGATCGGTGAGATGTCGGAGCTTCGAGATGGCCATGGAAGGCTGTCGATACTACGGAGCCATCCTGGGATTGACCTGCCGTGTGTAACCGGGCATTATCCTTTTTAAAATAGGGCTCGGCGTTGCTGCGAAAAGAATGGCAACACAACAAGTCGTAGAATGCCGTTGACTTATCTTTGAGCCGTGAGGGTGGTACGAAGGACTACCAAGTGTGTGTGCGGCTGTAGTAGAAAATGGCCCCCGTAACATACACTACCGGTGTGTGAAATGTGTGCCTTTCGACGGTTAAGTCAGGATACATGAGCTCGTCTGCTCGTCTCCAGACACGTACGTGCTGGTCTTTGATGCCAAGTGGAAAATATGACTCATAACTGAAGACAAAACGATGCCACTGGACACTATCCCATGCTCATCGGTACCGACACAACTTCAAATGGTGCTGGCGGTTCTCGGTGGACAGTGATAAGCGGCGCAGTAGTCTTATGAAATGTAGTCTCCGTGACGCAAGTCGTCGGACAACGGTACGGATGGCCAATCCCGTTACTGTAGAGGCAGCAACGTGGCCCTGGATGGTTGAGAACGGTGAATTTGGTTCTGTTCTTGTGGCTTCCCCAGTCGTCCAACCCTCTTTTCCTGTTGTTGCCCTCTGCTTTTCACTGCGCACATGCAGCTGGAATGGGCCCTCCTTGATCCATTGGGGATAACACCGTGCTATTGCCGCGTCGCTCCGATCAAAATGCCTGGCGATAAGGCGACTCGCCCAACCGGCTTCTCTCAGTACAATTATGCCTCCTTTCTCAACTCACTCAACTGCTCGTATTATATACACAGATACGACATCAAGGCATAATCATAGTCTGCGGTGATTAATGCAAACGAAATCGGCTGTTACAATTGTCTCTGCGTGCGCGCTTTGCTCTTGGTGAACTTTCCTGGATGCGCGGTTCGCATGCGATGTATCTGGCCGCTTTTTAATCCTTTGCATTTTCGGTCATGAGGTACTTACATGTAGAGTTTCATTAGGTTCGAAATAATTTCTTGGGTGCTTCGATTTTTTTTTTTTGGAAGCAGAGTAGGTTTAAAGTGAATAGAAGCACAAAATGCGATGTCACAAGAAATTATTAATATAATATCTGGACGTGCACAGTGGAAAATAAATATAAAAGGCTCTAAATGTTATAGTGAAAATTACATTCCAGTAAACCATCGACTACAATACATAAATAAAGAAAACTACACAACTGAGGACCGCAAACTGTTGATTTAATATGAAATTGTATTTTTATTGGACAATAACACTGTGATTCTTTTTGTGAAATTGAAATGAACCGTTTTTTATACCGTGCTAAGACTAGCCAACCACAGCAGCGGATCACTGCGATAGTGAACAAGAATTTGAAATCCTGAATACTGCTTCTAGTTTGCCCGAATACTCTACGACATGTGCTGTAAAACATTTTTATTTTCTCCACAAATGAAAAAATCTCTATTATATGCGATAAAAGAAGATTTTGTTGAAGGGTGAAGGTAGAAAACATTTTTACAACTTACTTTTTCAAAGGATTATAAGTAAATTTAGGAATTGACAATGCAAGAGTGTAGAGATTAATTGTCTTAGTGTGACAAATTAAAAAGGTAAATTATCCAGATAAGTGATTTTTTCAATCTTTTTGGATACAACTAATAATTCATTTTTCTTAATGAAATGTATTTTGTATTCAGGCCAACTGTTCGCATGCTTTTACTTCAGAAATCGATCTCAATTTTAAATTTGTTGTTCAGGTATTGCAGCGAAGTGTAACTGTCATATTTAAAAAAAGGTTTTGATACTTCAGTGTTTACTTCTGCTGTAATCCCTTTTTTACAACAGTCGCTCACTCAATAGGCATTAAAAATTAGTAGTTCGCTAAATATCTTAAAGAACTCGGTTTACACAAAAAAAGAATGACCGTAAATTTCCTGATTAAAATGGCTGGGTGACTGGCACTACGTGTGCTGCACAAAGCTTTCACGACAGTCTGAAATATCCGGTTTGAAGCATTGAAATATATTGAAGAACATGCAAACACTCATTCGACAGTAAAGGCCGAATAAAAATTACACGTAATTGTTACAAGCTCATTGTAAATATAAGACTTTTTCTTTTTTGTTTAAATGAAACTAGTATCAAGTTCCTGTTTTTACAATAGTTAACACTGAGGATTTGTTTTGGAATTATTGCGGATTTGGCGTGAAAGTGCCAGATATATTCCCTGAAAAGAAATGGTTGATGACGAAAATCTCTATCACTTAACAGAAAAATCTCGAATTTCTTTTTCTTACCCACTGTGCTATTCATTTTTCTTGCCGATATGTTCCTCAACCTTGAATGCAACGTCATTCTTTGTTTGTCATTAAACATTAGCATTTTTGAAAAATATGTAAGCTACGTATTAACACATTCCATTATTTCAAAAATTATTTAGGACTGGTGCTTAGATAAGTTTAAATAGTAGGTTTTTTGGAGTACCTTTATCTTTTCTTGAAATACAAAACCAGATGCAGTGCAAAAATATAATTTCTGCATTTCTTATGAGTTGTTTTTCATCATCAGAACTAGACATTTCCTCAAAATACCTTGTAATAATAATACCCTCAAAAGAAAGGAATTATGAGATTAAAACGCTTTTTAACAAACAGTCAACAATAAATGAAGACTTTTGCAAAGAAGGAAACAGCAAATAACACTATCAAATAATGAAAAAACACATGTGCATTGCATGGAAACATAATAAGAAAATACAGGAAAAATTAAATTAATCAAACAAACAAAGAGTTGTGTTTCCGTTAAACCGAAAGTAGATATTGCATCTCATAGGAGAATGTCGTAAATGAAAACAAATCATGTAAAACTTCGAAATACCTTTTCTTTGGAATATAGACATACCCTAGATGTTTATTTTGTACAGTTTGAAACATGAGATAAGGAGAAAAGCATGATTACACAATATGTGACAAAAAAATTGTAAGTTTCACACACCTGTCTGTAAAGCTTTGTGTAAAGATGATAAATTTTTGGAATGTTTAATCATACTTCAAGATAACAAATGTAAATTAAGTTCTGTTTCATCATAGATGAAAACCGTAGCGCGCTAAATTTTCTGTGTTTTGATGAAATATGTACGCTATGTCTTAGCCTTAGTTTTCATTTTTTGGTTGGTTTAATTTCCAAAGTTACTTACAAAGCAGCATACATCCAATAAAAAAAAACTGCGCCACCAGGTAAGGTTACGTGACACGTACGGTAAAGTTTTTTTTCGAATTGAGGGTTTAACGACCACCGTAAGCAACGCAGTGGGCTATAATCAGTCGTCCGTCCCTCTTCTAGAGAAATTGGTTCTAGGGAAGGGAGAGAACCAGTGACGTAAAAAGAACACAAAATGCATGTCTCACTGGGATTAGAACATGGTTCCGTCTCGGACAAAATTAAACCACGGCTACACATCGGCGGCAGTACGATATTGCGATGTTAATTTCCCAGCGTCTGTGATCATAGTACTGAAATAAAGTGCGCAGTCAAATAAAGATTCTGTAAGTTTTAGACTACAGAAAAATATGTGGAACAGGCAATAATGCTTTTAATCTCTTATTCCTGAAAGTATATTCAGACAAACGTACAATGGAAAGATAAAATCCTTTCTTGTTTGTTAAATAGTAGGCAGTTATATAGCCAACATTTTGATTTTAAAAACTTGAGTAGTCATGAAAATCCGCAGGTGAAGCTTCTTAATAAAACATGAAAAGAAAGTTTCCGTGTTGTGTTTTAAGCGAAAGTTTAACATTTGGCTCTATGCAAACTTTTGAGGTAGGATGGTTCCCATTGAAATAAGAAACATCTCTTTCACTTTGAATAAAGCTTACATGGCTGCATTCGGCTATGTAAATGAAAAAGACAGAATAGATACAAAGAAAGATGAGACTGCTTTTTTTAAAGGGTCAAGCGAATGACAGTAATGGCATGGTTTTCTCTGTGTGCGATGTGATTGGAGGTTTAACGACCACCGTGAGCAACTCAATGGGCTATAAGCAGTCGCCCGTCCCTAATTTAGGGCCATTGGTTCCAGGGAAGGGAGAGAACCTGTGCCGTAAGAGAAGCACAACATCCATTCTTCACCGGGATTCGAACCCGGACCCCTTTCGGACGAATGGTCAGTGGCCATCGCTTAGACCACTACGCCACCTGGGCGGCTGGTTTTCTCTGCCTTTAGCAACAAATAAATAAATAAAAACTACAATATCCCTCCGTTAGAAGTTTATAATGTAGCATATCGACTTACTTCGTAATTATGATTTAGCGTTTGTAATTTTTAAATCTCAACTTTGGTATACTTCTCAAGTATATTGATGACTCATATACAATACTTGCTTTCATTTTATTGACTTCTCCTTCTACATTTAGTGTCATCAATTTTTCAGGAATATCTGATACAGTACATATCTGGCATTGGACGCATTAAAAAAATATTTTCGCGGGAATTCTAATTGTATTCATTAATACTAAAAAATATTGTATAAACATTCAATGTTTTACTTGAAAGAAAATTTATATATATTTTTATAATTTCTTGATTTAGAACTCTGTGTTCAACTTTGGACTTTTTAAAACTCCCTTAATTGGGCTATTGACTGTTTTAGGTATAATCACATTTTCAAGTTAAGCATAGATAGGTGGTGTAAAAATAAATTGCGTTTCCTACTATATCTCTGCTTCAAAAATTCCGATTTTACTTTTTTTTCTGTAGCGGATAAAGATTCACCTGTGAAATGTTTTCCATATCAATTCTAATTTTTTCTATCAAACGATTTGGCCGCCAGGAGGCGTAAGATCTGATTTCTGCTCTCATGCATATCGCAGCAAAATCTGAGGTTCTAAAATATCGATTGAAAACGTTCTTGGACGAATTGATACTGCACACGTAGACAAAACTTTTGGCAATATTTTCTTCTTAAAATAATACCTGGGTTTCTCCGCGAGGGGCGCAGAAGTATATCTTATTTTTGTCAATATCTCTGCTCCTAACAGTCCGATTTGGGTGGCGCAGTGGTCTAAGGCGTTGGCCTTTGATCATTCGTCCGTAAGGGTCCGGGTTCGAATCCCGGTCAGGCATGGATGTTGTGTTTGTCTTACGGCACTGGCTCTCTCCCTTCCCTGGAACCAGTGACCCTAAATTAGGGACGGGCGACTGCTTATAGCCCATTGAGTTGCTCACGGTGGTCGTTAAACCTCCAATCAAAAAAAAAAAAAAAAAAAAAAAAAAAAAGTCCGATTTGAAAAAAATCTTCATTGTTTGACACAGTTTGCAGTGCAACATATTTTTTTCTATAATTTCAAAATTTTCAAGTAATTCATTGCCTTTCCGCTTGGAGGAGTATAGGTAAAATTCTCTTTCCCCGGTATTTCTGCTTCTAAAGCTCCGTTTTGAAAATTTCTGTCTGCACCGGATGCAGCTCCAAGCGGAATATGTTTAATTGTAATTTCTAACGTTTTGTAAAATATGATTTGGCTACCAGGGGGCGTAAAGTTTAATTTCTGCGTTGTAGGTATTTGATTCAAAATCTGAGCTGTTAAAAGCTCGATTGAAAAATGTCTTTCGTGGACCGATACCGCCCATGCCGATAAACATTAGAAAAAATTGCCTTCTTGAAATAATGCATTATTTCTCAGCCATGGTGCGTACATTTATGTCTTATTTCTGTAAATATCTCTTTATTTCTGAAAATCGGATTTGACAAATTCCTTCTTTGTTCGATAGCGTTTACGGTGTAAAATGTATCCCATATAATTTCCAAAATTTCAAAATTTCACATAATGCATAGAGTTTCCGCTAAGGGGCATATAAGTAAACTGAGTTTTCTTCGATAGCTGTGTTTCTAAAACTTCGATTTGAAAACTTCTTTTTGCACCGGATACAGCTCCTGATAGGAAATGCTTTGTCTATAATTTCTAATATTTGATAAAGAATGGTTTAGATACCAGGGGGCGTAAGAATTAATTTCTGCGTCTGATGTATTTACAGCAAAATCTGAGCTCCTAAAAACTCGACTGAAAATATTCTTTCGTTGACCGCTCTCATCGAAAAACCTTTTGACATCGCATTCTTCTTAAAATAATACATGGCTTTTTGACCAGGGGACGCAACGTCAAGTTTTATTTTTTTTTGATATCTCTGCTCAAAGTGTCTGATTTGAAAAAACTATTTCTTTGTCCGAGAGCGTTTCCGTGGGGAAATGTTCTCATATAAATTCAAACTTTTCTTAACGAACAAGTCTGACACAAGAAAGCGTAAGTTCACGTTTCCGTTAACAGCAATGTCAGCGGGACTAAAAACCTGATTGAAAACTACTTTCTTCGGTCAGATACCACTAACTATGCAAACTCTGTGTTTGCATCTTCTTTCCAAAATACTGCATACTTTTCCAGCTAGTGGGGCGAAAGCTTATTCTGTTTTTCTCAATATCAGCGCTTTTACATGAACAATTAAAAAAATTATTTTAACACTATAAGCCATTTCCCTTGTACAACACTTTAGGCTAGTACATGAGAAATTTTGTAGTTCACAGTTCTGTCGGTAGGTGGTGTTCCGGCAGTGTGCAGTCTTGTTACCGCTTCTAAAAACGGTATTGAGAAATTTATTTCTTTACTGTATGCCATTCGCTACAACAGAGATATGGAACTTTGTCCTCTTTAAATAACGCAAAGATTTTTCGCTAGCTGCGTAAAGGTTGGGACATTTTTCTTCGCTATATCTGCTCACGGGAGACGCATTTGAAAAGTTTGTTTACCTAAGTACAGCTTTTCCATAACGAATATTTTTCGCGTATTTTCAACTTTTCCGTTATGCAAACTTTTTTTGCTATCAGACGTAGACTTATATCATGTTACCTTCTATATTTCTCTTTTCAACTGTTCGATTTGAAGTCTCTTTGTCTCTGGTACCTTCTTTGTAGTAGGTGAAACTTGTTCGCCATTTGTTAATTTTCTTGACATGCTTTTTGCGGCTAATGAAACTAGGTAGATGCTTCTATTATTCGATGTTTTATCAATTGTTGGAACCAGTTGATTGTTTTCAAAACCGGTTCCATTGATTTTGAATAGCTCCGATAAATTTAATTAGTGTCAGAACGAATTCAAAAAACGTGCTCATTACATCCGAAAATTCAGTGTCACCTTCCTTGTTGTATCTAGCACCAATACGTTGCCAGCAGATTTTCACTCTTGTATGTTACTTGGACGAGATACTGCCAATCGGATCTAATGTTCCAACACAAACCACAGATGTTCGATTGTATTGATATTTGAGGAATTTGGGGATCAGTACAATACCTAGAAGACTTTCTCATACTCCGCGAACCATTGTTGAACAATCCGGACAGTGCTACATGGGGAATTATTCTTTTTAGAGAAGCCAATCCTAGAAGTGAGCAATATTGCCATGAAAGGACGTATGTGGTCTACCATAATGTTTAGGTAGATGGAAGACGTCATAGTTTCCTGCACATGAATCACCGGACTTAGGATTTTCCGGCACAACATTTCCAGGAAAATTACACTATCTCCACCGGCTTGTTTTTGTTCAACGGTGCATCCTAGTGCCAACATTTCCCCAGGTAAACGAAGCACACGTACCCCTCCGTCCGTATTTTGCAACAGCAAAGGAGATTCATCTAAGCAGGTGACAGTCCTCCGGTCATTCACGGTCCAGTTTTGATGCTGGAGTGCCTATTGTAGGCACCTTAGGCGGTGAACAGAATTGGCATGTGAAATCGGAGCTGCTTGCGACTAAGCAGCCACATTTTAAGGTGGGTTTGCTGTATTATTTGTTGTAACACTCTTCTCTCGTCGCCAGCATTTAAATTACCCTGAATTTGCGCGTTAGAACCCTGTCCATTGGTCCGTACCATTCAGGATAGCCTTGACTCACCTCTAGCATTAATGAACCGCGGTGGGGTCACACCTTGCCAACAATCCTCGTTTTTGCCTCCTCCGACATCCTTCTGAAGGTACAATCCCTGATGAACGTGAGCACACCACAAGCATTTCGGTATCGCAAATGCTAGGACCCTCCCGGCTGAGAATCAAAATTTGTCATTTTTATAGCTCACTTAAGTCTACAGCTTTTCCCATCTGAAGAACAAAATATAACACTGACAAATAGAGCTTTGTATTAGGTGTTACTTATGCCGTTTCATTACCTCCACACATATCGTCGTTTACCTGCAGTTGCTTCGAATTACATAATATCACGATGGTCATAATAATTTGGCTTTTAGGTGTATTATTTGGGCAAGCCACATATAAATTACTATATTTAAGTACTCATTGTAAAATGCAATACTCCACTAATAATTTGATTTGTAGAAGATATTTTCACTCGGCTGAGCTACAATTATGAATTTAAATAATATTGCTAAAAATAATAGGTCCTATTTGCACACAAAATCTATCGTTTGCCATATATGATGTTCATAATCCAACTAATACTTTTCTGAAAGATAAACTATTTAGAATTGAAAAAAAATGTAGTTGCACTGCGCGAATTTCCCGCTAGAAATCCGTTATCATGTAATTTGTGTTTCGCTGGAAGTTTAGAACGGGAATCTGGTAAAACAGTTTTGAAACGTGAAAGGTTGTTACACTTAGGATAATTTTTAAAGCACTCCTGTCGAAATGAAATATCGCCCTTTACGTAGATAAATTTAGGTGTGAGTAGGCAGAAGGGATTACATTTTTTTTATTACTGGATTAAATTCCACCATCGTTTTCTTTTTTTCTTTGTTTTTCTTTTGGAACTATTTTTCCATTGAAATTTATGAAAACTTTATACTTCGTAATCAGATGAAAAAATTCAATCAACAAACCCAGTAAAACAATAAGTCTGAAAAGTGTTCTGTGAAGTTTTTTGTAAAAATTGTATGTTTTGCCTCAAACTTAAGAATAAAGACACATCAGCTCAGTCGTTTCAGACATCACTTATCAACGCACACTGTAAACATTTGGATACAGCATGCTCTCATACAAACCGTTCATCAAACATCATCATAAATCATTTTCATGTTTGCGCGGTTACTGAATCTACCTAAAACGTACAATGCTGTCTCTCTTCAAAATGAAAATGTAACATACAAACAGATACCGGCATTGCATGCTGGTTTGAGCTTTAATCCCAACTGAAAAGGGTGAGATTGTTTGTGTGCACATGATACCGAAATTGATTTCTAAAATTATCATCGTTTTCTTCAACAGTTCTTCTGTTTTAGGCAAATGTTTGAACACTACAAATAATTTTAAATACAATTTCCAATGTTCAGCAATGGTGACTACTAGTTGTTCTTTAGTTTCCAAGACGAGAAATTGTTTGCGGCAAAGATGGCGCAGCATACCACAAGTTGTAGTAGAATAATTCGTTAAGAAGGTAAAATTTTTAAATTTATTGTTATTAAGTGCGTTAACACTAATTTAATTTTTTACAAATTTTCGCCGTCTACCACTGACATTTTTGGGTCATGCGTTATTAAAAATGCAGTAATGCAAGCATGCATCTTTTTTCAGAAATAATATCTAATCAATCAAGGTTAGTGACGTTCCAAAGCAGCCCAAAGAAATATTCTACAGTCTTCAGAATTCTGAATTAATTCGTAATTTGGACATTTTGTGCTCAGTGTTTTATACGTTTCTATTCCCATCTCTTATAATAAATCATGAAATGCGCTATAATAAACAGTGCGGTTTAAACAGAATTACATGTTACGTCGTCTTGGTCATTGACGCTTATTTGATATTACCATAATATTCTAGTACTCATGACTAAAGGTATACAAAATTGTACGAGCTGCTAAGCTCATTTTCAGTTATCATCCGCCTGCAAATTTCAAACTGCAAACGAACTTCTTTTATTCAAATATGGACACTAATTTAGGTCTATTTAATAACTAATGATTAACGTACTGTTTAGCGTATACACAAAATGGAGGTTCATCGCTGTATCCACGAAAAAAAGAAAGCTGAACTGTAATAGTAGTTTCTCAGCCATTTTACGTCAGATTCGGTTGCCGACACAAAGTTGGGGGAATCAAAAGAAACGTGCGTTCAATCCCGACTTCAGACAATTTTCACGTATTTGAGTTCATTCACCGAAAGAGTCTATGGAAACCGGCAAAAGCAGTAACTTAGTTTCGAGCAGACCCATTTTCGAATACTTGTCAAGTACGTTCACGTTCAACAAAACACATAATTCAGATTTTTCCTTGAGACTAATCCTTTGTTTTTTGTTATGTTGCTCAAATAACGTTTGTTTGAAAAAAATATTTGTTCACTTTAACTTCTTCAAAAAAAGAGATATATGCCGATTATAAGCATTCAGAAATACAACATATTTATTGTTGAAATAGTTATTGAATACTAATTATCCTGGGTTTCTCTACATACCATCATGATGTATCATGATTTCTCTACATACAAGTATGTAGAGAAATCATGATACTTCGAAACTACAACTCAACATACATTCCTGGTGAGTTCACTAGCAGAGCATCGATTCGTCATTGTCTTCAGAGCTTAAAGTTGGAGAAATGTGTAAATTACATAAAACAAGTTCATGCATTTCCAAAATCTGACAAAGTAGTCAATTATCCCTGATTCCATATCGTACATTTAACAAGTACAAGATAGTTTGTTTTTTTCTCCCCAGAAGGTAATATTACGCATTGCTATGAACTAAAACAAATCTCTGTAAACCTATAGATTTAGGACCATACTATTCATAAATAGAGATTCACTATGTTCGCACTAATTTTAATTTCAAACACAATTTTACATTTTACAAAAACTAATTTTAGAGAAAAGAATACAATCAAATGTGTTAATTTACCAGATTCCGGATTATGACGTTTTCCACTCATTTTAAAATGCCAAAATATATGTCACTTCCGTTGTTGATATTCATTTTTAATTGATGAAAGTTACTTTCTGCACTACCAGATAGTGCCGGAGGGTAAGGATGTGAAACACCCAGCATCGAACAAGGCTTTTGCTTTTGTATAATAAAATAATATTTAGTGTAAAGAAATTTAAATTTCATATTTTTAATACGTTTCGGGATATTTTTCTCTTTTTTACTTTCCGTTTCTGCTGTGCAATATGTGTTGAGATTTATCTTATTCGTTTATGAGATGGAGAAAAGAACAGAATTTTTCAAAGCACTCTCTGTACTAAGATTTACACAGACCAATACCAATTTAGGAACTCAACTTTAAATTTCAATAAATTATAGTGTTGTAAAGGAGATGCGACAGGAATTTCAAAATTTTAAATGTTGCTAAAGACCATAGATTTTAAATTAAAGATAATTTTATACGGGTAATCCTGAGCTTCAGAGAAAATTGTGCAAGTTCTAGATACACAGAGAGTTAACATACCACCAGCTGTGCAAGGAATATGTTCAACTGATCCTTTATGTTAGGATAAAGTTATATGAAGCCTAAATACAGCGTTATCAAAAATATTATTTTTGTAGATAGAACATTCGCAATTATTCCTTATTTTTAAGAGATATCATTAAGAACAGATCGGTAACATGAAATTTAAAGTAAATAAAATGCAAAAATTGAGAGAACTGACATAAACGGCATGCCTTTTAATAAGATATTTAACATTTACCGGACACCATGTGGCTCAGTTGTCCAAGCGCTGTGCATTCGTCAGAGATGGGTCTGGTTCGAATCCTGGTGAAGCAAGGATGTTGTGTTTGTTTTGCGTCACTGCCACTCGCACTTCATTCTAGACGGATGTCCTAAATTAGGGGCTGACGACTGATTATAGCAAATTGAATTGCACACACTAGTATCTAAACATCCAATCGAAAAAACATTTCAACACAGAGGCGTTTAGAGCATTGAATATATTCATAAATACGTTAATTAATCAGCGAATGTTACGGATTAAAATTCGTAAAACGCTACAGTTTGATTTCACTTTAATATCTGGAAATATAATTACATCATCATTTCATTTCCTAAGACTTTAACAACTTTTCAACGATGGAATTGTATTGCTGCACGCCTCTGATAGGCTTCACATTTATTCAATAGTTCCAGTTCCACGTTATCAAAGAAAACGTCCCCAAGAACGACCAGGTAAACATCCGGAACTAAGAGAACATAGCAGGAGAGCTCTAAACATAAATCAGCAACATACACCTTGAACGGTATTCTGACATTCTGGTATTCTGTATTCATCCATTCTGACATTAACGGTTCTTAGGGTAGAACCTTCTACCCTAAAAACCGTTAATGTCAGAAAGGTTCTACCCTAAGAACCGTTAATATCAGAAAGGTTCTACCCTAAGAACCGTTAATGTCAGAATGGGTGAACATAAATACGCTCTTCGTTCTGGAACGGTATCCATAGCTTTCACTCAAGCTGTTAACCAGGGAGGTTACTCCCCAGATTGGACAAATGTTAAGGTACTTAACTCAAGTGTTAATAAACGTACTGTCTTCCTTACGGAAAGCCTCTTCATTTTTGCATATGGGGAACATGCTGTAACATTGAACTCCCGACATTTTTTCCATGACAGTGGAGAAAGATGGTTGCCCCATCCTCACCCAACTCTGAAGAAGAGGACTTTATAGGATAAGATATTAAGACTTGATTTTTGGACTTTAACTATTTGTTGATGGCATCACCGGTGATTGAGAAGACCGAGTGAATTGTGGGTCGTGCTGATAATATATAATGTCTTCTCCTGTGTTTCGTGGCACTTGAACCTGATGATGTTCAGCCCCGAAAGATCTCGCGCGTAAATATTAATTTTTAATTGTAAATAAAGTGTTTTTAATCTTGACCTACAATTTGAAAATTATGTTTGTGAATGACCATATGTGTGACAGCATCGGTGAATTACTTTAGTGATCTATCGTACGATAGACTTTTAGCATTTGAAAAGAGTACTTCACACTTACTGGTCGTGGCAAAAAGAATTAGAAATTTAATCGCTTTTTCTGCTAAAACTGGGTACTCCTGACGACAAGACAGCAAAAAATCCATCATTGCTATTTTGTTGAAGATGTCTTTGAGAGAAGTATCACACGACTCTTTAATTACAAGATCAATATCTGAAGCCTGCCATTCTGTCTCGAATAGAATGATCATTGTAAATGGATTCCTTATCCATGCTTTGTTGCTAGTAATTGGGGAGAAATATTCTTTCAGACTTGACTCCAGTCCTTGCGGATGTTCCGTGATAGCAGCTGGAATCTCATCCGTAGTGGAACTCATGTTATACTTTCTTGCAGTTGTTAGCTTTCTAAAAGCTTTGTAATTCCCTGCTTCTCCACGATGAGGCCACAAATTGAGTTTTTTCTTTGCAGCTTCCACCTTCTCTTGCACCTTAAATGAAGTTACTTTGCTACTTTGTACTGTCAGATTTAAATTTTCAGTAAATCAGAAATCACACAAAGGAAGGCTACCTTGGTTAACAAATTGATGTCATGAAAACTGTCTTTGAATTCAAATATTACGTTTCTAGCAGCTGGGGTATGTTATTCTAAGAACATTAAAACTTCTTTCTTCATTTCAATAAGTCTTTTTAAAACCTTCCCTCTTCATAGCCAAAAACCATCCCTCCTCGCAGTGTAAAAGAAGATGTCCATATTCACTAACCACTTCTTTGCACAACGCAGACTGTTCTTGAATTCAATGGACAAGATTTTATAAAGTTTACAAATTTTACACACTCTTGCAAAGTTGCTGTTGAAAGCGGTATTATTTCATGGAAACTTTATTCTTCTCTAGCAGTTCTCCAGCGGTATTGCGGGAAGTTTTACAATATATGTAAAACTTCCCGCAATACCGGGAAGTTTTACATATATTGCGCTAGCCGTTTTCATACAATTTTGGCAGTGTGAATTGGCGCATCATCCTACTGAAGGAAAGAACTGCTAGAGAAGAATAAAGTGTCCATGAAATAATGTGCCCGGTGTGCGAAGACGGTGAGGTAAGCGTCATAGTTTTCTGCACATGAAATACTGGATCTTCGCACACCTCTAGCTTGCTGAGCCAAGATTTCCCCACTATATCGACGGCTTCCTTTCTAGAACTATTTCTTGAATGTACTGGATACGGCTGATAATGAGAACACCGCTAGTCTTGCCGTCTTGGAAATTTTCCGGCCCAGCCTCCTGTCAATAAGAATTTGGCCTTTGTCAAACTCGCTTGAGTCTGCTGCCCCTGTCTTCTGATGAACAACAATAACACTGATAATCGGTGTTTGACGACGACAAAGCATTGGAAAGTAGGGACCTTCACTGTACAACGCGCTTTCACAATAATAGGTGTTATTTTTTTTTTTTTGTGCCATGATTATTTCACGCGTCGTCCTCTTCTTGTAGTTGCTCCGTTTTGAATAAAGACGAGCTGAACATAATGATTTGGCAGTTCGCTGTACTTTGCAAGTGAAACATTTAGCGGCTATTCTAAATTAATTATATTTCTTGTGAGAAACGGATGCATGCTTTAATCATATAAATATAGCTTACAGTAATTTATTCTGAAAATGATTTATGTAAATTTTAGGAAAACTTATTACAAATTAAACAATTATACTGATATACGTATAATACGGATACAAATATCCAGTTACACGGATTAAACAGTGATTTTCTTGGATCACGACATGGTCACGTGACCAAACTGTCCAATCTAGGCACTTTTAAAGACCACGCGCTGGACAGCGACCTTATTTTAATGAAATAAGATCAGAATTATTTGCTTTAAATAATTTTAATCTTATGTTATTAAAATGAAATACGATAAAAAAACCTTTCTGTTTAATTCCTTAAATTTATTTTGTTTTAAAAACACATTGCGCTGAAACACGTTTCTATACCAAAAGCGCTGCTTAAAAATTGCAAAATTTCCAAATAGAAAAAACTTGGGCGCCAGGATGCAAATTCTAGTCGCCCTTGAAACCTGGTAACGGGGTCGATCCCTGGGAAAAACCATTCAAACTACAATTACAATTTGGCAATGAAAAAAAATGCATATCTAGCGTCCTCATATGTTATGGGGTCCTACGTACTCTCTTGCTGTTTTGTACTAGTGCTACAATTATAACGTAACCTTTGTATTTACATTGAAGATCAAGTTCTCTAATCCTTTAGAAACAACAACAGAAAAACAAGACACATAAAATACTTATTTGCATCAAACAAGTAATAATTTTTTTTGGAAAACTAATCTTTAAATATATATTAATACCCGAATATTTACTAAAATATCCAACATTTGATATATTTACATTAACAAGCCACATTAAATCTATATCTTTTAAAGAGCACAATTGTTTATGTAAATCTTGATCGCGTGTGGTTAAGTTCAAATATGAAAACATTTTGTTATGATTGAAAATGTTTTATTGCAATTTCTAAGTTACTCTTCGTTTTAATATAAGAAAACAAACTGTCGTTACTCATTAGCTGTACCAGAGTAGCCATCAAAAATCCATAGTGGAAAAGCGAATTTTTACGGACTACTGTTTGAGAAAAATTGTCGAGGTTTCCAAAACAAAAATTAAGGATATGTGAGAATCACCATTTCTGCTTTAAATGTCCTTTTAATACAAATCTACAAATTACCGCGGTGTTTTTATTGAGGAAAAGAGTTTTTAACGTCCTTTTACTCGTTTTTCTCTACTCCATCCAAAGATCGAAAATTATTGTAAAAGCAACATCGCTTCTGATGCCGCAGCAATAGCCAGAGAACTGAAGTCAAAAGTGTAATAACTCTTTTGCTTTTAAACAGAAGAGAAATCAATATACATCAACATATTTTTTTTTAGATTTACCAGTGTAGTACAACAAAAATCCGAAAATTTGTTTTTTAAAAAGATGTTCTTCAAATTAAAATAGTAAAAAATCCGAAAATTTGTTTTTTAAAAAGACATTCTTCAAATTAAAGTAGTAAAAAATCCGAAAATATTTGCACAAATTCATAAAGTGAGATAAATTGTTGATGGCCGAAATTGATGCTTATATAACTATTCTAAAGGGGAAAAGGGCTCTGCATATGTCTGAATTTGAAGAGTTTCATGTAGGTTCAAAGACCAAATGTAAAATATCAAATTCCGATTCCGTTAAGAAAATAATATAATAAAGGACAAGCAAATATGTGCATATGCAACAATCGAAAATTTAACGTAGTTGTAACCCAATGAATTGAAGCATGCAACAAATTTCGAATTTCTTTCTCAAATTTAAATAATGTATTTACGAGATTACCAAAGGAAGTTCCAGTGCGTTTATGGATTCTGTGTTATTATACTGCAAAATGTATGGTTCTCATTGTGTAACAACTGACAGTTCAAGGCAAGACAATATATTTATGATTTGTATTGCGTTTGGAGGGAAGTTCTTCCTAAATTTGTTTATGAAAAACGCACTAAATTTTCCAACGTGTAATAATCAATGAACCTTGTCGCCGTAAGTTCATGGCCAACAAGCTCCAAAGAGTCTGAGGTAATGAATGTGATTTGGCTATAATGAAACATTAAAAAATATTCATAGCAAAGCTTTATTGTACCATCTAAATATTTGCCCGTAACTTTACCTCTATCATATACTTCTCAGATTAGTTCAGCGAAAATTTTGAAAAATTTCTTCTATAAAGCTAAATGGTATAAACGCAACATTTCAATGTTCTGATATCAAAATAAATTTCATTCTGAGAATTAGGTGCTCCATTTATCATTAAAATTTGTTTATATTTAGCAGGTAAAAACAATTGCTTTAGAACTGTCTGATATGATTGAAGTTGTCAGAGTTCATTCTTCCACCCGTGCATGGAAAGCAAACTCTTGAGTAATTTAGAAATTTGTCTAACTGCGAGACAGAGCGTTATGAAACTATGTTAGTGAATTTTTTAAAAAATCTTACGTAAAAATATTTGATGACTTCACTTCGGTCCTTGTTCTACTGTAGTTACTTCTCCTTACGCCTTTACATTAGGCCTTGAAGTATATTATTTAAATTCCGTTCCTATTACGCGCTCGTACGTAGAGTCAGCAGAAGTATTCGCTGATTTTCCATCATACAACGTATTCCCAGTAATTCGTAGAATTTGTTAGTCATCAGGTGAAGTATCTCGGTGTCTGCCCAACCATGTGTTGCACCTAGACAGTAAATAACGGATAGGGATGAGCAGGTGATCGTAATTAAAGTACACTTATTCAGCTGTGTCTAGAGAGATATTCAGTTGTCCAAATGTTACCATATGCCTCTTGGGGAGCTGCAAGCACCGAAAATGCAATTCATTTGCATAAGCACATATATCATGCGGAGTCGCCAAATTCTGGGTACAAAAATGGCTACAACAGTTGTATGTCATTTTTATCAGCTACGATGGCCATCACCATGCCAGAACACGCGTTTCTTGGGAAGCTGTTTTATGAAAAATGCGGCAATGCTGCGACTGCATTTCTTGAATTTCTCCGTCGTATGATGTTACGCCGGGGATTTAATTCCTAAATACCTGGTTTATCGAATGGATATCACTCCATTCGATAAGCCAGGTATTTAGGAATTAAATCCAATCGAAAGCGCAAATCTATCACTTCACAAGTCGTGGAAGATGTTGCAACCGCCGTTGATGAACAGTCAATGTAACGTGCTTTTTCTCCAGCAGTGCATGTCTAGTATCACGACAGTTAAATGTATCCTCTGGCACATTGTGGACACACCATTCTCCGGATCTTAACACTTATAATTTCTGTTTGCGTGTGTACTTATCTTGTTTGGTTCAAGCACATGCACATTTTGCAGCTTTGAAATACCCTATTACACTGAACGGGACAAGCATCACACAGTATCAGTTGCGGTCGGTCAACGAACATAGTAGTCATCGCCTTCATGATTTACAATTTCAGAATGAGGATCACATTCAGTAGCACCATTTGCGTCGCTAAGGTCGGTATAGCTGAATGAAATGGTGATCAAGATTTTCTATGCTCCCCAAATAGAGATGTTTACGAAACGGTAAGGTTTTACGAACTCTAAGGTAAAATAATTATTTTTCATCCCATTTCAGTACTAACCAAGGTATCACACGTGATAAGAGCTCTCTTCTGTTCCCTTATATTCTGTTCCGTGACGAAATGCTTCATAGCAAAGTACAGGTCTCCGACGACATTAAGATTGTTTCCTCGGGTAATAACAAGTAACTCAATTATATTCTGTTCCCTTTATTTGATTGGTCGTAAATGTTAGAGAATATGTAGCAGGGAATTATTCAAAAAAATGTTATGTCACTGATCTCTCATTTTATGTCACTGATCTCATGTCACTGACCACCCGATTGAATACCGAAGCTAAAGGGAAAAGTACCCTTCTGAGTAGCAGATTAATTCTTCCAACCAATATTGAGCCCAATTCTTTGAGAACGAATCAATTCGTTGAAACTTATATCATCGCATCTTGATAACCCAGAGTTAATACGTTCAAGCCTGTTAAAAGGTTAAAATTCCAATTTTACTGCAAGACATAAAAAAAGAGTTACACTCAATGAAGTCTGACTGATTTACTCCTATTAAACCATACGAAATTGAAGACGAGATGTAGTACTGTACAAAACTTCAGAAATAAAGAAGTCAGTTCTTTTACTAGGGAAACCAGTGCTTTGTATTCTGACCGTACTTTGCAGCATAATAGCCATGTAATAACAAATTCAGGGGAAAACTCGAAATTTATTGGGCAAAGTTTTGTTCCAACTTTTGCAATCGAAAAGGACCGAAACGTAGGATTTCTTTTTGCTCTCATTATTGATTTTCTCTTGTATGCCAACATTCACACAGGTTTTTACCAGTTTATGTTTTAGTTTTTTAAGTCGCTATTGCTTAAAACAACGAATGTTATTAAAATGAGGTTCCGCTACTAATTTTTAATGAAAACAGCACATAGCTTCTCAGACGTTTTCACGGATATTTTTATTGCAGATTTTTAGTAAACAAATTTTCATTGCGAACTCAAATTCAAACACATTAATTAAAACCAATTTGTGATGCAGTAGCTTACAGTAATTCACTGGTAAAATTAAACTTTAATAAGAAGTGCATCATTTTTTGGTTAGTAAGGGATCAAATTATTCTATCCAAAGTAATCTCGTAAAATAGAGGTTACGGCTTTTAAAAATCTGTCAGCGTCTCATAAACATATACGTACGAAGCGACTCTGTTGTCGCACAATGTAACAACACAAATGAAAGTTAAATTGCAGTTTCTATGCACTTTCGAAATATATGCAAAGAAACGTTACTACGCTGCTGGCCACCCAAAATTCAACACCAAGAAGGAAGCATCTGATTGGCCTGAATTTCGCAGCACGCGCCGCTCGCGAGAGGACATGCAAACGATTAGCATTGCAGGGCATATGCAAATCATGTGCGCCCGGCCCGGCCCGCCCCCGAGAAACACTATCAGAACGGAGAACAGAAGGCGGGGTGTAAGTAATGGAAGTTTGTTGTGCTGCCGAACATGTGCGTGGAAAGCTTCCTAATGCCTGGTCGCAGAATACGGCAGTCATTCCAGCACGTTTCGGAGTTCGACAGAGGACGAATAGTGGCTTATCGCGACAGCGGTTTATCGTACCGAGATATCGGCGCCCGTGTGAGTCGACATCCAGCCACAGTGAGGTGAGTATGGATTCGGTGGGTGCAGGAGGCACGGACGGACTTACGTGAGCGATTGCCGCAACTGCGGCACACCACCGAACGAAAGGACCGGCATGACGTGCGGCGGACATTGACGGCTCGCACTGCCCCATCACGAACGCTGTCACAGGAACTAGGGTGTGTTGCGAAACAACCTGTGTCAGCACGTACCGTTCGACGTGGCCTGAAGGAGCGCGGACTTGTCACACGGCGCCTATTGCTCCGATTACCATTGACGTTACACCACCGGCGAGTGCGGCGGCAGTGGGCCGTTGAACGTCACACCTAGACCATAGAATGGCACGACATTGTCTTCTCCGACAATCCCTCTTCTGCCTGCGAAACCATGATGGTTGGATCCGCGTAGGGCGGCACCGCGGTGAGAGACTGTATAGCGCCTGCATTATACATCGCCATACCGGTCTGTCGCCTGGCGTCATGTTTGGGGCGCAATTGGATATGACACCCGCACTCCTCTGGTACGGATCGGCGGTACACTCGACAGCCACCACTACATCGCAGACGTTTTGTAGCCTGTAGTCCTCCCTTACCTGCAGGACCTGCCAGCGGCCACGTTACAGCAGGACAGTGCGCGCCCTCACGTGGCACGCATCGTGCAACTATTCTTTACGGCCCACCAGGTGTCACTGCTGCTGTGGCCGTCTGTTCTCCCGATATGTCGCCCATCGAACACGTCTGGTCGCTGATAGGCAACCGAGTGGCCCGGCAAGCACCACCCGTAGCTACGCCTGATGAACGGTGGCAATGTGTGAAAGCAGCCTGAACCGACATACCCAAGCCCACATCCAAAGCGTCTGTCGTTCGATGCCGCGGCGTGTAGCGGCCGTTATTGCCAGCCATAAGGGCCACACGAACTATTGATGTCTGCGTGCTCCGCAAGACGCACGAGCCTGTACGCTCAATCGTTTCATCTTTGTATCTTTTGTTATGTGTCCAGTAAATCTGGCTTTGCCATCTCGTGTCCTTCTTGGTGCTGCATTTTAGGTGGCCAGCAGTGTAGATAGTAATAGATGATATTCTATGTTGGCCAGGAATAGGATTAATTAGTTTCCTAACTGAATATGTACTTATGTGTATGCGTATGTAACCGTAAGAAGATAGGTTTAAACTCCATGACACATTTGGGATTACACACACTTCTGTAATTAATGAAGTAGAACATGGAGATCAATGATGGAGTCGAAATACAGCAGAATGGAAACAAACCTATGCATAAAACGGTTTCTCTTATTAGGAGTGTTAACTGAATTGGCGAATGTGTGTCCTGTTTCATTGTCCTCGAACGAGAATAAGTGTATTTGGGATAGAACTCTTCAGCTTTAGAGTAAGTTTAATAAATAAAAGTAATAGTTTCATGAAATGTATAAAAATAGTACCCAAAAGCCGGACGCTAAAACGTGACGTCGGGCATAAAATTAAAATAACTTATTTAATGCCATGATAAACATTGTTATACGCTTTCATGTATAATTATGTTTAATACTGCCACGTAGATGAGGAAAAAAATCGATGAACAGCTAGTTTACGAAATATTGAAAGATGCAGATGTGTCAGCGAATTGTATATTACCTAAAGACTTTCTTTAAAGGAGAGTCGTGGAAATAGAAAATTATTCAGGAGCGAATTGTGCCTTGACTTTAATTTTTGCAATACATGTTAATTAAAATAACTTGAAGAATATTCTAACTGCATACATTTATTTATATATGAATCTCTCATATTTTGGACCCTATTCTCATATTCCTTTTTATTAAAAAGAAGAGCAAGTTTTGAAGATCAGGTATTTAGTATTTGACTTACCACTGATATTTGAAATCAAGTCGTGAGATATGTGGGAAATTCAAAACAGATCAGAAAACAGTTGAAATACCAAGTATAAATTAAAATTACTAAACTTTTGTTGGCGCCAGGAATTAAACCGATACTGATCAAGAATTCAAACTTTTGCACTCCACAAAGATAAATTTGTTAGAAGATATGCCGTGATGTCGGCGTTTACTCCTATTCTCGCAGAATCTGTGGACGCCGCATAAAGAAACATCCTTCATCATTAAGCCAAGACCTTCCACATGACTAAAATATGCAAGTGACCTGTTCTTAGTTTGGTCTGATGGAAAAGACACGCTTCCGTTCTCGTTAGATAAAATCAACTCAGTTCTCTCTTTGATAACTCTCTCCATGTAGATTGAAAGAAACAGTTCTGTAGTCTATCAATGAAGGAAGTAATACTCCTTATTGAAGAATATTTTGACGGATATTGTCATTTCCAGGAATATTTCTTCCTTCCTTTATTTACCTGCGGTGCTGGTGAATTTCGACCTACATGGGTTACTGAATGGGACATCAATCAACACGTTATGAAGAAACCAGACTGCTTCTACTAACGAAAAGCTGATGCGGTTCAGATTCCTAAGCAAATTCTGCTTTTTCTCAGTCGCTTGGAACTTTACTGTTCTGGGTATTGTAACGGTTAGCATACTCGAAAGTAACTCGGGAGATGCGTGTTCGATTTCCGCTGAAGGGAGATGAAGTTTTGAAGTTTTCTGAGATATATTACATGGATGACCAGTACGTTGTACAAGCAAACCGAGAATTTATATTCTGTAGCTTTGAATATTCATGCCTTTTAGTATAATTAGATATACTGTTAATAAATTACCGGGATAACAGTCTCCGCTGTTTAGTATATTTCATACGCATTTCATACGCATTACAATACTTAACCCTGTGTTCAGCAGTTCATCCCGTTCAGTTGATAACGGCGCAGCTTTCTTCAGATCAGGAGTTCGTAGAGTCTGCTCTCCGATCTGATGTCATTCACAGGAAATCCGAAATGGAAGAATAATAAATCTAGCCCGTGAAGCAGAACAAGCCTACACATTTATACTAAGCGCAAAATAGTAACAATCTCCTAGTTGTCAGATTCATTGGCGTAGGAAATAAACACATAAGCGTTTCCACGCTGTTGCACATCACCCAGATGGCTTTTTCAAGGAAGTTAGACAGAAACTGCAAACTGAAAAATAGAACGCTTAAAAATTTGAACGCGGGAACTTGACGATAAATAGATGCGACGGTATAATCATTTAAAGATCCAAGGCATCACATTGGTTGCACGCGGGATCCTGGTAGAGAAAAAGCGTTACTTGAAGAACTGGTTCCAAATTCGTGGCAACTCTAGTGAGACACAAGTATCGCTGTTGGTAATTATCTCCAGGGTTTCCCGCAAGTATCGCTGTTGGTAATGATCTCCTAGGTTTTCCTAATGTCGCTGCATTTAGGGGTAGGGTAGCTAGATAATTTCTTTATGTCATCCCACATAGGAGTAGCTGACCTGAATTTGACTTCTTTGGATAGTGCCGTGGCTACTTTACCGTATTTTGTGTCCCTTTCATATTCGTTGACTCTGATTCAAAACGAACGCTTCGTCATTCCAATGTAGTATCGTTAGAGCCGTTCGGGCGGCCCCGGTGGCGCAGTGGTCTAAGGCGTTGGCCTCTGATCATTCGTCCGTAAGGGGTCCGGGTTCGAATCCCGGTCAGGCATGGATGTTGTGTTTGTCTTACGGCACTAGCTCTCTCCCTTCCCTGGAACCAGTGACCCTAAATTAGGGACGGGCGACTGCTTATAGCCCATTGAGTTGCTCACGGTGGTCGTTAAACCTCCAATCAAAAAAAAAAAAAAAGAGCCGTTCGGATACTGTAGGGGAATCAAATAAAGGCCTGCTTCGCAGGAGAAAGGGGTTTATCCCTATTTCTATTTAGTATAGTATATAAAGATGTAGGATACCTTCTGCAGAAGCAGTAGTTCATCTTCTTGAGGGAGTTTTGGTGTTTGTAAAACACACTTATTATGTAGGGAATATAGCCTAAATAACGTAGCTGCGACACAGGAAGATTGAAATATTTTGCTGTGGCTTTTTGGATAAAGCTAAGTATCTGATTCAATGAATACGATTGTTGACTCTGGAATCAGTGCCAACGAACATAAAAAAGACACAAAATATGGCAAAGTAGTAGCCACGGCACTATCTAGAGAATTCAAATTCAAGTCCGTTACCCCTATGTGGGATGATATAAAGAAATTAGCTAGCTACTCTACCCCTAAATGTACAGCCATTTGGGAAACCTTGGAGATCATTACCAACAGTGGTACTTGCAATGACTGTGTCTCACTCGAGTTGCCACAAATTTGGTACCAATTCTTCAAGTAAAGCCTTTTCTCTACCAGGATCCCGCGTGCAACCAACATGATGCCTCGTATCTTTAAATGAATATAACGTCGCATCTATTTATTGTCAAGTTCCCGCGTTCAAATTGTTAAGCGTTCTATTTTTCAGTTTGCAGTTTCTGTCTAATTTCCTTTAAAAAGCCATCTGGTTGATGTGCGAAAGCTCCGCCAATAAATCGTACCAGTAGTATAGTGGAACTATTTTCTACTTAATTGGTGTACTGTTCGTCGTTATAAATTTATGCTAAGCGTTTTCAAAAACACCAAGGACACGCCACAATGCAAACGCATTAATCAATCCACTCAACTCCAGTACCTGGAATCAATCAGCTAAATTATTCTTGCTCCAGTCATTGTTGAGAACTCATAAGAAAGATAGAACACGGTGTAGACATAAGGTCTCCAACATCTTAAACAGCAGTTTTACAACATGCTCAGATAGGCAACCGATCATGGATGAGGCTTGGTTTTATGCCATACCGTTATCCCAGCCTGATGGTACTTAATTATATTACATCAGAATGATAACACTTTCTTTCGGAACCAGAATTAGCGAACATAGAAAAAAAGACGCCAACTAAGGTTCGTCATCCACAGCTGTCACTCCAGATGTCTTTCAAATCCTCAGTATCTATGTGGGAGACAGCTTTTTATAAAATTAGTCCTCTACTCCATCTCAAAAGAATCATCCTTCCAAGAGACCCTGGAAACCACTGGTAGATATGAAAGTGCAAACATATCATCCGCTTGTTGCTGCCACCGAATAGGATCCAATGCCGTAAATGATCACTTCGAAACAAAGGGGGAGGCAACACTTTCTGTTGCACAAGTTCACTTTTTCAAGCATTGAGTGTATTTGTTTGAGCTGATTTTCGTCCATTTTGATAACCCCGAGTTAATTCATTTCATGCGGTTAAAGGGTTAAAATTCCACTTCAACCAACGCACGTTACCTTACCTGCATCAAACCATTGTCGCGTCATTCGGCCGACAGATTGTACATTACGAGGCGTTTCCGTCGTGATACGAATTAGAAATCCACAAGCCTTAAGCAGTTCACATGTTGAGACTACAGTAAAGCTACACGTGAGACGGTAGAATTTCTAATGCATTGCCCTGGTATTCTCGCTCCTTATAAGATTTTTTGCTACTGAGATCACTGTAGTGCGTGGATTAACACACATAGAAGCACGAGATCACTGTGATTCTTCGGTTCACATGCACTTAAGATGACGGCCAATATGTTTCGCCGAGCAGTTTTGCCCTTTATGTCCACACCTTAACTGATTGGTTCGCAAAAGCTGCCACTTACAAATCCCAATTGCCCCCACCCCCACCCCCAAAGCACCCACTGATCTACTTGACAGTCCGACAATATATTCTGGTTTAGAACTTTCGAGATGCATAGGAAAGCGAGTTTTTCAGGGTATTAAAAGGATTGGTATCTTTATTTGAAAATTCCGGAATATACTTTGGTTAATTTTTTTCAGATCTGAAAAGGAAATAAAACGGAGTCCGATAAAGACATGGCAGGGGAGAGTGGGGGGTCACACCTTCAATCAGTATGATATGTACCATATTTCCAATTAGTTAGATTTGAAAATTATTTTTCTACTTCGTTGTAGGCAGATAGAACTAATTCCCACACATTTCTACCTTTCTCTAAAAAGACATAAACTCCCTATGGGTAACAACTTGTTTGACGGTAATAGTTGCATTACAAAAATCGTTTTTTATAATGTAATAAAATTTATTTAATTTGGACTTCTGATTAGAGGTTTCTAATTTTCCCTGAAGCTACCTTTCGCCAGCTTTCCTAAAAGCAAAGAAAAAATGTTTAGCATGTGGCCTCCGAATTAGGCACATATCACTTAAATTATCTTCATTATGTTTCATCCCTGAGTGATGTTAAATACCTCTCTTCCAAAAAAAAAAAAAAGAGCACACCAGTTGAAATTAAAATCTTCTGGACGTCCTTTCATCGCGAGTACTTTTACAGACAAAAAGTAGAAAATGTTTGTTACTTTTTTTGTCTTATGTGGGAGTCAAAAGACCACCTTGAGCAACTAGTTGTGATATAAGCATTCGCTTATCCTTACTTTAGGGTTGCTGGTTCCAGAAATGGGAGAGAGCCACTGCTGTATGAGAAACACCTCATGCATTCCTCACTTGGATTCTACTCCTGATTAATTTCTGATCCAGAAATTAGCGCTCACACCACTGAGCCACCTGACGGAAATATTTTGAAATAATGTCTAAACCTCTTCACAATTCAATAACACTCTTACAAGGCACTTCGAACTGGATGAAATGAAGCTGTGTAAAGCGCGGTATTTCGCCTGCGCTTCGATATCAGAAAACCTCCCAGCAAAAACACAAGTGCTGGGAATCTGCTGGCCACCAGCTGGCAGTGATTGGTCACTGCTGGCTGAAATCTGCCGCTCACGGCCCGGTAGTGGTCCGTTGGTGGCAGCGCTATCAGTTGGCGAGCCATTGATGGCCCTGCAGCATCGCCGTGAATTGTGGGCCTTCAAGCAAGTGCCACTAGTGGCCCGTTGCTGTCAACCAATGCAACCCCCAACAGCAAGTGGAAGCAACGGGCTTGCGCATGCGCAGAAGCAACAATTGCTGTGTCTCTCATGGTACCAGTTAGTTGACGACGCCGCTATCGACATCGTGTTATTTTAGTGGATGTTAAGAAAAACGATCTATATGTAGAGAGGCGAATTAATTTCCTAATGAAATTCCACGTCGACGAAGATATCAGATTAAGCCATAAAATGCTATTGATTTACAGCCATGAAATACACCCACTCCATTCCCATGAATAACAATTCATGGAATGGAGTGGATGAATAACAAGAAAAAATTTAAAACCGCTTGAAACAAATATCCTGGAAAGCTATTAAAACAACGTCTATATTTGAGCAAGTACTGAAGACGTTTTACTGTCTTCAAGTGTAAACATCCAGCTAAGTCACTTGCAGGAAACTTGTGATCTGACAAATTCCGTAAGGCAATGATTACAGCTTCATAACAACAGCGTGATAAAATTCAAACGGAAAAGTCAACGACGAATATTTCTCAATGATAGCACTGAATTTAGGCTCTATTTATTTCACGTTTTACGTAACAGTAAAGCAACCACCGTGGCGCAGTGGTCTTACGGATGGCGTCTGATCATTCGTCCGAATGGGATCCGGGTTCGAAACCCGTTGAGGCATGGATGTTGTGTTTGCCTTACGGCACTGGTTCTCTCCCTTCCCTGGAACCAGTGAGCCTAAATTGGGAACGGGCGACTTCTTATAGCCCACTGAGGTGCTCACGGTGGTCATTAAACCTCCATCTTCCAACAAAAAAGAATGGCAAAAATTGAAAATTATGGCAATTTAAAATTTTCGACAAATATTTTAAAATCAATGTTAACTCCAGATTTGTAGAATCGATACGCTTATTACCGTAGGGTTAGCCTACATATTTACCACTGAGCTTTCACACGTCAACAGTTTGTGTTTCTAGAAGGCTACAAACGTAATTGCACGTAATTAATCATGATGATGTCGAACATGTACTAAACTCTTGCAGTCTTTTCGAAAACATACGATTGAAATGTGAATGCTTTTTTATTAAACGAGCAGCGTGATTAGCTTTTAGGTTAGTAAGCAATCTCCTGTCCTCAATTTTGGGGCACTGGTTCCAGGAAACGGAGTGAGCCGGTGCGAAAAGTCACATACTGTTAGGTGTGCAACTTAAGTCTCCGCTCCTAAGCGCAAGCGATCATAGAACGTCGGGAAATGCAAATAGCTCTGTGCGATAATGGCTGATTACAGCGCCATCCAAAAGCTTTCCAGGCAGCCGTAACCGCTCACAGCTATAGTGAAAGAAGGGACGAAAGTTAACGGTGAAAGCAATGTCGTTAGACAAGCAACATTTGAGGTACTGCCTCCTGTTTGCGTTTCAGCTGAAAAAAGTGCGGCGGAAGCCCAGCATATGATTTGTGCTGCTTTGGGTGAAGTTGCTGTGTCCTACAGTACGTGTAAAAAGTGGTTCCAGAGGTTTAAGCAGAAAAATGTCGATCTCCGTGATGCAGAACGTACGGGAAAGCCACAGAAAGTTGAAGATGAGGAACTGGAACAACTGTTGGACGCGGATCGCTGTCGCACACAGTCAGAGCTCGCCCAGGATCTCGGAGTAACAGGGCAAGCCATTGCAAAGCGCCTTCCCAAACTTGGACGGATTCACAAGGAGGAACGTTGGGTTGCGAACAAGACTAGGCGCTACGATGTACAATACAATGCATACATTAAACCAACAATCATTTTTCATGTAGTTAAAAATAAAAATTAATAAAATTACTTATTTATGTAGAAATATACACTGCTGACAGCCCAAAATACAACACCAAGAAGGACACGAGATAGCAACGTCAGATTTACTGGACACACAACAACAGATACAAAGATGAAACGATTGAGCTTACAGGTCCGTGCGACTTGCGGAACACGCAGATAACAACAGTTCGTGTGGTCCCCATGGCTTGCAATAACAGCCGCTACACGCCGCGGCATCGAACGAATGAGGCTTTGGATGTGGGCTTGGGGTATGTCGGTCAAGGCTGCTTCCACACGTTGCCACAGTTCATCAGGCGTAGCCGCGGGTGGTGCTTGCCGGGTCACTCGGTTGCTGATCAGCGACCAGACGTGTTTGATGGGCGACATATCAGGAGAACAGGCGGGCCACGGCAGCAGTGACACCTGGTGGGCCGTGAAGAATTGTTGCACGATGCATGCCACATGCGGGCACGCAATGACCTGTTGAAACGTGGCCGCTGGTAGGTCCTGCAAGTAAGGAAGGACGACAGGCTCCAAAACGTCGGAGATGTAGCTGTGGCTGTCAAGTGTACCGGCGATGCGTACCAGAGGGGTGCGGGTGTCATATCCAATTGCGCCCCAAACCATAACGCCAGGCGACGGACCGGTATGGCGATGCATAAGGCAGGCGTCATACAGTCTCTCGCCGCGGTACCGCTACACGCGGATCAGACCATCGTGGTGGTGCAGGCAGAAGCGGGATTCGTCGGAGAAAACAATGTTGTGTCATTGTGTAGTTCAGGTGGTGTAACATCAATGGTAATCGGAGCAATGGGCGCCGTGCGACAAGTCCCGCACCTGCAGACGACGTCGAACGGTACATACTGACACAGGTTGTTGCGCAACACATCCTAATTTCTGCGTTAACTTTCGTGATGTTGCGGTGCGAGACGTCAATGCCCTCCGCACAACATTCCGATACTCTCGTTCGGTGGTGTGCCGCGGCTGTGGCAACAGCTCACGTCTGTCCGTCCGTCCCTCCTACACCCACCGAATCCATACTGGCCTCACTGTGGCTGGATGTCGTCCCACACGGGCGCCGATGTCTCGGTACGATATGCCGCTGTCGCGATAAGCCACTGCTCGTCCTGTGTCAAACTCCGAAACGTGCTGGAATGATAGCCGGATTCTGCGACGAGGCGTCAGGAAGCTTCCCACGCACAGGTTTGGCAGCACAACACAGTTCCACTATTTACACCCCGCCTTTTGTGCACCCTTCTTATAGTGCTTCGCGGGTGCGTGCCGGGCGCGCATTATTTACATATGCACTGCAATGCTAAACGTTTTCATGTCCTCTCGCGAGCGACGCATGCTGCGAATTTCAGGCCAATCGGATGCTTCCTTCCTTCTTGGTGTTGCATTTTGGGTGGCCAGCAGTATATTTACACTAATAATTAAAAAAAAACTGACAAGAATATAAATAACCATATAATACTTTGAAAATAAGTTTTTTGAAAATAAAATTCATGCATTGTAGGATAAAATCGTCGCAAAGATGTTTAGCATAATTAATATAAATACTTGATTGCTTATAGTTATGTAAACATTTTCTAAATTTAAGGACTTTTCATCCTTCTAACATAAAATAAAGGGTGGGCTTACCAATAAACATTAGTTAGCAGGATGTATTGCAAATGTGTTTCTCCTTCCTGCACTTTTCCCTATAATAAATTCCTCGCAAACATCTAAATCTAACCTCTAAGCGCTCTCCTTATATACACTTAAAACAGCAATGTGATTAGGTCATTTTTGGGGCATTGTGAAACGCAAAAATGTCTTTAGTCTTTTTAAAGTGGAAAAATATCTTTTGGCTGTAACTGTGGAAATTGGCATTGTCAGAATTAGACGCATAAATTTCTTGAATTCAGGCACAAAGTTAGGAAAAGTATTCAACTTCAGAAATTCTTCTACATCACCAAAAGTTCTTAATTCTACACATAACATTGCAGCTCTGTCACACACGAAATTCTTCTGCGACCGTAAAGTATCATAGTCATGTATGTCATTATTGAAAACACACCTGACATCGTCTAATTTTCCGATAACTACATTTTCCACTGTGTCTAAAATTTCTCTCTCATGGAAACCTTCGTTAAGGGGCACGTTCACACAATCTATATATTCACATAATTTGCACTCAAAATACTTTTTTCACATCAGTTAATACATGCTGTTTGTGTTTACGATCGTTCAGGCGGCGTTCCTTTGTTTACGTTCCTTTGTTTGGGGATCCTTGGGTCTCCTTGTTCAAGCTCACACGCTCTTCTTGTAGTTTTATCCAAAAACATTTCAAAATTATCACCTGTGGCTTAGAATGTTTTTATCAAAACCTTAATGAGACAATTTGTTTTATGAAAGTCAAGGTTACGCTTTATAGTTTTATATTTTTTGAATACATCGGGGTTAAAATATGTGACAGCATATTTGAATAAGCAAAATATTCAAATTACTCTAGTAGTGATAGGTAACCGGACGGTGTAGTAGCAGCACCAATTTTATCGTTTTCAGAATTATTTGAAAGAAACGAAAGGACATTCTTATAGTTAACTATCGGGGATTTTAAAATAAGGGCTCTGACAGTGAAACGTTTTGTACAAAAGGGTCTTAAATGTTGTTCTGAATCACGTGTTTTGGTGACTCTTATAACACTAAACCACTTCAAACCCTTTCACGGACACTCTTATCATGTTGATCTAAACTTTTGTCATATTTAACGTATTTCGGCAGTTTTAATGTGCCTCACGCTCTCTTGCGGCACTAAATTTAATAAGTGCGTAAAACAATGCAGTTACCTTTCTTCTTCATTGACTTGGAAAATCCCTGCCTGTATCCCCTTGTATTTCCCACTTAAACTCGAAGCCCCGTCATAGCACTGTCCGCGATAATTCTCTGTATTTTGTCCAATTCTTAATAAAACGTCACTCACAACATTGAAGAGACGGATTGCATCTGTTGCCGACGTTTCGTAGAACCCGATGAAGGGCTCTTGTGTCTCAAGTTCTTTAGAAACGAGACTCAAGCATATTGACACTTGTTCTTTCTTTGCCACATCAGTAGTTTCATCAATAAGAAGACCAAAACATCCCGCATCTTTGATTTCATTAATCGACCAACGAAGCTGTTGGATTGCCATCATTTCAAGCATTTATTTTTCCGCGTAATGGGATACCCACTTATAGGATTATCTTTCAAAATATCGATTAAATTGTGCAGAATCTTCACATTGGAGTTTCTGAAGCTGGAGAAAATTACTTCTTTTGTCGTTATGTCCCCGGATTGCCAGTCCCTTCTTTGATAAGTGTCACAATGGTGAAAATAATTTATATAAAGCGATACAGGAATTTTGAAGGTATTGCAACTTTAAAAAAAATTAAACTAGATGCAATTTAAACTAGATGCTCCACTCTGCACTGCCGCAACTTTGAAACACGATTCTTTGTGAGACAGGTAGCTTTCTTGAGAACAGAATTTTCTTAAAGCATGTTTCCAATTCGAAATGCCAGAATAAATGAAGCAAGGATTATATTTGGTGCAAACACTTAATAGATTTTGATCATGAGCTTCCTTGCATACTTTACATAATACCACCTTTTTGCTTTCATCGTAAAAAATACACGGATATTTGCACTCCCATGAATTTTGAAAAGTTCTACCTGCACTCTTGCATTTACTTGATATTATAATAATGAAAAACTCCGGAATTATTTTTAGACGAACTTGATAAATCAGTACTAGCCGGTTTCCGAATCGAAATTAAATGTATAGTGTCAGAATTGTGGGCTGTATTGTGCAGCCGGGACCACTTGATTGCAGTTTTATCCATGATCAATCCTATATCTGTAATCTTTAGATGACTGACAATCACGTTAAGCAAACCACAGTGCACTAATGCAATTTTAGCGCAAATTCAAATTAACTTCAACTGATTCTTTCCATGTGAATATACGGAAATTATATACCTAAAAAATACTGTCCGTACATGCATTCACCCTAACCTAGTGTTTCCGAATGACCCTTCGTTCTCTTCAATTCCCACGTATGAATCCAGAAATTGGGACTGGAATTTCCTTCCCCTAGGACCCACCACATTCACTGCCAGACGAGACGTCAGACTGCCTGGCGGCTATCCATGCCCAGGGGAGCAATTAGAAGGGGTATTGCAAGTATTTCTTACACGCTGCAAGATGGCACACAAAACGTAGCAACATAGGTGAAAATGGGAAATTTTGTTTAGACTTCCTTTGAGAACTCCGAGAAAGGGGTTGGATTTCGAACGAGGAGAACCGACAATGGTTCATGTTGTTTCGAATCGCCTAAGTGTTGTAAATTGACATTATATGTAAATAAATATATTTGAACTCAAAAAGGATAAAATAGATATTTGCAACTCGTATAGCCTTGTTACTTGAAACATACTTTCTATACGTATGTTTTTCATAACACAAGAATAAATATTTTCTTAAAGTAATTTCTCTAAAATTTGCAATATCATACAATGTAGTATTCATATTAAAATACGGCAAATTATTGGGTGGGCTCGGGCACTACGGGCCCATATAAGTTGGCTCCCATGTCTCTGTGTGCTGTTTGGCAGGGTACTGAATCCAGCTGAAATGGAAATGGCACAATAAGGAGTTGACAAAGTCATACGGATCCCTGAATCGGTGTATAGAGTAACATATATTTTATTTTGCCACTCTTTCACCTTCCAACAGGGGATTATATCAAGACGTACGCACATAAGAATAACTATTCGTTTGAAACTTAAAATTAAAAACCCGAAACGTATCGCTTGTCTAATGACAGTACATTTTGATAAAGCTTCCAGTTGGAAGGCAAAAGCTTGCCAAAATAAAGTATATTTTTCGCTATGCACCGATTCACGAATCTGTAAATTATTTTTCAACTCCTTAATTATTTAGTGGTGTACTTTATCTCTTTTGAATTGTTTCTTAAGATACCTCTCAAATGGTACACTGTTGGGTAAGAGATAGCTGATGAAAGGTAACAGTTTTGGTTCCAGAACGGTGTCAACGTTTTACCTTGCGTTCAGCGTCGCTCGGTTACATGAAAGTGGCGATGGATGTAGCTTTTCTCCCTATCAAAGTCCAAAACATTTTCCCCCAAAACTTCCAAATAAGGATATCTTTTTTCGTCACTCCAAATAAACTTCATCCGCTGATCATCTGGCCCTTCAATGTGTTCTCACATCTTCCTAACACACCATATTCCTATTGAACACATCTTCCTATTATACAACACATCTTCCCATTCTTAAATTTTTTCGAACAATAAATAGAACATGTTATTTGCTTTAGGTTAAATAATTAAAATTTATTAGTATGATCTTCAGTAGTCTAAATCTATGCTCCAAATTTTCAAATGTCCTTTCCGTCAAATCTGACAACAGACTGGCTACGTCCCCACAATGAATACCTCACCTGACATTCTGAAAGAATGCGAGATGCAATCAATCCTCACTCCCAGTTGTAACATTATAATACTTCTACCTTCATACCGCTGTAGGCATCCTCGTTTATTCTGTCTGTCCTGTTAATTACACATTCTTCGTTTAGCCCTGAATGTAAGTTATTTTGATCGGAAATGTGCGAGAAGAAATCAAAATCATTATGATTGAAAAAAATTATTCAAATAAAAATAGGATAATTAGAAATATCGAGTTTTCACGTGAACATACAGGACTCAGTGAGATAAATCAGGACGTTATTTTAACAGGATAATGTTTCACAATTATCCTGGTGAGAAAAGTTTGAATGAAAAGCTTTCTTTTCCCAACAAGGCTGTTCAGTGCGGATATAAAGTTGCAAACACAAATGTGTCCTGTTGCCACGCTGCGGCATAAAAAATCTGAATACATATGCAAAGCGTGCATGGAAAATAAATATATCTCTTATTCAAAGTAAGTTTCAAATTGAATCTTTAGAATTTAGTTAACGAAAAAATGAAGACACTCTGAATTTGCGACCAGTGAGGTTTAATTACGTATTATTTGGTGCAAAATGGGTATAAAATATTTTCGTTAAAAATTATATCTGACGCAAAAACGTATAGATTCCATAAAACATTTATACATGTTTATGTTCCTGCGCATTTGTGAAAAAACAATCCAATGTATCTTCAAGTTTCAGAATATAATTTTGCATTCGAATTGACGAAAATTAGCAGTCACAGATTCGACGACCGTCAGAGAAAGAAGCTGCTGGCGCCTCCCACAATTTACTCTACTGGACTTAGCTGCATCTCCCGCTGTTTTTCAAAGTTGCTTATGTTTGGATATTGCAGTAAAATCTTATCGTTGGATTTTTTATGACCAATGTGATTGCTGAGATACACTATGGATTCGTTAGTGTTTGATTTCACGTTTCTTCCAACAAAACAAAAAGGAAAATATAGTCGTTTGGGCTGTTCACCAGGCCTCAACTTTTAGGAACTCCTGTTTTAATAACATATTTGGCAACCTGTAACGTAGACCTGATTTTGCAACTTGTTCGTCGGCTTTGGTCTTCAAAACAGCCTCGGTTCGATGCAGTACGAATTCAGCGAGGTGTTGATATCGTGAACTGAAAGGTTAGAATATAACTATTTGAATATCAACTACTTCTAATTATGTTTAAAGAGGTCTTCTTGGTATCAACAACGCAAACAGTCGCATGCAAGATGCCACGCAGTTCGAAGCTCTCTGATTTCGAGAAAGGTGTAATCGTCGGGTATCACAGAAATGGCAGATACATACGTGACATATCCAGCGAGTTGAAGTACCCAAAATCGACAGTGCCCTACGTGATTGGCAAGTGGAAGACGAGAGGTGACTGTCGGAATGCGCCCCGACCCGGCAGACCTAAAAAACTAGGAGTTGCAGAACGACGGGTGCTGGCCAGAGAAATTCTAAAGAACCGCACCAAATCGATGGGCCACATTCGCGAGGAGTTTCAACAGACATCCGGGAGTGTTTATTCGATGAATACCATCCGTAAGAAACCCCATATGCTTGGTTATCATGGACGTGCTGCCGCCTACAAGCCTTTGATCACCAAGTCCAATAGCGCTGCTCGGCTAACGTTTTGCAAAGAACGTCGACAGTGGACCGTTGAACAGTGAAAATAGGTTCTCTGGAGCTACGAATCAAGGTTAATCCTCTACCGTTCGGATGGCAGGGTCTGGGTTTGGCGTCTGCCTAGAGAACGCCTCCTGCCGGAATGTATTGTGCCAACTGTGAAGTTCGGTGGCGGAGGAATTGTGCTATGGGGGTGTTTCTCCTGGTATAGCTCGGGACCCTCCTTGGTCGCAATTCCTGGTAGACTCAACGCCGAGACCTACTGCACCATTTTGGATGACCGTGTTTTTCCTACGTTGTAGCAGGTTTACGGGGTGGACCCATGTTATTTTCAGGATGACAATGCCACCTCTCATGTTGCAAGGTCCACCATGGCTTGGTATGGTGACAATGGGGTAAATCGAATGGACAGGCTTGAGCAGAGCCCTGACCTTAACTCTATCAAGCACCTCTGGGACGAGTTGGAGCGTCGACTTAAGGGGTGCTCCCACCGTCCGAAATCGGTGAACGAACTGACCTGTCTTCTCCAAGCCGAGTGGAAGAAAATACCGCTAGCCGTAGTAAAACGCCTGGTTGAGAGTATGCCCCAGAGGGTCGCAGCTGTAATCACCGCTCGTGGAGACTCCACCAACTATTGAAAGTGAATACATTTCGTTTTCCTTTGCTATCACAGATGTCCAATTACTTCTTGGTAGATAGTGTATTTTCGAATTTCTCTGTGCATCAGTATCCTTCGAAATGATTCTTCTTTTTTTATGTATTCCCTCAAGGGCCATTTGATTACTAAAAACATTTATTATGTAGAATTGAATTAAGTAGGATATTATTAAGGGACAAAAACATTCAGCAACACAGTAGCAGTAACTGTATAAAAAGAGTTAAAAACGCTTTCAGGTCGTAGAAGACGCGTGATATTTCAAATCCAGGGGCTACACAAATTTTATTGTGATCAAGAATATGGGCGCACATTTTGATTTTTCAGGGTCACATCCGAAAATGTAACCAAGGTGAGAGTCAGAATGTAACCTAAAAATGTGTTAATAAGGAATGTGATAGCATCGTACGAAAAGACAACCATGAGAACTCATCATGAAGCTTTTGTTGAAATGTGAAGCCTCAGAATTTCATTCATTGATGAGGACGGTGCGTAGCTTTGGAAGTCTTTGGGCTGGAACCTGCGGAACTGCGACGTGACAATTCAGAACATGCCAGAGATGTTCTATAGGGTTCAGATCCAGAGACATCGTTGTCTATCCCGTACGACAAATATACACACCCTGAAGGAAATAATGAAAAAGAAGAGCCATGTGCGGGCGAGGATTATAATTTATTAACAGAAACTAAGGCCCAACGGCTTTAATATAAACTCTGACAGAGGTCTCTGGCATCTCAACCCTATGGAGTTCAGCATTCACATTGCCACTTGAAATCCCTTGGAGTGATGTACTTGCGTTGAACGTAACGCTACCCCACACAAGCGTACCACTGCCTCCGAAACATACTTGTTCGCGGAGCTTTGTAGAATTATTGGGGTGGAGGGGGTCTATGTTCCATACAAATGAAATGCCGAAAATAATACTTTATCGAAAGAATTTCGACTCCTGTATGAAAAGATCGCCAGCCTATTCGTCTGGAGTTCAGTAACAGTTTAAGCGAACTCTTGCTTGCACAAGCTGAATCACGATCTTCTCTAAAATGTGGTTGTAGGTACTCAAAGATGAATCTCCTGGATTAATTATCATAGTTATTCATAAAGGCCAATTGTATTGGGGCTTAGAAATATTGTTTGCCTTGGTAGCGTAGTTCCCTAGAATTCGAATAACTTTGAGAGTAACCGTCGATCTGTTGCTGTCGTACGCCACTCGAGATTAGAGCGACATAACGGTCCTCACAAGGTGTCGTACTCTTTGTATGACCTTGACCAGGATTTGGTAAAACCCCACCAATGTGTTGAATTGCTACCGTAAGCGTGAAACTGCTTAGTAATTGATATTCGAATCACGTGTTTCCCAAGCCAGAGACCAGCTTTTGCTATGCGTACTATTTTTCGCCACCAAGAGCATCAGATACATGTGTATGAAACATATGGTGAGGTACAAAAATATTGCATCACGTGCAAAAACCGTGAATATTTAAGTTTAACTCTTTGCTTAACTAACCAATTTTCATAGTTATTCATTCCATCATTTATATGTCATTGAATGTGAAATTTAATGGGAATTTTTAAAAAAATGTCTTGGGTTTTTCAGTAGCTACTTCTGTTTTTAAGATACATTACAAAACTCATTACCAAGTCGAAATTATAATGAAAATGATAATTTATTCGATACTTAGGTTTACTGCAATGAATCGTTTTTGATATTCATAAGGAATGAAATAACATTTAAATACAGAAATATAATGGATCAAAATTATAAATGGTACCTAACATTTTGTTGCCCGGCATTTACTATCAGTCACTGCTTTGCATTTTGCTGGCATACAGTGAACCAGGTTTTGAAAAAGATTGGGGGGGGGGGGGAGATTACGATTCCAAATTTGAATTACATCTTCAATGAGCTGAATTTTACCTGCTGTCTTCCTTTCTGATATTTCATACGATTCTTTGAACGACACATTTTTGTTCGGGTATAAGTCTAGTGACGCTGAAATTATTTTCCTGAAAACACTTTTTCACTTCTTTAGCACGATGGGAGGGAATATTGTCATGTTGAAAAATAAAATTGCCGTCATAACGTCTTCCAGATGATGGTAGCGTCTTGTTTACCAATATACAGATGTCTTTCTGGGCATTTGCCAAACCATCGACGATAGTGAGGTTCCCAACGCCATGTGCACACAAGCAGCTCCAAACCATGACGTCCACCCGATTCTTAACAGTAGTCACCAAGCAACCTGGATTGAATTCATTATGCTTGAATCTCCTTGCTTAGGCACTACTCTGAATTCCTTTAAGGCAAAATTCTGATTCATCACTGAAAAGAACATTTTTCCATTGCTTGTTTGTCCATGAGGCATGCTATTTTGCAAACTGAATTCTCGCTGTCTTCGATTTGCAATTATTAGTGCTTTACACCAGTCTTTGCAGCCACGTAATTCATAGGAGAGTAGCCTCCTCCTAACAGCAGATGTAACAGCAGTCACTTCAGACCATCTTTGAATAATTCAGGTGAACTGGGCTTCCTGTCTGCCAAAATTACCTTTCTGAGCACTCTGTCCTGCCTGGCTGTTGTGGAATTGGCCTTTCACTGCGATGCCTATTTTTAATATCACCGGTTTGTTTTACTCTCTTCAGAAGCCCAATAACTGTTAATTTCTTAGAGACCACTCTTTCAGCGATTCGCCTTAAAGGATACCCCTTCATGCAGAACAACTATTTTTACTCTGCCCACTATGGAGAGTTCCGCAGTTTTAACCATTATTAAGAATATAGACATATTATACCCAAATAACAACAAGGAGCAACCACTTGATTGCTCTAGTAACCCTGTGTCAATCCTTATAAGTGCTAGAATAGGATTAGGATATCATTAGGAAGCATTTATTCAGATAAAATGTCTATTATTGACATAACAACTGATTCTCAGTTAACGTGGATTTTAATGTGTATGTGAAACTTCATATTTAATGTCATATCTTAAAACCAGAAGTATCTACAGGAAAAACCTAAGACATTTTTGAAATATGCAATAAAATTCGCATCTAATGATATATAAACAGTGAAATAAATAAGAAAATTAGTTAGTTTAAAAACGATGTGTATATAAAAATTCACGGTTTTTGCAGGTGATTCAATATATTTGCACACCACTGTAAATGGTCTTTTAAAGAAATCATTCCGCAATTACTGAGGTGCAAAGAAAATAAAAAGACTGATTGGAAGGGTGCTACCATTTCTATTACATGCCACCATACCCATACGGCTAATCGTATCGTCCACAAACGGTTATATGTATACGCAGATACCTCCGGAAGCTCAAGTAGTAGCAATCGTTGACCAGATGGCTGCTTGACAGAATTTATGCGATTTCGAAAGTTGTATGACATTCTCACCGGGAGATGTGTCCCCAAAATCTCGGAAATTACCAAAAAATTTGGATTTATGCGGTCCACAATTTCAGGGGTGTACCTAGACAACACAAACTCAGGGTGAAAACACAGATTGCGAGATCGTTGTGACAACAGAAAAGCCCTTAAAAATAGTGGACATAAGGATCTGGCAAGCCCCGTAACACGCCCACGCCACTGTGAATCCGTCCCGTTATACATAACCAAGATTTGCGTGAAAAATTCCCACAAATCACAGCAAATTTCAGTGCTGGGGCCAGTTGTAGCACAGGCGTACGGACAATGAAAATGTCCCTGTGGTCTATTGGGTTCAGCAGCCTACGGCCCACGCGGATTCCATTGCTGACTCGACGACTCAATGCTGTGCACCATGCGAGGACTCGGGAACACTTCTATTGAACGGAATACGACTTGAAACGTGCAGCCTGGACCGACGAATGTCAGTGCCAACTGTTTTGGGCAGATGGCCCACTCAGGGTTTGGCAATAACCCCAATGGGACATGAATCCTATATGTATAGAAGGGACAGCGCAGTCCGTCAGTAGCTTTCTTATCATATGGGGTGTTTTCAGCAGTCGGCGTCAGAATCCTTCGTATTTTTACAGACTGAGCGGATGAGGCTAAATTACCATCATTGGGAATCATTTGTCCCGTTGATGTCAAGCAAATACGCCAAAGGTTGCGACCTTTTTCAACACGACAATACCGCATATGTGAATAATATCCCGATTGTGAGGGGAGCAACATAAAAGTTCAGCATCCTGAATTAGCCCCTCGTTCGCGGAATTGAAACGGCATCGATCACATTTGCGATGCTGTTCAATGTGGCGTCAATGCCGAAAATCTTCCACCGGCGAATATTAGTGAATTGTGGGGCGCTCTTCTGGAATAATTACGTTTATTATCACCGACGTGCTACACAGAGCTTCTTTGTTCCTTGTTATAGAGAAGAGCGATATTTCACTACCTGTGATTTGATCACTGTTATCGAAAAATCACAGGTAGCACCTGCTACTGAAAACCTGAAGTAAAAGTGGTTGTAACAGCCAGCAGCATATGCGTTCCTGACTCTGTCACTGCTACCGAGCATGCTCTTAGTGATGAATCCCAGCTGCGTGTTAATTGTTACCGAGTGAATTCTTCTCCTGTTATAATTATCTGACGTCGGGATTTCAGCTCCCGCTGTCATTTTAACAGCACTACTTGTCACCTGAATGACATCTAACAGCATTACTTGTCAGATGAATTTGTGAATTCACTTCTACTTCATTCTCAGGCGAGTGAGCTTCGTCACAGGTGATTGAAATGCCTCATCGTTAGGAAAAAAAAAGAATATTGCTTCGAATAATCCGACGGTTAAACTAAAACTACCGATATGTTCACTAAGAAAACCATCCCCCGATTAAACTAAAAGTTATTAGATATCCAGTATACTGTTGCATTAAAATTTAAGTTGTTCTCGCTTTTTTTCGAAAGGGGCGCAGAGATGCCTTAGAAACCGAATTAAATTTTTAAAATTGTCTCAGAGTTAGACTGGAAGCCTGTAAAATAAAAATATAACTGTGTGCTGGATATCTAAATAAAAAATATAAAAAAAATATGTTTTTTGGGGTTTTTTTCTGTATACTGCTGGAATACGATTTACATTATTTTCTCTCAGCTCTGCATTGAGGCGCGGTCCACAATTCTAGTGTTAATTATTAACAGCTAATTTAAGTTTGTTCCAATGCATCATGTAATATGCAAGCTATTAAATGAACCTTCATGTAAATCCTGTCCATAAGGCGGCAATGAGTTGCTAAAACTAGTCTGCCTTCACTTACTGTTAAAGCCCTACTGTGGATTTTAAAACGACCCTCAAGAGGGCACTGCGAGCAGTTATTTTACCCTTGTGTGTCAGTGCTGTGCTTATGTGTGTGTGTGTTGAGATATCAAGATAAGTGAGGTGTTGTGTGTATCTCATGGTGACCAGAGTGTTCATCCTCATGGTGACCAGAGGGTTCATCCTCATGGTGACCATAGTGTTCGTCCTCATGGTGACCAGTGTGTTCATCTTCAGGGCGACCAGAGTGTTCGGCCATCATTAATGTCTCATCAGGGTGATTATAGAAAATATCTACAGTCCATTTAAGTGAGAGTTGGCCTAAGTTCCTAACTGTTCATTTGTGTCATTCTACTCTTACAAAATGTGTTACTTCATTATAATTATTTCTTTTCCCATAATGTTCCGCAATCGCCCCATCCCCATCACCTGCAAACAATCATCCGGTATTAACGATTGTGCGTAATTTGATATTCTGACTTATTACAAAGGGATACGTAAGGACCGAAATTTCTGTCAGGCAACTTTTTGTGTGCTGTGTCCGTATGTTCTTCTGAATCAGAAAACTAACAAATTCATAATTTTGTAGTCTGTCTTAGCCAATAGTACATATAGACACACACATGTGTATGCTCAATTATATGCGTTACAGCACACTCACACTCCCATTTAGCTGATTCTGCTATCACGTTCCTGGGACAGAAGTGGAAGAACAAGTTCTAAACTGTGATTCCCATCACAGTTAAAAATCACTGTTACTTTTCAGTAGCAGTCACAGTCAGTTTGCACCATGATCAGCAAGTATCAGTTAAATTCATCTCTACCTTGTTCTTACGCGTTGTTTTCCTTATCCTATGGCGAGGAGAACCAACGCGTTCTTAGAGAAATATGCCATTTTTCTTAGACATTCCGGTGCACGTAATAGTAAATTGAAACATTTCTATTGCGCAACAATAATTGTAACACACATGCTGTGATTAATGTGTTTCAGCATTTTTCCCAGAAAAGCTCAGTTTCTTCTTCACTGAAGACTTGCAGTGAAAATTCTGTACTTACGTCAAAGCCTTAAATCCCGCTACAAATTCTTCAGCCACTTCTTTGGACACATTTTGGGATTCACTAAGCCCAACAACATTATGAAAGCTAGATCTGTTTTTACGTTTAGGTAACCAGTTGTTATTTGATGAATAATCTTCCAACACGTTTTCAGTAACATGCTGATCGTTCAACAGTATTTTCTGTATATTCCACAAATGAGGTCTGTGGAGGTTAAAACGGGTTTAATTTCTTCATCTTTAAAATAAACTGTAACTGGTTCATTTTATTAAAATACTTTTTTGTAAAACCATGCTAATCGTTCCTCAGTTCTCTCTGTAATTTTGACAAATGAGATGTGTGTAGGTAGAAACGGTTCTAATTTATTTATATTTAAAATAATTCAAAAGTGAACTCTCGTTTCGGTGATGAGCGATCAGTTTCTAAATATACAGGTAGGTTCTTACAATGTGACTACTGAAAATTTGCCTTTATGTGCAACAACTTAATAGAGAGTTAATGAAAGTATGATAATTTTTTTACGCCGCCGCCGTGCTTTATTTCTTTTCTTTTCTTTTTTTTTTTTTTGCCTACATTATATTTTGCAGTATTTTGTTGTGGAATTTGAACTTCTTTTGTCTAATAATATTTTGATGGAACCATGTTTGGCAATTTCAGGATCATAAAAAGATATATTATTATAAATGTAAACATAACCTATTCAACTGCATACCTTTGCCGGTGTTTTCTTTGCTGGTTACCAACTTAACTGGGGATCTATGACGCATATCAAAGGAGGCAATTCCCTGAAACGAATGTACAGTACAGTTAAGTGATATGTTGAACGAGTAACACCAAGCACTGATGAGCCAATTCCCGTTAGAATTTGTGTTCATTTATAGAATCAAAAATCTCTTAGCTATTTCATTAACTGAAAAAAGTGGGTTCCGGATATATCCATCATTACGTGAGGTACCGTTTTTCGAAATGATGTTCCTATGTTAGGCCCATTGAGTAAAATAATATCATTCGCAAATATAAATAAAAATAAATTGAGAACATAAATTTTACAAATCCCTAAGCGCTTAAAGAATTCCATTGTTGTATCAACAATTATTATTTTTATCTGCTACTGAAAGAATTCGTGGTACAGCGACTAAAATCGCTTGTCATTGACTTCGTTATGAAGTTCTGCATTAACGTTTCTCTAAGAATTTCACTATATAAAATTTATTTCTCCGATAATTTACTAAAAGCTATAACCTACAATATTGTTTCTATGAAATTATTTGATCATTGCATTTTGCCACATAACTTTTTTTTTAATTTGAGAATGAAGGTATCGATATTAGTTTGTTTTTGGATGTAGTGGTGAATGTGCATATTATGATGTTTGTCAAACGTAAGAGATGATTTCACTTTTGCTTCTTACTCCATCCATGTTTTTTGTGGTTTCAGATACCTGTATATCCAATAAAATATAAATACCACTGATGAAGACATGTTCATACTCACTAATATTTCCGAGATTCTCCTATCGCCTAGCTAATACTTGTGCAGGAAGTTACGTCAAGCTTTAACCATGTTGAAACAATAGTTTATATTTGCGGGCAGAACTCCAACCGTTTTAGTTAAGTAATTCGCGAAGCAACACAAGTATTACATAATGAACCACCACAATTTAACTCATGGACAACATGCTGGATCAATAAAGACAATGGCAATCTGTTTGCAGGTTTTTGCGAAGCAGAATAATATTCCACAGCACTGATATTTTGAGTATGCATTTAAAATATTTTAGCTAACTGATTTGCTGATTGAAGCGCATGTTTGCGATGCCGGATGTACATTATCAATTTGACTTGAACGGTGATTTTTGAGTAGGGCACTTATCCTAAATTCAAGACTTAAAAAGGTCAGATAATTTTAGCTTTTATTATCGACGAATATTTAGTTGAAAGACATATTGTACGGCGATTTGCTGTCATCAGACGATTCTGAAATTCCTTTTTCAATGCCTAAATCATAAATCAATTTAAAAGTAAGAAAGTAAAACTTTCGCAGTTCTGAAAATGTGATATTATAATTACAGTATTTTTTTCTTTCCATGAAACTTTTTGTGATTAGTAAACATTTCCTTTTAAGATAGGCGTAATTTCTCTAAAATCCCTACATTAGTTCGCATGGACAGGAACATTTAGGAACATGACTATTTTCGGACAGTTCTATATTTCGGATTTTATATTGCGTTTACAAGGAGGTTAGATTAGTTTTCAGCTAGAAGTTTCGTTTACTTCTTTGGAAGCGACATTTTTCGCCTCCGATTGACATATCTACGTCGAAATGTGATAGAAGGTTTCATGATATATACTATATTGACAAAAGTCACCGGACACCTAGAAGATAAACACAACATAGCATTTTTGACATACATAAGTACGGTGTCGGTCCACATTTGGTTAATGCATGCACTGACCCTTCGGGACATGCTTTCGACAAGGTTCTGGATAACAGCCTTAGGTATGCCCTTTCATTCCGTACATAATGCTGTTGCTAACTGTTGCCTAGTACTAGGCCTTGAATCCAAACTTCTTATGCGGCGCTTTAATTTATCCCATAGGTGCTCTATGGGATTAAGATCAGGGCACCGTGCTGGCCAGTCTGCACACGATATCGAATTATCTTATCGTCAAACCACGCCGTAACTGTCCTTGCTTCATGGCTCGGTGCATCATCCTCCTGGAATCAACGAGACTCGGTTCCATAGTATTGCCACAGAGTTGGTATGGTATAATTGTCCAGAATATCGAGGTACATGAGCTGGTTAACAGGTTTGTCCACGATAACCAATGGGCCGGGACCATACCACGGAAAACTCCCCCACACGAGTACACTGCCAGATCGAAACTTGACAGTAGGAAAAGTACACTGTTGTAAATAGCGTCTTCCCAGCTGACGACATACCCACACACGGCCATCAGACTGATTCATCGTGTATGTGGATTCATCAGTCCATAGTATCCGTTTTCATTGATCTACGGTCCACGTTCAATGTTCTTTACACCATGCTGAACAACAAGTATCATTCCGAGTGGAGATGAAAGGCTTATGAACAGCCGCATGACCACGGTAACCCATTAAATAAAGTTATCTATGAATCGTACTTGTACATACCGAGGTTTCAGCATTTTTACTCACCTGTACGCTGAGGTCCTGTGCAGTCCTAAGTCGATTAGTTGTAATGACTCTCCTGAGGTTTGGACGTCCTCTATCACTAATTTTCTTTGGTCTGCCGTAATGTTTTGCTGCTTTGGGCACGCCATGTGTCTTCCACCTATTCAGAACATCCAAAACAGTGGACTTGGGTATGTTTAAACGCCTCTCGGTTTCTCTTATGACAACCCACTACTATAACAGCCAACAATCTTTCTTTTCTCACAGTTCCCTCCCACCGCGTCATTTTCACTAATCTTCACAGTGCGATAATATCGCGGTCAGCTGCAGGCTTGTTTTCATGCCTTTTCCAGCTGTACTGTACATCCTAACAGCGCAGCGGATCCGTTAATTTGCTTTTAAAAGCAAGTCCGGTGATTTTTGTCAATATAGTGTATAATAAGATATATAAATGGCTTCAAAATACATATTAATATAAAAATAGCTTTATAATGTGTATTAACATTAGGAGGCTTCACATGAGAAGATAAGAAATTTTCCTTGGCATATTAGAAAGCGGGATCATTTATTTGTGGAAAAAAATTATTTCAGTATATATGCTGCAATGAAATGCGGTCCGAATTATGTTTAAACAAATCATCACAATGAAATAAAGTTTATGTTAAGGTAACAATAGCTAAACCTATTTTAAGCGCCTTGCTCAGCTGCCCAGAATACGTCGAAAACACGATGCAATTTAATCTAACTGGCGATGATTCAATGGAGAATATTTTATTCACTTCTCCTCCTTAAAAGCAAAGTTTACCCTCGTGTAATTGATCCCAGTACAAAGAAAATACGCTTCGCCATCATTTAAATGAATAAACAAACAAAAAGTACTTTCAAACATCGTTTTCTTCTATTTAGGGGAGTTTTCAAATAGATAACAAAAATTGTCAACCTACATTTCACGTACAAGGTTTTTGTGAAAGACACCTTTACCAGTCTGTATTGCGACTGTAACTGTGTGCTCATAACAAAATACAAGTTTGCAGCTATATGTTTAATTTTACAAATACTATTGAACTGAAGAATGTAATTGAAGAGAGCTATCGTGGAGATAATCAGTCCCCGTGCAGTTATTTATTATGTTAAAACTTCGTGAAAGCATACAGCATGCATTAGAGTCGCTTCAATAAATTACCAGGCTAGTGCATTTTGCTATGTTACGATATTATTTCTGCAACTTTTGTATTTCTATTACTGGCATTTCGTGAGGAATCACAGAAATATAACATTAATGGATAAGCAAAGAACTAAACTGCATTTCAACAGCGTTCAGTTTATGATTTGTTAATATAAATACATTCCACATAATTTGGTTCGCAATTTGTCTGAAAACAAACACTTTATTTTACGTAAAGCTCTTGAAAAAGGGCTGCAAAACGTTTTTGCAGAACAAACTTGCTTCGCCATTTCCAAAAAGAAAGTGCAAGTATATATTTTTCCGACGTGCCGACTGCGTTTCCAGATTCAAGCAAAATAAATACTTTGGACTCCATTCCGATGCGAAATGCGCTTTAGCGTCTTCTGGTTTTTGCGTATAAATAAGCGCACAGAACAACACGATCTATATTGTCGTAACGGGGTCTACCACGGATGACGGAAATTAGAGCGCATGCGCCTTACCACGACCACAGCGTTGCAGGAAAAATTATCGCAAACGGTACTTACTTTCCAACTATGCCTCGTTCTTATTACATTAGATATTTTTTTGTTTGTATGAGAAAATTGAACCCTTTCGTTTTTATACAAAATTTCAAATTATGGAAGCAATTCATAAAATGCTTTTGCTAATGTAAAAGTCATTTGATTTTACTCCCTATGTTCGAATAATTGTTGTACAGCTGCTACTTGCCTCTTTTTTTTCGATAATTATTTAAGCTTTCATTGCCAGACAACATCGTGCTTTAAAGTTATACAAATGTAAATTGCGAAGTATAAAGAAAAATCTAGATTTTGAAGAGTTGTGTATTTTTAAACTATAAATACACAACTAATACACACAAAAAATGCTTTGCGACTGAATTCGCAAATATTTCGGGGATTAAACTTCACGTTAATCTATAGTTTAAAAATACACAACTCTTCAAAATCTAGATTTGTCTTTATACCATTTGTTTGCAATCCTCACACGTATTAAATAATTTCGAAATGCATGCAATCTGTATTAAAACTTCTGATTAAATATCTGTGGAACAAATGCGGTGATGTTTAAATTTAGATTTCCCGATATGGAAACAATGATACAAAAAAAAAATTCCTCTTTTGTGATTATGATATTCAGTATTTTGTAATTAGAAATTAGTAAAGGTAGGAATATTTTCTGAAATGGTATTTCTTTTTCTCCTTATAATAGCAGAAAGTTATACAAAATGCATTTTTTTTCGCGAACTTCATATATGGGCTTTGCTTTTGAGAAAAAGGATACTTCATGCTAAAAGTCATTCACATCTGGAGAGTATTGGTGTCGTGCATACTGAAATACACAGAAATATCGGTAAGGTTTAAGCTGTGTGTTTTGATATCTAAATTTAGATTTTACCAATACCTTAAGTTAGGTGTTTTATTAAGCAGTTTTAGCAATATCATAAAGGAATCATTGCCTCTGTATTTCATTATAAACCGATACGTCTATTCTGAAGATGGGAGATCTTTCGGCATAATGTAATTATTTTTCAGAAGCACATCAGATGAACTTAAATGTTTGGGACCGCGACGACTCAATATAAAAACTAAAAAAAACCGTTGAAGGCGAAACAAATCACGTATCAATAACCGAAGGTTCAAAAGTTTGAAGCACACGCTTGAATAATTTTGAAAAAAATGCTTCTGGTTGTTGATTCCCTAAAAGGATTTAGTCGCCCGTTTCTAATCCCTACAGATCTTGACAGACGGCAGAGACCCCACTCCCTAGGTCGAAACCATCCTGAAAAGTTAAGATATGAAATTTTAGGTATACGCATTGGCTTTGGCTAAATGGTGAACATTTATAATTTGGTGAAAAACTAATTTTGTTGATGCCTGGTGTTTTAATTATTTTCCTAATTAAAATCCTAGGCATCAAAGTTACAACTGACATGAATTACTGTAATAATTTGCACCATTGATTCGAGAACGTGAAATCTAAAATTCAAATATCAGTGCATTTGTTTGAAACACATATAGCCAGAATTTGTAGTATGGAGCACATGCATTTGGAAATCCTTTAGTAGAGGTACGTTAATTTCGTAGTTTTTCCCTGGATGGCATGTTTGAACAAATCTCTGGCATTTCAGTGAGAGCTATGTTTCATCATATATCTGAACAAGGGCACTCTAGACTGGAAATGTAGATATATATATACGGAATGGAAATGTATAGTTGCCCGTGATTACTCTTCAAAAAATGATTTACATTTAAAATAAAAGTTATTTAACATTGTATGTTATGAAGTTTTAAATCATTTAAATAAACGCTTGAAAAAGTATTTATTTAAATGTGACAACAATTTCATGAATCGGTGGGTTTATTTCACAAGCAAATGAATCTCGTCTGTACCCTCCTTTGCTGCTTAACACAGACAACGAACGCAGTATCTTAAACACAGCTTCATACTCAGAGATTTGTTTAATTCCAGAGCAGGATAATTTATAAAAGTACCAGAACTAATTACACACGGTGACCATCATCAACGGAAGAATCCTTTGGATATGAAACGATTTATGGAATGCACTGCTTCTCGAGTAAATTATGTTATATTTTTTTTAATACGACTTCCTAAATTTGACCCTCATTTCTTGGTTTTATTTTAAAAAAAAATAGGATGTCAGCAGTCTCTCAATATTCAAATAACAAGCACCTATAAACTTTGTGTTTAATGTGTTCTTCTTTGGTGGCGCTCCCAGAATCACCATAAGTGAAGGGCAGTTACCATTGATTTGATGAATGGAAAAGTTAAAATTATTTTTCATTTCTTTAATGAGATAATGTGACTACAAAGTGAATCTATGAGTTGTAAGAATATCAAATAGAAATAAAACATGTAGTCGAAATGAGCTTCAATTATGTACTTGAAATTTTTATCTGGTCTTAATCCGTGCTGCTGAATAATTGCAATTGGAGGATTTGAGCATTTTTCTTGGATGAACGTTTCGCTGCTAAACTGTTACGCAACTTTGACCATCACAGCCGTTAGTGTAGGTGGAACTTACCTCATTGCTATTGGTTATTCCTAATAGTTCTCATTTTCAGGGCATGGTGTAAATGTGGTTTCAAATCACGTTCCTAGAGAGCAAGTCTTGTGGGGTGCTGACATACATCGAAAAAAGTTTCAGAGGAATGTAAAACCACGAACCGTCGTCAAGGTGCGGACGAACTTCGGCTCATCAATGCTAGAGGCGATAAAAAATACTCTGTGTGGTATGAACTAACAAAAATGGCATTGTTGCGCAATTCGAATGTAAGTTTAGTACAGGTAATGAGAAAAAATGTGTCACAACACACAACACATTGTATCGTGCTGAAAATGGGCCTGCATAGTTTCACGCCATACCAGGTGGCTATGCTATCCGCGTTCACCATCGTAAGAGCATACAGTGGGCACTTGTTCATCGACACTGGACATTCAATTACTGGAAGGATGTCATCTTCTTAGATTAATCAAATTTTCTGTTGCACCAAGTGAATGGCCAGGTACATTTGCTTAATTTACATGGGAAAGTATTAACACCAGAATGCATTCTGAAACGAAAACAAACTGGTGGAAGAAATGTTATGTGTTGGGAAATGTTGAACAGGAATACCCTGCGTCACTTCATTCATGTACAGGAATTTATGACTCCTGCGATCTACTTAAATATCATTGTGGGACAGGTACATCCTAACAAATTAACTGTATTCCCATCTCGTAGTGCCATCTTTCAGCAGGTAATGCGGCATGCCACATGACAACGAATTTTCGAGAACGGTTCGCGGTACAGAAAGAAGACTTTCTAATATTGACTTCTCCACCAAATTCGCCAGACATCAATCCAGTCGAACATCTACGGTTTGTGTTGGAACAGCAAATCCGATATTCGTGACTCAACCATGCAACATATAAGAGTCCAAAGATGCGCAGTAACGTGTTAGTACCAGATAATACAGGATACTGTTTGTCGCGTTTTCAGTGTACGACATCGAAAACCCTCTCTTCGTGTCCTATGACCCTCTTCGTAACATTCTCAGAACACTCTTGCAACGACGGGTAGTCTCGCCCCACACGACAGGCTATCGCCCGGTGGAAAGCACTACAATCTTTCATGCTGAGGATGCGACCTCTACCGAACTCGCTGATGTTATTGTACGAGACTGTCTTTCACGACGACAGGATCCTTATCAACTACGACATGCCGTCGAGCCACGTGTAGTTTTAAACAGAAAAACAGACGGTTTCATTCCTATCACGTTACGAGATGTGATTTGTCTGGACTAGGTACTCGTGCACCTATGACAACGATATAGTTTTCTGCCATAAAACTAGAACAGAATATTCTGTAAAAACCACAAGTCGTACCTTGATCTTTTGTGGTATACTGGTTTTAATGAACATGAGTGCATTTTTTTACCATACAGTTCCCTTAGTTATTCATAGTGTCCATAGATATAAACATTTCAGTCACATGAAGAAGCGTTTGTGTTTATGGGAAAAGTTACGTATTCGCTGGAACAGAAATTCTTTTCGGTTTATATTTCAAGGTAATATGAAATATTTCTTTGCAAAAACAAATTGAAAATCTCGAAGGATGTAAAATAATTTATATAGTCATTTATGAAGAGTTTTCATTAAATTATCAAAACAACATGTTATATAAAATTGTATAAATACTTCTCTTTTAGGAATTGTGTTTAATCAAATTCAAAAAACGCATTTTACCATCTGAGTGCGGAAAGTGCGAGTTCAAAGGTTTTATCATATTGTTGGAAAATTGTACGTTATAACCTGACGTGAAGAAAATAGACATATATCCACGTGTTTGTTACTTCTTTAATCGAAGAAAAACGGGAATGAACTAAAATCAAATCGTAGCCAATAAAAAGAAATACAAACTCATACATGCAATTCATCTGCCGTAGGAACCGGTATCTGCTTTTGGTCTGAATTTTCTACGGCACACATATGGAAGCAGTCCTATTTATTTTTCAAGTTTGCATCTAATAAAACTCCTCCATTAAACGACTATTCAATATATTCTGTGGTAATTAAAAAGCCCTGAATCCTAATGCCATCTTTTTCTAAGATTAAGCATTGGACACTTTTGCCTAGGTGTATGCAATGTTTATTTAGCAGTAAATCCATTCCGTGGCCTTAAACGATATAAGGCGCTCCTCATCTGTAACAAAAGATCAGAGTCTCTGAAAAAGAAATTAAGGAAATATCTCATGCTTGATGTTCCTTCTTGTTCCGGATGTTCCCATAAGTTGATCACCGTGAATAAATTACTGAGCTTTTGGCTGAGAAACATACCTCCTAGAACTGATGTTTGTAGGTTTTTCTAATGTGCGTCCCATATCCTAGGGGTGTAAAAGACTAAATTGTAGCTGATGAAGAACCAGCTGCTGTAACTAAGGTAAAATATCTGAGGTACATCTGACAACCGTAGATGATATATTACTATGATATATCTCTGATGGCATTTGCAATTTAACAACACTCACATAGTGAACCAGGGCAACGTCTATATGTTCTTCAAACTGCTAAGTTCTCGAGAAAGGAAAGAGCTTTCTCTGAGATACATTCCGGCTATTAATAAAAGAGTGTGATGTGGGCTTCTGTATAAAGTCACGGGCTTACAAAACCCTAGAATGGGGATTATTTAACTCACTTTCACCCTTCGTTTTGCTGTTGACGTAGTTAGTTTTGCAAGTTCCCCTTTAAAACTGCAGAATATTGCACAAGAACTGGCTGACGAAGTTAAAGAAGTTTAGCTTAAAAATGAACTTTTAGAAGAAAAAGTAATGTACAATACAATTAAAATAAATGAAGATTTATCGATTGATGGGGAACGGTGCGAGATAACCGATACCTACATATACCTTGGGCAGCAGATATCAGGTACAGATCACATTGATAAAGAAATTGCGCGATGTATTAAACTTGGTTGGAGAGCTTTTGGAAAAAAGAATACCATTTTTAAGAGCAATATAACATTTCCTGTTAAAAGGAAAGTGGTAAATCAATGCATGCTACTGTTCATGTCTCAGCTTAGATACTGAGCAGAGACCTGGAGTTTTACTAAAACAGACACACAAAGACTACAAACAACTGAAATAAGCTTAGAGAGATTCACGCTTGATGTAACCAGGAAAGATAAAGACAAGAACTCATGGGTAAGGACAATGACAGGAGTGAAATTCTCATGATTGCAATAAAATCACTTAAATGGCAATGGGCTGGACATATTGCGAGAAAAACGGACCACAGGAGGACAGCCGAAATTCTAGATTGGATTCCAATAGACAGGAAAAGACGCCGAAGGCCGCATGGGTGGTTGGTGGGTGATATTCGAAAGCATGCAGGAATGACATGGAGGAGGCTGGCGCAAGACAGACCGTTGTGGAAAAAACTTGGGGAGGCATTCATCCAACAGTAGATTGATATTAGTTAACGATGGTGACGGTGATGATAACGATGATATAATATGCCACACCTGCAAAATGATTGGCAAATCACAAAGAGTCAACAAATTGAGAAATTAGCAGTAATTATAATTAAAAGATCTAAAGAGAAAGAAAAATTATCCTGGCAGCAGATTTTAATTCCTTGAAAATTTACGGCAAAATCCCACAAAAACGAAAATTACTCAATGTTACGTAATTTCCGTGTTACTGACATACCAAAGGAAAATATCAAAAAGAAACATGAGAAACTAAATAAAATCCTCTTTTGTGAACCGAAAATAGTGGGATTTATTATTTTTAATCTTATTTTAAAAAGTAAATACAGAACTGTGAATTTTGTGAGGCAAATTTTAATATTTCCACGGAAGTCAAATATTGATTAACAGGAACATTCCGAATGTAAATACTGAAACTGGTGAAAATCTGATACTAAGAATAACACTTTTCTTTCCTCTACACACTTTGCAATGGCACACTCGAGAGTCAATGTACAAGAATCACACAGTCTTTCCAACATTTGCAGCACAGAAGGTTCCGTACAAAAAAGCGGTGTCCAAAATAATATTAATCGACTTTAAAACAATCATACTGTATATATTAATGACGGAACCTCCGGTTATAGTATGCGCATTGTTTGGACATCTGTTACCTTTTATTTACGTAATCTGAATGCATGTTCTTTAAAGGGACAACTCTTGGCTTCTTCATAACCGCAGAACATAGGTTTCCAATAACAAATTACATAAAGCCAAATTTTCTGCCGTGGTATACTGCACTACTATTCTGTTGCACACAAGCAGAGCACGATGAGAGTTTTATTTCTGATTTAAGCATGTAGCGTTAGAAAAGCAGAGTATGAGTTTAAAATAATATTACTGCCGCTTGTCTGTCTACGGTCACTATACCGTTGAACCTGACTGTTCTGGAAAAAAGTGAATTGTGAAACTTAATTTTCTGGTATGCACGCAGTGATGAGTAACTTATTGGCTTCTGTCAAACTATGATCCAGCTAGTAGAGGGGACTGGATGCACAAGCTATTATATACTTGTCACAAAATATTTAAGATATTGAAGTTTGGAAGAGAAAACCTGGTGATATGCAATTTAGCAATTACCTGAGATAGGTTATTAACGTGCGTGTAAATTAGCATCTCGACGAAGCCAGCACTTGGCATACGATATCCGAAAAAATAATTGTGGAGTGTGGAAAACAGGTCCTTTCACCGCGTAGCCTAAATGTTTTTTGAATATATTGCCTTCAGAGTGAGATTAACCTGAAATTATGACCAAACGACGTTTGAGCACTCACAACGGAAATAAGACTGTTCGCAAGTAACAGGAAAGTATGCGGTAGATCGAAATGGCTGCTGTTTTAAGAGTATATGAAAGTGTTGTAAGTGTTCTACGGCATGGAAATGTTGCAGATTGAAACAAGAGTGGTGGCCCAAAGATGGACACCTAGCTATATAGTATCACTATCAGCCAGCAGGAGGAATAACTTCCAGCTGCTTCTAGTGCCACAGTGTCTATCACGCGCTATAAACCGTCTTCACGTGCACTGAATTATTGCAACGAGGCGGTTGAGAGGTATAGCATGAACATCAGGTTACCATCATGAAAGATGTACCTTGGTCCAACACTGTATGTATACACTGTATATCATATAATACAGAGTGGCACCATATACTTTCCACATATGAATGTCGCTTCGCTCTTTATCACGGTACTTGACCACGACACCTCTGGAGGAGAACTGGCATGCGAATGCAGCCATACTTTGTTGAGTCCGTTCAACGTTACCAGTGGCAGCCAGTTCTGTTCTGGGCAGGAGTGTATTTTTATGGTCGTACTTCCTTCTGTGTTTGTCGAGGCAACAATAATACCCTCAGGAAACCGAAAGGTGATAATCGTGCCCATTGTCACACTGTTTTACGCTGCTATTGGACATGCATTACAACTTATTGATGACATTGCAACCAGTCACCCTTCCTCGAGCGTGCTTCTGGAACAAGAAGATCGTGTGATTGAATCGTTACACCTATTCCTGAGGTCTCCTCATTTTAATCGTTTTCAGAGAAACATGTTTCTTTTCTCTAAATGATACGATACCTCTTTGCAACAGAACTCATCCAAATAAATGCAGAAATATACGGGACTGTTAATTTCGTGCGTGGTAAATGTGAAAACACAAGTTTGTCCGTGACGAGGGTCGAAACAGCGCTCCCTCAGTCCAGAGTAAGTTGCTCTCCCAAGTAAGCTACATGGACGGAATTTGGAGCTGCAGATTTGTCTTCTTGATACATCATTCACTTCTGTAGTACGTCACATAAAATCATTTAGCGCTTGTAATCACCATGTAATCTCTTGGCATGTTGTACAGCGATATCTGGATAACCATGTTTCCAACCCCAGTACATTAGCAGATTTACGTAAGGTGTTCTTTGTAATATGGGAAGATTGACCTCTGACATCCATCAATAATGTCAATGTAGTTATGCTATCTAGGTGTCAAGACGTTCTTCGACACAGAGGTGGTGTTACCGCAAACTGATATCCAACTGTACGGATATTTTCCGAATTTACGATTTTTTATATGTTACAGTGGTACACTTTGTTCTCTGCAGAAGTGAAACAACAAATTATTTTGTAAACGCACTTTTGTTCGTTTGTGTTACGTAGCACCACCGATGTCTTTCAATCTGTGTTGCTTGAGTGAGATACATAAATCCTGCATTTCAAGCAAAATCCGTAACTTTTTTTAACAGAGTATATCTCCTTCCCGCTGGTGAGAAATCGGAAATTTTACTTTAGATGAGTAGGTGATTGAAGATTATTTGTGTTATTCTCAAAGGGAGAAAAAACGTTTTCTCGACGGAAGTAAATTGCGTTATCGACTCAGCAACAAATTATGTCGTATTAAGAGAAATATGTTTTCTTTCTCTGAATGATGACCCTTTGCAACAGAATTCATCCAAAGAAATGCAGATGTATACCTGACTGTAAATTTTGTGCGTTTTTAATGTGAAAACACAAGTTTGTCCGTGATGAGGATCGAATCCGCGTCACCTCAATTTAGACTAAGTTGCTCTTCCAACTGAGCTACATGGACGGAATGTAGAGCTTCAGATTTGTCGTCTTGATACATCATTCACCTCTGTAGTACATCACATAAGATCATTTATCACTTATAATCACCGCGTAAATCAATTTCGCCACACTTTATACAAGGTTTTATTCTTCTTACTGCTGATGAGTGAAAAAAAAAAGTTCTTGTCCTGGGAATGTGACAGACACGGCTCTTTCTTTCAATTTGTGCTTTAAAAAAAAATACTATCGGAAAAGTTTATGACCTAAAAATATTTCAGTTGTCTTCTTCCGGTAAAAAAAGTAAACATGGTATTCGAACAATTTTCGATCAATAGCTAGAAATAGATTACACGGTCGAGTCCCATTGTTGTGACCGCCAGCTAATATCCAGAGTAACCGACGGGTGCAGCGTGGACAGCAGTTAGACAAGCTTTGAGTTATTCACAAAGGTTCGGAAAGTGTTCACAGGTATATGGAGCCATTTGAACTGCAGTGCAACTGACAGCTAGAGGGTGCGTGGTGGAAGACCCATTGATCGAACAACAAGATCGAAGACGCCAAACACATGCTAAATTGGGTTTAAGTCTGGGAAATTAGGGGGCCAGGGAAGTATTTAGAAATATTTATCTTGCTCTTCCAACCACTACCGGGCATTTCTAGATGAGTGACACCTCGCATTGCTGTGCTGGAAAATCTCATCCGTCACAGAGAAGTCAATCACCATGTATGGGTGTAAGTGGTCTCCAAGCATGAATTCATAACAAATCGGTCCATAATGCCTTCAACAGGTATGAGTGGACACAAGCAATGCGACGAAAACATTATCCAGTACATAGCGTTGCCCCACCAGATTGTGTACTTCCAGCATTGGTGGATTAGTGTTTATTCCCCGATGTTTCTCGCCTTATACGCCAACATCCAACCATTTGATGAAGCAAAAAACTTAAATCGTTGGAGAGGGCAATTCTTTCCTAACCATCGGAAGTCCAATTCCGATTCTGGCGTGCACAGGTAAGACTTTTCTGCCGATCGATCTTCATTAGCATAGGTGCAGAGACCATCCGTCTGCGTCGGAGCCCCATACGCAACAGGGTTTGCTGAACTGTCGTTTTAGACACACTTCCGGTAGCCTCCTTGTTCATTCAGGCAGTGAGTTGCATCACTGAAGCGTGTTCATTTGCCCTTTCGCCCCTTCGAAGCCGACGCACCCACTCACATCAATGGCACGTGACGCTTCGCAGTTTATATGTCGCTTCTTCTCAGTGGTGCCGTTTTTTCAATCACGATGCGTTTTTATCACATCAGCACGTGAACGGTTCACAAATTGCGCTGTTTCAGAAATACTGCCACCCTTTCTCCGAAAGCAGATAATCGTCCATTTTTGCAAATCTGATAAATCGCGCCTTTTATCCATGACAACAACGAGTGATATGTTTTCAGATTGCCTACAGTACATCTTACATACCCTCCAGGCCAGCTCACGACACGTGCCTTCAGTCATTGGCTACGCGTTGTTGATGTCAGAAGTAGTTGGTAGACACAATAATGTGGCTTGACTGTGTAATGTATTAGGCATTTTCAACATTAGAAAATTCATTCAATTTTCCGATTGAAAATAGCAAGGTGCTGTTTTCAAATACATGTTATCATTAATTTTCGATTCTTCCAATAATACGGTAAATATGCGTTCAGCTTTCCTCTCCTTGAAATTTCAAGGAATGTTCTTGCCTGTTTGTGTAGCTTATAGCTGACATGCTTCTCAGTTTCTTTTCTTTTGCTTGGGGATTTTGCTTAGTTTATAGAAGCCATGCCTCTGGAAGAACGGATACCGGCACAGTGATGCTGAAGTGGATTTGTGCTTTCGTGTTCCTAACGGTGAGCGTCCGTGCAGCACAGTGGGATGTATGCCGAGTTGTTGCTGGTGTTACTAACTACCTCGCATTGCACTGACTTGGTAGACGGTTTCCTGTCTATTCTATCTCCTTCAGGTTACAATGGATTTTCATCTTCCTGCCGGTGAGCGTCCATGCAGCACAGTGGGATGTATGTCGAGTTGTTGCTGGTGCTACTAACTGCCTGGTATAGGAATGACTTGGTAGACGGCTACGTGCATATGATATCCGCTTCATCTTTCAGAAGATTTTCACCTGCCTTTCTGTGAGCGTTATTGCTGCCCAGTGGAATGTGTGCTGATTTACTGCTGGTGCTTTTAACAGCCTTGTATTGGACTGACTTAATAGACGACTTCCGGCTTATGGCATCCGCTTCAAGTTTCAGTGGTTTTTCATCTGCCTGCCAGTGAGTGTTCATGCAGATGTGTGATGTGTGCCGAGTTGTTGCTAGAACTGAAAACGGTCTCGTATCGGACTGACCTGGTCCACAGTTTCCAGCCTACGCTGCCCTGATGATATAGTTAGCTGTCATCTCTCTGTCAGTGAGCGTCCATGCAGAAAAGTGCGGTGTGTACCTAGATTCCGTGAAGATTGATAATTATTACATTTTCTATTTTATGCTACAGTATTTGGCCACGAATTGTTGCGCCTCTTCAGTGGGGTAAAGTTTCTCAAAGTAAATGAGATATTTCATTTGAAAGCTAAAATTTTTGTGAAATTAAACAGTTTGAAAAATTAAATTTTTGTAGTAAAGTTTTTTAGCACTCCAGATATTGAATTTAATTAGCATGTCAACTTAGTTAAGACAGTCCTTCCAGTAGGAGATTGAGCTAGTTGGTTTTGGCAGAAGAGTAGCGCAGGTTGAACAGTCGCAAGGTGAATTTGGAATGGTATCGAAAAAAATATGATTATGGTACCAGGTATCAAGTGTACTGGAACACATATCTGAAAACTGCGTGGAACGTGGTTCTTCTGACACTTGAATTGTCCAAAACGATACGACAAATCCACTAAGAAAGTCATTTTGTCACAATCGAAACACATTGACGTCGGAAGCAGTTCCTGTCATTCACACTACGAAATGCATGTGTTCTCGTTACTTCTAGTAATTTCGTCAAAGGTCTTCCACTTGCAGATCTTCCAGCCAAAGGATACTTCCAAGCTCAGCATAAGGAGAGCGTCGAAACAATGTAAGGGCTCCCTCTGGAAAACAAAAGCGCCGCGCCGGACCGGTGTCGCAGCTGTCTAAGAGATTGCTCCTGATCATCGGTCTGAGATGGTCTGTGTTCGAATCCCGTGAGGCATGGATATTGTGTTTGCCTTACGGCGATGGCGCTCTTCCTTCCATGGAACCAGTAGCTCTAAATTAGGGAGGAGCGATTGCTTATAGCCCACTGAGTTGTTCGCGGTGGTCGTTAAACATTCAATCAAATAAAAAACAACAACAAGAAAAAAAGCCCGACGAAACGACACAATGATGCTAATAAGAAATAAATTAACACTGACGGGCTGCCATCTCTTGGTTGTTTTGTAATCCCCGTGTCTCATACAGTAGGACAATGTTAGATGTTTAACTAAGTTTTGCAAGAGAGACATTCAAGACATCCGCGCACCAAAATATATAGGGCATTTCTCAAGACATTTGTTCCCCGACGACAGAGAAACTATTGGCGGTGAATGAATATTCTCTGTTACACTCCTTCGTACTGCATTGTTGCGCCCTCACTTGACGCTTAAAGAAAACACAATTAGACACGCCAAACTAGTAACATTTTTTGCGTTTCCGTGCGGCTTCATAATTTTTACCTTTTCGAGACATCAGAGCTGAATTCCTACTTTTTCAGTTATCTGGTGCACATATATATATATATATATATAAGCATTTTAGCAGCTATTAACTGGGATTTCATTGATGTTTTTTCAAAGACCCGGGAGGAGAAGAACTTCAGCATTTGCATTTCAACCTTTTCTTTTTTTCATTAGATGTACGATATACTATTTCGATTTTTGATTCTTCGCGAAGTTTTACGCAACCTCGGGAGCATTTCATCGTAATAGCGTCATCATGTTTGAAAGCACACTCCATGTGTGTGTGTTTGGGTATTTATTCAAGATTGTGAGTTGGTACGGGGTTCCACGTGTTCAAAAAAGTCTGGATACAATATCTGTTTGCAAATGCAAAAATGCGTGGGATGATCAGAAAAAGGAACCGAGTGTGTAATAGGTAACACTCCTCGGTTAATCCCCGTTTATATTGACCTACGCTTCGGCTTTCGCAAAAAAATATGTGCTCTTAGAATTTTTTTTATCATATCTTTATATTAAAACAATAAAATGCAGTAACATCAGTTGGGTTATTTTTGTTTACGACATATCACCAAATGACATTTCGATATTTCCCGTTTCACACTTGATTCTTAATTGAATTTTATAAAGGGAATTCAGAAAACATAAAAGCAAGAGTTGTTATGTAAAATCGACAATTTTATTAGATGTAAAGACTTAATGGTGTAAACATGAATACTAAATTTCAACCACAAATTTATTGGAATAATTTTAGCAATATATATGTATATGCTTGACTTAAAACTTTGTTTGTAGCTGCAGCAGCACATACAACTCTAGGAACGCCACCACGATTGCTCCAGTCTGGTGCCTCGCAATATTTAAAGATTGGCGAGAAAAGAGAGTTGGGGTGCGTTCCACATTATTTTGTTCTTCAACTTTTGCTGAAAGTCTTTGTTATGAAGCTGCTCAGAAACGGCCTTCTGTTTATGACAGGCCCGAAAGGCACGTTGCTAATAAAGGAATCCGATTACGGTATCCGATTACAGTTTACTGAATCAAACGACCAGAATAATAGATGAATTAATTGTTTTTGTAATATGTGCCGTCATGAAATACGCGCGGTACTAAGATTGAATTACACAACAGATGTAGAATCAGTGACGGCTTTTCAGGCGAGGTAGGTGAAGAGCCTCTTCACCTATTTTACTTAAAATAAAGTTTTATTCAGTAATTTGTATAATATATTCTTTTTTGCCTCTATTGTGTTACAAAATACTCAAAATTTTGATTAGATATCAATTCACATAGCGCGTTCAATACGGAAAACAAGTATTCATACGCAAAACAGTGCAAGTGAAGAGCAAAAATGAAAACCCTTGGAAGTCTGCACCTTTCGACCGAGTTGCTATGGTAACAGTGAAGTTAACCTCCTCTATATGACGCGCAAGTGAAGTGTTTTAGCTTTCCGCACCGAAGCTCTGCAGATGGAATCGTGACCTTCAAAGGAGATCACGGTGAACCACGACGATTTACCCAGGGTATCTTGCAATCCACTAGGGCTTTTTCCTTGCGGTGTTGTGTGGTACATGCTTTCCGAAAGGGATTTGTTTTTCGTGCTTTGTGATCATTTGTCAAAATATTTAGCTGTTAGTGAGTTTCGTATACAGTTTAACAGTTAGTGATAGTTTTAATTAAAATATGAATCCTGTGAACGACAGCCTTTGTAGTTTATTACAAACTCCATTTAATCGGTGGAAAGATGAAGATAAAAGAGACATTTCACTTCAAGGACGACCGACGGATTCACTGACAATTGTTGCCAAAAAAGAAAGCAAGAAGAGCGGTAAATCTTACAATATTAATTTTAAAAATTGTTCGTTTACTGAATATAAATGGCTTTTTATTACTTCTGTGTTACAAAAAATATTTTGTTCGCCCTGCTTTATTTTTACTAATAAACATTCGGCGTGGAATAAAGACGGATTCTCAGATTTATAAAAAAAAAACACGCTCGCTTCACAAACATGGTGATTCGAGCGAACACCTGAAATGCAAGTTAAAGCTAAGGAATTTTGAAAAAACAGAACACCATTGCCGATGCCCTGAGGGAGAATGCTAGGCTTTTGAAAATGCATTTCAACGAAAGCGTATACTGTTAAAAAAAATTGTAGATTTTACGGTTTAAAAAAAAAATGTAGATTTTACGGTTTTTAAAAAATTGTAGATTTTACGTTTTCCAGGGTGCCAACACAAAACCGTAAAATCTACAGTTTTATGCCGTGTTGGAGCAAAGCTATAGCTTTGCTCCAACACCGCATTTAATGAAGAAAACAGCACAGAATTTGGCTAGAGCGAGTCACAGTCCAAATAACTACGAAAACACGAAAATTTGGCTGGAACGAATGTGTTGATTGTGTTGGAGCAAAGCTATAGCTTTGCTCCAACACGGCATAAAACTGTAGATTTTACGGTTTTGTGTTGGCACCCTGGAAAACGGTTTAAAACCGTAAAATCTACAGTGATTATTTTACAGTGTACGTTTAAATAGACTTTTCCTGCAGACAGTGATTTATGCAGTATTATATTTGAGCAAACAAGAACTAGCACTCCGTGGTCATAACGAAAGCATGGACTCGATAAATCGTGGAAATTTCAAGGAATTACTTTCATTTGTTGATATCAAGAAGTCCTTTAGGAATTCAAAATCAATACAAATTACAAAACTATAAAATGTCTCCACATGTTACTCAAAGACTGTTCAAAATGAATTAATTGAATGTATTTCTGAATATATAAACGACCACGCTAAAAATGAAATAAATGAAGTTCAATGTTTTTCCATTCAAGTAGATAACACCACAGACATAAATCAGACTTATTCTCAGTGCTCTTTAGTACTAAGATTTGTTGATTCGAAAGGTGCATTGTCTGAGCAATTTTTGGGTTTCCACGACGTGAGTGGAGATTGAACGTCAGAAGCTTTATACAAAATGCTAGACAAAAGTTTGTAACAATTCGATTATCAACAAAAATTAATAGGACAATGTTACGATGCGCCGGGCAAGGGTAATCTCTGGACACTTGAATGGGCTCCAGAAAAAATCAATGATAAAGCTTCTCAAGCATTTTTTTCATTGCTTAGCATATCGTTTGAACCTTGTATTACAGCAGAGTTTTTCTAAAATTTCAAAGGGTCGTATATTTTAGGCAAGCCCCAGTGGAATTCCTTCGTTTTTTCACCACCACGGCTAACTGGGATTATCAACTGTAACTGTTACTGCTTAAGACTGTCACTTCGGCGATCTCTACGGAGATTCACGTACAAGGCAAATGCCACTCTTTGTCGTTAGTGGGTGCAGACTATGACCACAGTTAGTGCTTTTTTTTTTTTTTTTTTTTTTGCTGATCGTAAATAGTTTTTCATGTGCCTTCCTGTTTAAGCGTGTATTATAGCAAGGTAAATCGATTCCGTTTTAATCTATTTTCATGGTAAATCATTCAGTTAAGCAACTGTATGAACGCAAAATAAACTGCAGAATTTATTATATAGCTTATATCGTACTCAAATTGCAAAAGTTTTCTTGATTGAATTCAGTAGCTACCATGGTGTACTGCTGTGAACCTTATTGTATCTCCAAAAAGGGAAAACCAAAGGTTATTGAGTATCTTCGGTTATTGTGAGAACAAGTCACACAAAAACAGAATGATAACCTTAGACCCAGGGGAGAGTTTCTGATTCGCAAAGTTTGGAAATGCTAGATTGCTGAGTTGGCGTTCCGGTAAGGCTTAACGGTTCGATCACACACACTGTTTGGGCGATGTTTCCTATTGCAATTTCGTTTCAATTCGAATATTTCTGATAGATGATTTATCTGATTGCCATAATTTGAAAGTTTTTTTCTCTATGTTTATCGTGTGTCTTCGCCACATGATTTGGAAACTTTGTGATTGTGATTTTTCTGATTTGGATTTTGAAAAATAGGTAAGCCGTTTATTAATTAAATATTCCGTATAAATTAGAGTTTTTATGTAGTCAATGCTGTATTTCGAGAAGATAGTTGTTTCAGGAAAAGTATTGTTTACGTTTCTATACCATGAAATTCCAAAAAAAAAATTCATTTTCTCACATTTAACGAAAAAAGTGCTCGATTTGTTTCACATTTTGAGAAAAAATGTCTTCATTAGAAATTTCCAGAGAAAAATGTCCCTAAAAAGGTTTTTCTGAGACATTCTGAATTCATGCAATGCCAGACTTGTTGCACTAGAAATATAATTTTAGACTGTTAAAGTATAAGTATTCCAATCGTTCAAATTACAGAGACTCCGTCGGAGGAAGAGAATGCTAGTGAGATATTTTCTGTAACAGCCTTGGGTGTGGATACACTGCAATCCAATATGGTTTATAGTATTTGGACATTACATTCAAAAATAAAACTAAGCACTCATATTAGAGATCTGCTTTTTAAAATTTCGCACAGTATTATCCCGACAAGAAAATGGTTGTATCGAATTAAACTAATATCTAATCCTAACTCTAACTACTGTGGCTCAGAATAAACTCTTCAATATTTATTTATAGATTGCGTATTTGAAAATTAGATCTGGAAGTATTTACAACAATACTTAAATTATAGACATGAATTTACTGCACAGCATTTTTTACCATGTACCTTTAGACTGCTCTGAATCTAAAAACCTAACAGTTCATTATTTTATAGCAATAACAAAACGTAATATATGGAAAAATCGTAATGTCTTATCTAACGAACAAATATCAAAAAATACGGAGCAAATTAAACTAGCTAATAAATATGATCTCAGAAAAATACTGGTTTGAAAACAGAATGTTTAGAGCTCACAAAGCATTTAAAAAATGGAAAGCATTAGCACCAGTATTATATATAAAATAACAAATGTACTAAATAAAATAGAATAAAGCATTTAAAATATTAATGGTAAAAATGTGAAATATATTAAAACTGAAAAATATAAATTAGTAAACTAGACTCTCAAACACATATAACACAGGTCTGCAAGCAAAAAACTGCACAGGATTTTTATACTGTTGCTTATAGATTTTTATTCACTGAAACCGGGAAAAATACTCAAAAATTCCATCACGTCAGGTTTCCTAGCAAAACTCGTGTTTGTAGTTTCACTTAGAGTGAAACTCCCGTTTAACTCGAAATATGGTATCTCATTCTTGATTCTAAAAATCCTATGCAAAAGTGATTTCTTACTTTCATTTAATATGTATTAGAGTGAGACTCAAGAATAAATACAAAGAGAAAATGAGCGGAATGGAGGGGGGGCAGTGGAAGGGTGGCAGGGCAACGGTAGTGTTGGCGGCGTGAGGAAGCTCAGGTTGATCCTTTCCAAACCGGTTTAATTTGTTGATAGCGGAAAGTGAGGAATCTTACTGGATGGGTTGGGAATGTTTATACACATTCTCTAGGGTATTAGGAATGAGTATAAGCAAGCGTATTGTCAGATTTGATCATGTTTTAACATGCTAAATAAGTTCAGGATCTAGGTTACTTTGGTTATGTTGCATAGCTTATATAGATGACTTCTGGATATTCGAGGCTAAAAGTGCCTAGAGAATCCTCCGTAAGCGTTAATTTTTTATCTTTAAGAACAGGAAAGAAAGGAAAAAGAGACATTTTGCTGTTTTCTTTTATTTACATGCAGCGCCATTTTGAATTTTTTTTATCAAGCCAGAGGAAGAAGCAGGTGTTGCCGATTAACCTGCCCAGCTACAGAGGGAGACGATCGGCAGATGCGCAGGTGTCAACATAACCTCGTTCGCTCTCTTGTTCACCTATGTTTTATGTGTTATTTCACTAGTCTTTTTGAAGGGAGCGAGGCTAATTTCCATCTGCTTCACCACAGGAAACCCGTTTGCTTCTAGATGTACGGAGAGTCAGTGTGTATACTCAATGTGGTGTATACAAACAGCGAGGAGCCACACTCAGTTTACATTTGGCATTCAAACGTGACTGTGCTCGTGTTTTTAGTTATATATTATGGCTCCAAGAGGTTCTGTTATTTCTCCTGAGAACTTTTGTTTTATTTGTGGTGAATACACTGTTAAAAGTCAAAAAAGAAACATAAGTGATTTCGTGAAGAAACTGTATTTTGCTTACTTCAAGTTGAAACTTGGGGATCAAGACAAAGCCTTAGCTCGTCATAAGGTGTGCAGAAGGTGCAAGGAAGATCTCCGTTTGTGGTTTAATGGTGAAAAACACTCATTTTGTTTAGCCATTCCTATGAAGTATTATGAACAGCAAAACCACACTACCGACTGCTATTTCTGTTCGGAAGATGTGAAAGGTTTCTATACAAAAAATAAAAAGAAAATATCTTACCCAAACGTAAATTCAGCTATTCGTCCAGTGCCTCATAGCTCTGCAATACCAGTTCAAATCCCACCTTCCAGTTTGAATGATATCCTGAGTGATTCTGAGGACGGAAACACATTACCTCCCCAGGACGAATCTAGTTCAGATTCTTCTGTTGATGATGGACCCCAACTTTTTTATCAGAGCGAGCTCAATGACCTGGTTATAGATTTAGGCCTTTCTAAAAATGCTGTTTTATTGCTGGGGTCAAGATTAAAAAATAAAAACCTGCTGTCACACGGAACCTCATTTTGGTGGTGCAGGCACCGAGAGAGAGGATTCACTACAATTTTCTCCAAATAGGGAATCGCGTTCTTTCTAGTGTAGTTCAAGGGCTAATGAAGTTTTGTGAAATAGAATATGGTTCATCTGAGGGGCGCCTATTCACTGATTCCTCAAAAACAAGTCACAAAGCAGTCTTGCTTCATAATGGGAATGAATTTGCATCACTTCCTGTAGGACACTCGTTGCATTTGGAGGAAAACTATAAGGATGTGGCAATGATTCTTAAGAAAAAAATATCAAGAATATCGCTGGATGCTTTGTGGAGACTTCAAAATACTAACCGTGTTGTTGGGCCAGCAGTCAAGTTACATGAAATATCCGTGCTTCCTTTGCTTGTGGGAAAGTCGAGCCAGAGATCTTCATTGGACAAAATCTGACTGGCCACTTCGAGACGCCTTAATCCCCGGCGAAAATAACGGCATTAATACAAACTTTGGTTCCTCCTGAAAAGGTTTTATTACCACCTCTTCATATTAAATTGGGGTTATGAAGCGGTTGGTGAAATCACTGCCAAAAGATGGGGAATGTTTCACATATCTGTGTTCCAAGTTCCCAAAACTGTCTGAAGCTAGATTGAAAGAGTGAGTTTTTACTGGCCCCGACATGCGAAACTGTTATCCGATCCCCTCTTTTCAGAAACAATGGGAGAAAAAGAAAAACATGCGTGGGACTATTTCAAAGACATAGTGCACAAGTTTTTGAGTAATACTAAAGATCCTCACTACAAAACCATTGTACAATGCACGCTGGCTGCGTATAAAGCTCAAGGATGCCAGATGAGCTTAAAAGTTCATTTCTCACACTCCCATGTCTACTATTTTCCCAAAAACTTGGAAGCCTTCAGTGAAGAGCAGGTTGAAAGATTTCACCAGGATGTCCGTGATATAGAGAGACGCTACCAAGGACGATGGGACGTTAATATGCTAGCCGACTACTGTTGGATGCTCAAGCGGGAAACTTAAAAGGAAAGCGGAAGTGTGTTCGGAGAAGTATCAAAAAGAAGAAGAAAAGGTTTCATAGGCAAAAAGAATGAACACGGAATGTTAATGGTGACTGTATTTTCTTAAAAATATTAAGAAATAATTATAAAATCAATTTTATCCATAGCATTTGGATTTCAATAATTTACTGAGAATTACTATAATGTATTCACTGAAAGATCTAACCATAATGGAATACCGTACATAAAAAATTGATAAATTTGTAATAATATAACTAAAGAAAAGCTGCATCCATTGCTGTTTTTCCATCTTATCTATAGTATTTCCTGTACTATTATGTAACACCACTTTCCTATTCTTTCATGTTTTAAAAAAAAAGTTATTTTGTTTACTCTAATTTTTGCCATTTTTTGTATCCGATATGCCTTTAACAAGAACCTCTTGCTAATTATATGTAGAGTGTTCAAAAAGGTGATTTCTAATAAAAATGTATACTTCCTGTAACAAGCGGAAACACTTGTGCAGGCTCCAACCCTGTCAGTTGAGTAACTGCTCTGTCTGAAATAATGAGAAAATGACAACTGTTAAAGGATCCTATAATAATAATAATAATAATAATAATAATAATAGTATCTACTACATGTCCTATTTTACTAAAAGGATGTATGAATGTGTGTTTAAATGAAAAAAATTAAGTAAAATATTAATAGTCCTAAACAATATGTTATAAACTTTTTTCTTTAAAATTCTGAGTTAGAGAGTGAAGTAAATTGCCCATGTTTCCGATCACCATTTTTTTTAATGAGAAGCCTATGTCAGAACTCGAATTGTATATGAACAGTAATTCTTTTAATTCTCTGCAGATGTTTTGTATATTCAGTTCTATATTTCCGTAAATACAGTTTTAATGGGGTTTTTTAAGTATATACGTAATGCGCATTTAACACCTTTTAAACTACAAAAATGTGTTTGGTTAATAAATATTTTAATATAATAAGAAAAAAAACCCTTCTGCGAGAGTTTGACACTGTTGTGGTAATTGCAAATTAGCTTATCTCGTCTATCCGTTTATTTACTCCAACCCCTGGAACATTAGGCTAGCTCTTTTGCAAAATTACGAATTCGTTGTTTTTTTAGCGGCTAAAGAAATTTAGTAGCAAGACAAATTAAATGACTTCTTGTCTAACGCTTGTTTATTTACATGTCAATAGTTTTCACTCAAGACACTACGAAACGAATGGATGAGATTCCGCACCCACAAAATTCTCGTTGGAAATTTTCCCGACAAGAATCGGTAGGGGTCGGCGTTCAGCGCCACGGTGGCAGAAATATAAAACACTGCCTGTACGTTTACGTATAAGGTGTGACGGAGCCTTGAGCAGTAGCGTCAATAGTTGATGATCCGAGTTAGCAGTGATACCACTCAGTGAAGCAATCTTATACACTCACATCTACAATCACAATACGCATACCAACCATAGCAGAAACTCGTTGGTCCTCCACTTCGAAGTTAGTAAGTCTAATTGTAGAAGATTGCGATAAATTGAAGGAAGTATTCGAATTTCTGACAAATAGTAAACAAACAGACAAAAAATCAATGTAACTTGCCAAAGGGTTTTTAAACGATATGAACACTTTTGAATTTACATTTTTTGCAATAGTATTTAATGAAATTTTTGTCCACACCGATCTATTATTCGAAATTTTGCAGAAAAAATCCCTAGACCTAAACTACTCTGTAACTCAAATTATAAACACTCGTGAAATTTTGAAGTATTTGAAACACTGGAAAAACTGGCAAAATCACAGAAATAAGCAGATCTAAACGGGAATGTGCTGCTCTTACACAAGAAACAATTTTTCAAAATTATAAACGATTGTATTTTGAAATTTCAGACCACATTCCTATGGACACGACTATAAGATTAGAAGACAGTGGAAAACTTCAATTTGTTTGTCTTGCTGACACAACCAAATTCGAACAATTTAATTCAAGCTTTGCTTTTCACGCTTTTGAAAATCTACAAGATTTTTACCGAAAAATATTTACTAAACTCCAGCGCCTTAAAAATGAACTGAGTCGTGTATGTGCCAACAAAAAATTAAGGAATATATGGACTCAGGAACTTCTTCGAGTGCTGCATGAAGATAAAGGTATATTTTACAGAAGCTTATAAATTGGTTGCCCTCATTTTAACCATTCCATCTACAAGTGTGTCAGTGGAAAGAAGTTTTTCTTTACTTAAAAGAATACAAACTTACTCAAGAAACACTATTTCTCAAGAAAGACTTGCTTCTCTGGCAAATATTTTGATTCAGAAATATATTTTATTGATGATCACAAAGAAACAACCGTTCTGTGGCGACCTAATCGACAAATTTGCAGCTGTAAATAAAAGAAGAATCGATCTAATATACAAAAAATAGGACAGTCCTCATATAGTGATTTTCATTGAAGACAGTAGATGCCTTTTCATGTTGCTCTTGTGGCTCTTCACCTAATTATTCAACCACGAGCCGCCATTGTGTAGAATCAATATGCATTATGTATTTCTGTTTTCAATTCTTCCCGTAGCGTCTGCTACAATGGGATAGAGGTGATGATATTTTAATTGATTCTCTCCATAATTTAAAAGCGAAATCTTGCTGCTGTAAACAGGATTCCAAAGAAAAAAAAGTATTGAGTTGCTTGGGTTTTCTTCAGTAAACGTTTTCTTCATTAATGCCAGAAGGGAGCGTTGAGTTTCGCGCATTTTTCACAGTGACTTTATCAGAAATAGCATGGTTTTCATTCAGATTGACGTCATGGAACATTTTTACCTTTTTTGTGGCGCATACGTTTTCTCTTATACGTTATTTGCTGAAGGGTCCACACGTGCAAGCCAAGAATTCGAAACAATGGATTATAATTATGGATTATAACTTGAATTATAAACTATGTAATAATGGATTATAACTATGCACAGAAGTTGGCGCTTGTTGGAGAAAATATTACATATAAATGCTGTGTGATTACAATATCTGCTTACTTTTGCAATCATACAGCAATTTAAATCTGCTTTGTATGTGTTTTCCACTTGTATTCGAAGGATATATTGATTCGCGATATACACCTACGAGCCATTACATTATGACTATCTCCAGCCTAGGAAAATAGGCACACCTGGAGACCGAACGGTGGCACAGATGAAGTTCACAAAGCAGTATATATATATATACAACCCGTGGACCGGCTTTCAGTTAATAGAGTGTTCGGTTCTGCCGATTTATCGGTGTTGCATAAAGGACAAATTGTGACGGCACGGCGCCTCGGAACGACGATATCGGAAACGGCGTGGCTTGTGGGTTTTTAACGTGCCTCTGTAGTGAGTACGTATCAAAAGTGGTGCATATATGGCAAAATGAAAATACGCAGTCCATCAGTGTATCGTCCGAAGCTCATTGATGCCAGAAAGGAGCGAAGAGTTTTAGCGCATTTTTCACAGTGACTACAGGGTCACAGCGCGAAAAATCACCCGCAGCTGCAACAGTGGTAAGAAGGCTAGCACACGTTTCATTGCATTCTTCTGCGCACAGGACTGTGTAGCTGAAGAGCCGGCAGGGTCCCAATCCTCATTAAAAATCATCCTCAACAACGAATGAGATGGGGCCGAGATCATGGAGATTGGACCGTGGATGATTGAAAGAAAGTGGCCTGGTCGGGGGAATCAAGACTCTTGTTGGATGACGTAGACGGCCGAGCACGGATACGCCGAAATCCAACAGAGGCTATGGCAACTGGATGCACTGTTGGGCGGAAATTGGCAGGCGACGTTTTCTTGGGACATCTTTGGCTCCATTATCCCAACAGCACAATCCCTGACAACTGTGAGATATCTAAACATCGCTGCGGACCAAGTGTACCCATTCATGGCACCTGTGTTTCCTGCTGGTGATGGCCATTACTAACAGCATGATACGCCATGCCACATTACCATTATCATCAGCGAGTCGTTTGAGGAGCATTCTGGCTCGTTTGTGTTAATGGCCCGACATAAAATTCACCTAACCTTAACCCAATTGAACATATGTGGTTCCACTTGGAAACAAGGGCTTGTGCTAAATCACCAACAACCCGAAAGGTACGAGAACTGGAATACCTGCTGTTGGCATTGAGATACCAGATACCTCAGGATAACTATTGCCACCTCATCGAATCTATGCCTCGCACAGTGGCCGTTGCTTTGGGGGTTAAATATGCTACTACAGCTTATGTATGTTGTCATAATATAATGGCTCGTCGGTGTAGTACAGACCTCAGGGCATATGGTATTGCTAGTAACCTTCAATATTGTAAAAACACAATGAGTCAGGAGAGGATATGTCTGTTTTTTTCTGGTATAGAAATAGTGATGTCCATGCTGTTTGGAAAGAGGGTACAATTACTCTGTTCTCAGTAAAACGGTTTCTTCGAAGCTGCTGTATAGACTGTATGGAAGTGTATTACAGAATCAAGGCACTTTTGCTGCAGCATTTCGGGTGAAACGAAATTGTGCAGCATACCTCGATACGTGCTGTCAGTAACGTAGGTGCTCACATGTCCAGTTCTGCAATGTGTTTCGAAAAAGAACGAAACAATAAAATAACCGGCCGTGAACCCACTTTAAAATATTACTTTCGGCGAGTGCAAAAAAATGTTATTGATCGCTCCCGCATCGCTATTTCAGCAGTTGATGGTGCGCACGGCTACATTCAGTTGGAAAAGAACCTTGTGTATCCTAGTGATTTTACTGGCATAGGATGGCACAAACTGTTTTAGTCAGGTAACCCCGTCACTGGACAAGACCTTAACTGTCGTGTTCGGCTTAACGTATACGTTACAGATACAGTTAAAACACAAGAACTCAAGCGATAATTAGGGGTAACGCGAATTACTTCGGCATTCAACATGTACATCTGTAACAAAAGATAATTCTGTCATTATTTGAGGAAATGTGAGTTTCATTAATGTTGTGACGCTCATAAATTACCAATTCCGATTTGGAAATTTCATTATTTGGGAATGATGCTAGTGCTTTATTCTCATAGTCCTTTATTTTCTTTGCACTACGCAAAAAGTAAAATGCAATTTACGAATTAAGCTGACCTACACTCGTACACTGCTGGGTATACAGCATGGTATACTGCGAAATAATACACTAAATAAGTCAAAATTTACGGCATACGTAAATGTAACTTATTGTAAAGGAAGGCATTTAATTTCTAAAAAATTAATTGAGTGCGATGGGCAACACGTGGAGCGATAAAAGTAATGTCTTGAATTCAAAATGCGTATATGTACAAAACTTATCTACTGATAAGTTTAAAGGTTGTCTAAATGTTCAGCTCGGTCAGGTTATGTTTATGGATACCCTAACCACCGTGAACTTTCAAGTTTTCTTGATGAATTATGATTGTAAGCTCACTGGGTGCAATATACTACAGATGAGTTCGGGATCAATTTTAGGAGCTCGGGCCCGCCCGGGTCAAAAGGCCTAGAGCCCAGGTTTGGCCTGCTTTCTTTGATTACATGTGTTTGCTGAGCCAGGCCCCGCTCGGGTCCAAAGGCCTAGAGCCCGGTCTCTCCTATGCCCGGATTTTTTGGAACATTTTGCTTATCAAGGCTTGTATTTATGCATTATACACTGGCCAAAGATATGGCCCAAGCAAGGATTAGTTTAAAAATCATTAGTTTAAAAATCATTAGTTTAAAAAGTTCAGTTCAGTTAATCAACTGCACAATATAAATATATGTTTTTAGAAATGCTACGCATAAAGCCAAATGTTCTAAAATGTAGATTTAAAAATAAATAAATGATTAACCTTCGATCGTATCATGGTAATCAGTAATTTGTAAAAGTTGAAGAAAAGAAAATCGTTTAGAAACAAAAAATTACATTCGTTATTTCTTTTTTATTTCAAAATTTACTTTTATTTTGAATAAATTACATTATAAAACGTACAACGCCGTAAGATAGTTGCAAGTGTTTGAAATTTTGACTAGAAAACTAATCTTAGAAATATAATTTACATACATGCTAATTGGTAAAGGTAGTTTATAGTGATGTAGTAGATTATAAAAAAGAATGCAGGGAAATTTCCAAAATTAAAAAAATAAGAACGTAAAAGCATTCCAGACCAGATTATCCTGCGTTTTGTAACATTAACAAAGCTTTGCGCTTAATAGTATAATAATCACAATATTATCATATGTGTATGCAGTTTCCAGATCAAGTTCATCATGAAAAAAGAGAGAAAGAGAATTGCATATATTGCCTCAGCGCTTCAACTTGATCTTCTTTTCTCTAAAACTCGACCTGCTACACTAAAAACCAACGTCACCCTAAAAATCACGGGAGTGAGGAAATTTAAAAAAATAAATAACGATACTTCTAACTGCACAATTTTGGAAATTAATACATCATTTTAAAGATAAAGAATATTGAGTTTTAATAAAATACCAAAAATGGGAATGTCATTTTTTTCCAGTTTTATACCAAACCTCCTTAAACTAATCCTTGCTTGGGCCATAGCTTTGAACAATGCATAATGCAAGTCTTGCTAAGCAAAATATGTCTTGTAATGGCAGCTAGCTTAGGAAATTGAAAATTCTTCCACCATGGTAACAAATCCACAATGAAATTCAACACGTGTAATTCAACCGGGATCGGAATTACACGTGTCGAATTAATTGCAGTAATGAAATTCAAGACGTGTAATTCCGAGCCCGGACCCAGGTTTTTCTGTAGTTAATGAATTATGAGCCCATCCGAGCCAGGGACGTGCCTGAGCTCATCTCTACTATATATACGACATCCTCCACAATCAACCACCTCATCCGTAATCTGCACCTTCACTACTTTCGGTTTTAATATTGATTTCACAGTGGATTCTTTTGAGGAATCGTACATGCGTTGTGCGTGCTACAATCAATCTTACATTCCGTGTAGTAAATTGTTTGGTAATCGTTTGTTTAATGCCTTGTGAAAAATAATCTTTAGAATTAGTTTTTGGACTGTTGGTTCAATTCTCAACGTAACACCGTTCACTGTTGGAGATTGTGTTGTCGGCGGCTGTGCGCTTATGAATTATAAAGCAATTGCGCCTGATACTAGGTATTGTGTTTAAAACTCATTTTGAACTCCAGAACTAATATCACTATGAAAGGAATTTGAAAATTTTTAGTACCAACAATTTATTTTGGAGTTATACTAAGTTAATAAACTGGGAACTGCCGCTCTTACTGAGCCACCAATTACAAAAAAAATATGTACTGATGAACTTAAACAAATGGTTGCTAAAGTGAATAACATCCAAGAGTAAATGCAAATTTTCAATGTCTTTTGCCATTCTCATGGATAAAGAGCTTTATGAAACTGGTTATTCAAGTACCTCTGACAGCGTGCGGAGCAAGCAAGAGACCTAATAAGATCCCGAATTGCGTTACAACAATTATCCGAAATTTGAGACGGAATTTCTAAAAAACCTAACATGAAATTTTTCACCTAAAACATGTATCTAATATCTTATGGTAAGTTCTTTGTTGTTTTTATTAAAAAACATATATGCGTGTTGAGTCCTAAAAATTCGGAAAAATCTCGTATGTTGGAAATTTCTTGTACATTTGATAGGGTTGGTCATATTAAGTTACAATCTCATAAATAATATTTTTTCTAAAAATTCACACTATATTACAATTTTTTTCACGTGAAAGAAACCTATCTGGTGCCGACTTATTTTACGTTTTCATTGGCACCTAAACTTCACACATAAGTGTTCCACATGTAAAAAGTATTTTTTTTACATTAACTGATTGTAGGCTGAATAACCCTATCTGAAGAAAAAATGATCAATCTATGTTAAAAATGTCTTATACATTTTAAAGCGTTACTGGATGTTGTAATCCTACATATCATAATGTTTCCACGATAAAAATAACTCATTGTATGACCGCTTTTTTTGCGTACAGAAGAAATAAAATACCGCAGGGTTTTTTTTCTCATTTTTACTCTTACCAAAATTTCATATTTACGTAGTTTTTGTATAGAAACGTTTTAAAAATTAACTGATTGTAAGCTCATTTTCCTTAACTTCAAAATTTCAGACATTCCGCAGAAAGTTTCTCCATTTATAAGGAGACGCAGACGTAAGGATTTTCACGAAGCAGTGTAGCAAAAACAAGCAAACTAAGGATTTCCTTTGATACTAAAGGACATCTAATAGTAATGGTATAAAATCTTCTTGTTGTAACCCAAAAGAGGTAATACAAATAAAGGTTCATCAGAAACAATATTTCACGATAACCGATTAACATTTTCGTAGTTTCTGATACGAGGAAGAACTCCTTGCGGTGGATAGTACAACTAATAAAACTTGTTTTTTCGATTTCAGGTGTAAAATTAATCAAAGGTTAAGGTAAACTTCTGCCTAAGCTACATTTTGCACCCTGCGTTTTTAAGGAAATGAGTAAAAGAGAGTAGAGTTTCACCGAGTTCCTATTTCTGGCTAGGTAGGTATTATAGCTCGATTATGTGGGAATCTAAATCGTGGAAGAACTTTTGCGAATATTTGCGAAAGTTGTTGTTTTTGCATGCTTTATAGAATGACGCGTTCGATTTCCCGGCGTACGCTGTTCAAGATATGCGATGAAAATCCGAAAGAGCCGAAGTCAGATGCTGTGATGGCATATATTTTGTAAGAACTATTCAACCTAGCGACCTGTGAAACTGCCTTCAAGTGCTTACAAATGAAAATAAAATAAATTATGCTTAAACGTCAGTAGCAAATGGGGAAAAAAAGGAAGGCATGGGCAGCGATTTTTGATTACAATGCATCTTGGCTTAACGAAAACAAATCATTACTTTTGCGGAAGATGCATTTAAGGCTGTCCCAAATATACCAGGAACTACCATGATTGGACCTGGCAGGGCAACAGAGCCGTTCAGTTCCTATGGTCCGAATGATAAAATACGAAAGCCACAACACCTCCTGAAGTCAAGCAGCTAAGGGCCGTGTGTGCGGCCACCGATGTTCAGTTACGTTCGGAAGGAAAAAGAGATTCTGCAGCACTTGTTAAAGAACTCTCTACTGCATCTCCGAACAGAGTTACGCCTATTAAGAAGGCTTGGACGTCCTTGTTTCAAAAGCTAGTGTCAGTATCTCCGGAACAAGGGCTTGCATTAATGGTGGATACCAATTTCTCCACACATACCAACAGATACGCGAGCAAAACGAAAACTTCAACTGAAAATTATATCCCCACTATCACAGAGTTAAAGAAGCCAAGCCGTTGTGTTATCCACAAGGTATTCTCAGGATGGAAATGTCAGCGGAAATTCTTCTGCAGGCGTTCATTAACAACACGGTTGCTCGCCTGTGTCAAATTGACGAGGTCCACGAGAAAATGCTTTTGGTACAAACGTCTGCGTTTAACGTCATCATGTAATGAGGATGTGATGGAACAGAACGGAACCGGAGCAAACAGATATTTTCCGAAGAAAACTGCAGTGATGAAAGTCTTTTCATTATTTTTTGGTTCCTGTGCAAATGTATTGTGGTACAGATGAGCCAAGAACCGTCGTTTGGAACAAAACAGTTTGATCTTTCACGAAATAGTGAAGCCCGTTCGCATTTGTGTTCGCCAAAGAATAAGCCAAATTTAGTTGTAACAGCAGTTGATAAAGTAAGACATCAAATAGAACAACTTGCCCCCACCAAAATCGCCCTGGATGTCGGAATTACCGTAACGCCGACTTTGATCTCTTGCAGGGTGAGCGGCAAAGTGTGTAATGACGTATCATCATGTTCCTCTGCCCAGACATGTTACCTTTGCGAAGAGAAACCCAGTGAAATTAATTATTTAATGTCATCTAAAGAACAGAAGTAAAAAAAAATATTCTTTTCTTTTGGTATATAACCCCTTCCCTTTTGGGCCAGCCTGTTCGAATGCATACCAGCCAGAGATCAAAATTTCGTACCGGCTAGAGATTAAAACTTCGCAAGCAAGGGGTTCCGCAAAAAAACCCAACTATTTCTAGGAAGAAGAAAGAGTTTCAGGAGAAGTTTCGGGTGAGAGTTAAGCCTTTTAATTGACACTCCGAAATAAAATAGTGGCAATAACCACGACGACAACTCCGCCCGCAAATTTTTCCGAACCCCGGATGGCTATTAGTGATGGGCATAATCGAGTAGAAATAATCGATTCTTTCGATTATGGAAATCTCTCGAAAATTAGATTATACGCCAAATTCAGTGGAATGAATAAAACCTCTTCAAAGAACTCTTTATGGCTTCTACGCTGTCTCGTTCGAAAGAAGAAATCGCTTATCTATTCTCGAGAAAATATGTTCCCAGCAAAATCACTCGTCTACCCATAAATATCTCGAGAGGTACCGAGAGGTTTGGAAGCACTCTCTTTTCACATGCGTTATCGAATTATCTCTAACAGTAAGAATCATTTAGGTTCATTTTAACTTTTTGAGCTTGGTTATGCTATTCGAAAACTTTTTTAGCGTCATTCCGTTAGGCAAAAGAAAGCAGTGAGCGTACAGCACTAATTACAAGTCATTCTAATGGTTATTCCAAATGAATATCTCCATTCGTCGAAGGCAGACGGCGGCTGTGAGCATATCGCTCCAACTGAATCGTTCGCAGAGTGTTTGAAGTCACTGCTGCCAGAAACACGTATGACATAATCAAGTTATTTCTGGTTATCTTCTGTTAAACAGATGTTTTACGCTGGGTAGACATAAGTTAAAAAGTAACTTGTTCTTTGTTATCTGGAATTGTTTGATATTCACGAGGTTGAAAACGAGTAGCAAAGTTTGCGATGAGAAATATTGATGAGTTAATCTTCACAGTGTACCTAATACGTCTAGAAAAGGAAGAGAACCATTTTGCTGCAATTCTTAAAAGTACACCAATCTTTTGTAAAATATTATGAGATCAATAAATCTCCGTTAGCCCACCACTACGTGGAGAACAATCACCAGTTAGGTACACTGTGATGATTCATTCATCTCTATTCCTCATTGCAAATTTTGCTGATCCTTTAAAACCTGGTGAATATCAAACAATTCCACCCAACACAAATTGTGTGCCTTTTTTACGCATGTCGTTAAGAATTTAATCTGAACTGGATGATTTTCTTGTCTTCAGCAATTGTGTGACGAATTGAAAAATGTTAGCTTTTGCTCATATGAACTTATAAAAGTTCGACTCTGTGCCTCAAGTTACGTATAGGCTCTGTGCTTTGCTTTCGCTAAGTTTCTCAATATTTACATCAAATGAAATACCACATGAGAGCATACATTGCTGATAGTCCCAAGCTCTCCAAAAAATTTGAGAGCCTAGACTTTACCATCAAACTGTAGGAATCATTAGAAGATAATTTGTATCGTCGATCTTTGCACTGATCTCCACAGACTAATATTATCTGGACATTCCTCAGAAAGTCTTTTGTGGTGTAGACAATAATTTTAATTGCTATTGCATAACCACTGAGAACAAAGTGTCTTAAAATGTGCCACATTATACGTGTATTTCATGCATTATTTCGTGAAATTCCTTGCGTTCTGGGATCAGATAATTTCTGTTTGTTAAACAGTTATTTCGTTGAGGCAAGTACAATAATTGCATTATTTGATTATTTAACTTGTGGTATAAAGGAAATTTTCATATGTGTATTTAAATGCATATATGAAAAATTATATCTGTATAAATATGTACCTTTATTCATTTATGTCTACCTCACCGGTATATACACATTCTAAATTGAAATAATTTGTTCATTTAGCGTATTCATTTACTATAACAAAAAATGCACCTTTTTTTTAATAGTGTTCAAATAAATAACAAAAAGAAGCTTAAGTAACATTAAGCGAATATAGAGATCTCATACACCTAATGATATTCCGTTAGAATTGCTATGTTATTTTTAATAATCCACAGACCTCAACTATGAATTGCAGTATGGCAAATGTACAAGCTATGTCACCCCTTCTACAGTGAAATCAATATTTGATGTGCCGTTAACTTGGATAAACTGAATACGCTTAATCAAGTGTTTAAAGTAGGATTTGTTCCGCTACAATCTCAAATCCTGAATTTTAGCATTAAGTGTGTAAAATATTTGAATAAACTGCTGTAAACAAAATATAAGTAAAATTATAGTATTATATATCAAGATATTCGAACTGTTTTTGTTTTTCATAGGTTTCCGTTTCGTACAAGTATGGTAATGGTAGCCACTGGAACGTAAATATTTGAATTTTATCCATGCTAATACAAGATTATACATAATTATAACTTGCCACTACAATGTTCATACCTACCATATCAATCAACAAAAATCGTAAATTTCTAATATTTGAAATAATCGAATATTGAATTGTGTACGCTAACGCTTGCTACATGGCGCTAAGCTGGTCATTAAACGAAATATTTCTGACTCAAATCACCTCTGAGACTTACAAAACGGTTAGATCCAGAATACGTTTCATTTTTTGATTATATATATCATCCTAGATGTGTTTCTTTTTATATTCGTCTTCTCTATTTCATCATCCTCAATGCTATTTTTTTTTATTCTGGTAAATGTTGCTAAACTATATCGTTAGGGAATACATTGCAAGTTTCAGTGTCAATGTTGGTGTTTATATTTGAATTACACATTTCACTTACACGTGAAAAACTGTCTCTTTCTAGTGTTGCATGAAGATCATCGATGCTTTTTCTGTGAACGCTTGGAAAGTTTTCCAAAGGAAATTTTGTTTTCTCAAAACATGACTTAATCGTTTCCTGGAAAAATTTGCGTGACACCATTTCTACAATCAACTCAATTGCATCAGCAGCAATATTACTGGTTTTTTTGGTATGATAGAAGAGGATGCAGACTCTACATTCAAAAGAAGCAATGACATAACATGTTTGCGGTAATATATTTGATGTACTGAATTGTCCTTCTATCCATTGGCTGAAGAATAATGATTGGGGTTGGTAGAAAACACGGAAGGTTTGCATTTGATGTCAAGATGAGGGTGGTACTCTGCATATTCCAAAAATAAAAGAGAATGTCTGTTTTGCTACTACATCCATGATTCAAACTTGTTAGCCACTCGGCTAAAATTTTAACACTAATCCAGCTTTTCGCGTTTGATTTCAACTCATCGGGAAGAATTTTGATATCCAACGTACTGAAGCACAGTGATTTGGCGGCTTTGCCAATCATTAGTAACGTTTCCGTCTCTACAGACACGAACGACCAAAGAAAATCTGTAAGGCGTTCCCTAGACAACAAAATAATTACCAAAGTTTCCTTTCCTCTATTTAGTATAAATAATTATTTCACTTTTTTGTTTGAAACTTTAATTACAGATATTAATGCAACCTATAATTTAAAGCAAGTTTATTAGATATCTCTTTAGGTTGAGCCACTTCGGAAACGAGCTGCTATTGGCTGGCGAAATGACGTCACACAGGGAGCCAAACAGCGAAAGGCAAAGAGGCGAGAGCCAAGAGCCATCGCTGCTACGGGTTACTTTAGCAAGGAATCTAAATAAACGCGATGAAAAATGTTTTCAAATACCAATAATTTCAAACTTCAAAGATTAAAATATTTATCAGTGATCTGCTATTTCCTCTTTTATGAATTAATTAATTTTGAAAACAAAATAAATTAACAGCTTTTGTGTATAAACATATGAGGATATTGGTGTAAACAAACATATTGATGAACTTCGTAGTTCCGTAGTTCGCAAGAAGTTATATTTACAAAAAAGTAATTGTCAGTGCAAAAGTAAATTCTTAACAATCCAAACTTTTAAAAGTCTAGCCTTTCGATTTTCAGCGCATCAAGTACTTAACGGGCTAAACAAACAAGAGTAAATATGTTATTCATCATTTCCATTTTGCAAAATAAATCTTGTTGTTTACAGAATTCCACTTAGTAGCCTTCAAATACAAACAAAAATTCGCACGAAATGTTCGTTTTTCGAATTTTTTATATAGGTGGCACAAAAAGCTATCAAAAATTACGTATATAATACTATTGCAATGGCGGGCAGTATCGAACGCCTGCAGCAAAGTGTGTTTACGTTTTGCGTTGATGCCGAGCAGCCATCAAGCGGTGTGTTGCAAAGAATTATGGGATCACGACCCTAGACAATTGACAAAGTAAAGAGAGAGGAGACAAGATGGCGTCGCCGCTTTACTGTGTGTGAACACGACATTTGTTGTTCTCACAAAAGTGCTCTAAAAGAGTACATGCATTATCATCGTCTAAAAGGATTCTCGCCGGAGTAAGCTGTGTATTGTGTGAACCTCCTAAAAGGAATATTAATCATGGTAATACTGTTTAAAACAGACTAAATAGAAAGCAAAGTTCATTGTTAACAATAACTCTTTCGTTCTATGTTTATTATATATCCGTGAACCATCATTAATGTCTTAGTTGTGTGTTTAGTCAAGAATAAATAACGAAAAACGTAAATCAGGAGTCTGTCGATTATGATCATAGTTACCATTGCAAATCATTTCTTAGTTTTTTAACTTACACCATCAGTTTGCATTCCCAAGCCAAAGATGCCGTGCGGTGTGTTTGTTTTATTGGAGGTTTAACGACCACCGTGAGCAACTCAATGGGCTATAAGCAGTCGCGCGTCCCTAATTTAGGGTCACTGGTTCCAGGGAAGGGAGGGCGTGGTTATCGGCTTGGTTATCTGCTGTCGTGTTTTCGCGGCGTTTTCTCCCGGTGTGACCTCATGCGCAAATCCAAGAAAACGGAGACGGCAACTGCACATTGAAATGGCGCCCCCTGATTTAAAGCTTTGTGACTCGGATGGCCTAGTGGGCAACGTTCGTGACTGTCACGGAAAAGACCTCAGGTTCGATCCACTAAATATCCGAAGTGCGTAGGATGAGCACGTAAAGCCGTCTGACCACGGGTACTGGTCGCCCGATAATAAATAAGGGCATCTTCCCCCCCCTTTCTACTTCGCTTCCATGTCACTTTTCTATCAGGCACTCAAGCCCAAATCTCCTAGCTTCCTAATTCTAAGGGTAATTTAAGACCTGGAGTCAGACACACCCTTCCTAAAATCCTGTTCATATGATCTGATTTAAAGCTTTCTCTCGTCGGTCTGGTAAAAAAATCTGCAGTGCTGATTGGCACCTAATTCAAATGTTCCGAAAAGTTTTTGTGAGCAAAGCATATTTGTTAAAATTAGAGATAGGATTTCTGTGTTGAGCACGCACTACAAAATTTTATGCGGGCAGGTTTATAAATTACAAATCTGATCATAAACATCTAAAGTCAACTTATTTTAAGACACCTTATGTGCACCCTCTATCACGCAAAAGCACTTTCCGAACACACACCTAATATCTGCCTCCGAAAGGAACGCAAGATTTACTTTTTGTGTGTAAATTTACAGTTAATCTACAATTTTATATGTGTATCTCTGAGAGAGAAACCACGAGAAAGTGAAAGTACGGATTAGTGCATTCATATTTCTCCCTCTCTCCACCGCGCAATGAATTAGGCGCAGTCCAACAGAAGAAAGAAGAACGAAAGCAGTGCGCTCACGGGTTAGTTCGCATTCTTTTTTCTTCCTCTCTCTCCCATAACGAAATCGGCGCAGTCCAGAAGATGGAGGAAGAAGAACGAAAGCAGCGCGATCACTGGTTAGTTCGCATTCTTTTTCTCTCACTTCAGCAGCATATAAACACAAAGCAAAATTGAGTAAAATCGGAAAATCTAAATTGTACGATATTCTGAAGGACTTTCAAAATGATGGGTTTCGAACTGCAGGTACTTTGATTTTGTGTACGTATTGTGACAAGAAAATCATGGTGGATGATAAACACCAAACGCTGCCATTGAAGAGACACGTGGAATCCATTCCTCACAAAAAGAACAAAGAAATTAGAACAAAAACCAAATTAAAGCAGTACAAAAGGTCCGTTCTTTACGGAAGCTTTTCGACAAGCATCTAAGAAAGCCAACCAAGTAACCCAGTTTAATGTTGATATTCATGCTCACTGTAAAAACAACTGCGGAATGTTACACACAAAAAAAGGGGCAGCTTAGCACTTTTGAAAACGCTTTACAAGAAATCCTGTCAAACGTTAAAAACCTTTTGAAGAAGCCTGAAGTATTGTACTGAAAATATTTCGTCGAACCTTTTCATAAAATGTGGTCAACGTTCCACACATTATTGAAACATTCTGTGCCAGGGTATCCGCGTCATTATGAGGAACGTTTCACAATAAACTTGAAAAATTTCGGAAAGGTGGAGAGCCTCGTATGGAACCTTTTCAACAGTTTTGAGGAAATTTAAACACGCTACTGAAAAATCGTGAAACAGGCTGGCAGCTTGATTTTGAGGAACGTTTCACAGTAAAAAAGGAAAAGTTACAGAAAGGTTTGAAGCCTTCAGAAAACAAAAAGCGTGAAACATTTCCAACAAATCTGAACAAGGTTTCGCACAATTTATCTGAGAAATAATTATCTATAATTATGTTCCTAAAATTTTCATTTGCACCAGGGCAGATATTTTTTCCCATTTCCAGAAATTGCTCTAAGCATTTCATAAATGCCTAACGTATTTCTGTATGTGGTTGCCTTGACAGTACAGACTGCTTTTAGCCAATCCAACAGTGATTTGCCAGTCTTATGGAGTAAAACCGCGGGCATCACTTTTCCAGCTGTTTTAGTCGTATAGTGTTGGGATGCCGTCATTACATTCTTATCCGTTTTGTGGCCAGATGGAAGCGGTGGCACCAAGTTTCATCTGCGGCCACAATCTTAGAAAGAAACTGTCCACCGTCTGTGTGGTAACGATACAGATGCTCCAGACGAGCACGCATTTGCCGAGTATTCTGCTCCTCCTGGAGATGATTGGGGACGTATTGCCCGCAAACCCTGCTGTATCCCAATAGGCAATGAAGAATGGTGTTAACAGTTCCATCGCTTTGCTGGTGTTAATTCAGCGACTTTCCTATACGAGTTTGTCCACGGCAGCAATCGATTTAATTGTGATGACCACGTGTGTTTGCCCAGGTTTCGGCATGTCCTCCGTGCTCACACGTCATTTACGAAATTCACTACACCAGCGGAACACTGTACACCCTGACTGACCCTTATTCCCATACACATCCTTCATACGATGGTAAATTTCGGCCCAGCAAACACCTTCTGAGGTCAGTAATTGTATTACTACCGGCTGGCATATTTTGACCAATCCATGTCACGACCATACGTAGTCAACTTGCTACCGCACGTGCAAACAGCACATTGACACCTGCCGCAAATAACAGCGTGCTTACTGACATGACACGCCTTCTGCCAACGCAAATACATGGCTCTGTGTAATTACACAAAGACGCTATTACACGAGCCTCCCTTTCATTTGGACGACCCTTATACAACGGAATTTTGCAGTGAAGCTGTCTAAACTAAATGTACACGTTTTATTTGTACTAATGGAAATGGTTGCAAAAATTTCTTAAACCGTTCGTTAAATATTTCAGACAGCATATGTCTTAGTTCCTGATGAAATACCGTAAGTGCAAAATTGTATATCCATTTTTGGTTATTGCTTCAATATTTTGTGTGGGACTTTTTCGAAACATAGATTCAGTATTGAGAAAAGATATTAACATAACACGAACGTCTAACGGAGACACTAAAATTTTCGATGTGTTGCAAAACAATATGGCAACGTTTGATACACACGTTTGAACATCAGTGGATCGGGCGTGGTGGTCCCGTTCATTGGCCTGCAAGATCTCCGGACTTAACATGCCTTGATTTTTTCTTTTGGGGTTATATCAAAGGAATGGTGTAAGGCCCCCTTTTGAAAGTGATGAGGACCTTGTAGCACACATCTATGTAGCTGCTCCAGAAGTCTGAGGCACGGCAAGATTTTTTCAAAATGTACCTGATTCCATGCGCCGAAGATGTGAAGCATGTGTTACAGCTCATGGACGCAACTTTGAACATCTGTAACCTCAATGCATTTTGCAATTGTCTTGTGAGTAATAAAAATCATTTTGTTCTCTTACGTGGTGCTTTTTCATTTCTCGCCCTCTCTGTACACAAGCACATGAAGATGGTGTTTCCGACCCTGCACTGCTATGTGATTCCGATTTGTCTTTGTGCAACCTACGCCTCCCAGAAATGTGTACGCGCTTAATTGAATTACCCGATGTTTTTGGAGTTATAACAATTTTCAATTGTTCCTTAATTTATAGAAACTGGCATATGTTCCATATAAGTAAATTTTTAAATCCGGTTATACACACTGCTGTTTTGACATTACTTTTCAAGAAGATGTTGATTTAATTAAATATAATATTGTGAAGTTCTTACTTTGATTTTTTTCATAAATTCTTGTAAGAACAGTTGATAACGACTAATACTATAAAATGATGGTCTTCGTTTATTTTGAGGTCTTTGCTTTAACCAAAAATTTCCGGTGTGGAATTCAATATTTAACTACATACGCAAGTGCATTATATGTATGTATCAGAAAATATCGTTGTACAATTAAAATGAAGTAGGAATTCCACTCTAGAGCAGTGAATTTGATCCTGAATGAAAATACCTCGTGAAAGTACAACGCACATCAGCCAAGGGTTGCTTCTTTTTTGTTTTATGTCTCATACTATTACAGTATGCTTTTTCAGGAGTATATATGCCTTCCTTGTGTTTGATACGTTATATACTTCAATTCAGTTAAAATATTCGCGCACCAAAAGGTGTTTCATAATTCTAGTAAATGTTATGTCCAAAGAATTCGAAACACAAGTGAAATTCCAATATATTGAAGCGGTAGAAAGATAGCTCTGAAAGATAGCTTCCAAGTTTCGATTAAGGAATGCCGACGGGGAGTGTGAAGAGGTTTTCAGCTTTACAATTTAGCAACAGGAGCTTGTATGTACCACTGTTTCCAATATATTTATTTGATTCTGTTAATTTCCGTGTGCAAAGATTAGCGCTTTGAGACTTTAATACAAAAATGTAACTGATTTAACATGCAATAGAACCAATTTTTGGACTACTGCCGTCTCACTAGTATTTTTATGTAGCATTGATGTGCACAGTTAAGTAAATATTTTCAGACTTCAGAAAAAAGTTATTTCATTTTCAAATTTCAAACAAAGTTCAACATTATACATATTTACATTAAAATATTAATCTTTAAGATATTTCAATTGTACCGTTCTTTATATTAACCTTCATATGTAATGTAATCTATATTGGTGCGGAAATTACTTTCGGTTTTTAATTTGAAACACATGTTATATATATTAAAATCTTAGATGTGTTTAAATTCTTATAGACTGGCGTGAAAAAATTAAGGACCAGACCGTGTTTCAAATGTAACGTCGTGCAGAAGTGCTCCACATCGACTCAAATCATACCATAAGATCCCCAAGATGTACGAATGTGGGACAAGTGAGCAAAGCCGTTCAAACAAGCAATATAAAGGATACAAAGGCACTTTATTGAAAAGGTAGCTTTGAGCACAACTGGACAGATGACAGAAACGTTCATGTGACAGGCGGCTGCCAAGAAAAATCCAGTCTTTCGTAATGGATATGATCACCCCTGACTGCGTTGCAGGATTTACAATGTCTGTGCAAACTGAGGACGAGGTTGCCAAGGAGCTGTTGAGGCTTCACGGCCCATTCCTCTTGTAACGCCAATCGCAACAGCGGAATCGTAGCTGGCGCCTGGTGACGTGCTGCCAAGCATCTCCCGAGAAGGCCCCACACGTGTTCGATTGATTTAGGTCCGGGGACCTTGCGGGCGAATTCATGCGTTGAATGTTTTCACTCTCCAACAGCTCTGCGACAGCCACTGTACGATGAGGTGTAGCGTTGTCGTACATGAATAGGAACTCAGGACCCACAACACCTCTAAACGGGCGCACGTGAGGCATGAGAACCTCGGTACAATAGCAGACACCAGTGACTGAACCTCCTTGAAAGATGTGGAGGTAAGTACCGCTACCAAGCATGATACCGCCCCAAACAAGAACTCCGCCACCTCCAAACCGGTCCTTTCCGATGATGTTGGAGGTGTGATTGCGTGTTCCTTGCTCTCTGCAGATGTGTATACGTCCAGAATCGCTCGCCAGCCTCAATCGGCTATCATCCGTAAAGAGAACTCAACCCCATTGCTGATGTGTTCAATTCTTGTTGTCCTGACACCACAGAAACCGCCGTCTCCGATGAGCAGGCGTTAGTGGCACACACCGTAATGGTCGTCGTGCAAATAGAACAACGTTGTGCAGCTTCCTGGCCACGATACAACGCGATAACAGACGACCAGTTGTCTGTTGCATGTACCTTGCGATTTCTCCCGCTGTCTGCCGTCTGTTTCTTCTCGCCTGTAGGACAATATACCGGTCGTCCGCCGCCGTTGTTGCTCGCGGACGATAAACTCTCGGACAGCTGATAAACTCTCGGACAATGATAAACTCTCGGACAGCTGTTTCTGTCGGTTGAAATGCTGTCCAAGCTCGCGAAACGATGCTGTGAGCGATTCCAAACACCGCGGCCACACTAGTCACACTTCGACTTTCTTCCAACTTCCCAATGACGCAACCTCGGGTAAAGTCATCCAGATGTCGTCTACTGGATTGCATGTTGACCATATCACACGGTGGCAGCAACTCGACGTTGTTCAAAGCGATTCACCCCGTGCAATAACTTTTACCGAATTGCTGGGCGTACACCGCCCGTGAGCTTTATACCCTTACGACCCCCCTTACGTCATGCTGCATATATGCGCATGTTCTACCGTACTGGACCCTAGTCTATCTCTTGAGTGGTCTTTCGGTCATTTCTGCCTGGTTGTTCCGCTGTTATGTAATTTCTCCTCTTCGTCCTTAATTTTTGCACACCAGTGTACATACATTTCGAATATAAGGAACGCTTGGTAAAACGTTGATGTTATTTGTTATACAGGTTCTCTACCTACTGTTAAGGTACCGAAGGCTGTACACGGTTGACCTGAAGTCCTACCCTTGTTAATAAACGTTTATTAAAAAAATTATAGGTGAAATTAAGTGCTTTGTGGCATTCATGTAAACTAATACGATTTGTTTTTCCTATATTGTCAGAATTCTCTCACATGCGCGCTGTCGTGACCAGGAACACGCGCATCTTGTTGGTATTAAATTTCTTGTGATGTTTTGTCTAGCATCTTTTTGGAGATTGTGGCAATAATAACATATCTTATACTCCCTCACAGAGTTCCAATATCATTTATTGTTGTTAGATACACTCTATGCTTGACATAAATGCAGAGGAATATTTCGATCGGTGTTATGTAGGGTGACGTGATGGCCATGGTGTGGGACGGTCCTTTTCAATCCATCTGTTGGGAAATGTAGTACTGAGGAATTTGGAATAATAAATTCCCAATGTTGTGCGGCACCATGCTGCTGGCGAACTACTATAAGTGACATTCGTCCAAATGAGGAGCATCAAAAGCACCATCGTGTAAAGGTGCACGTTTGCTGTTATTTTGCGCTCCTAAAAGTAAAAGGCCCGATGACTCTTTTGTGCATGAGACCTTAGCAAACGATCACTTTTGGGATTTCCTGTGCTTTTCAAAAGGCAACGTGGGGATTTTCCGACTCCCATATACGCGAATATTGTGTGCTTACTTAACTAGAGGTGTGAAAAGTAGTCTCATTCGAACGCTGACGATAATTGTTGCTGTCCAATAAGTAGTCTCACGCTGACGATAATTGCTGCCGTCCTCAATAAGCTGGAAAATCACACCTAGAGAAGCACAACGACCTGAGCGGTCTCCCATTTGTAAAGCTTGAACAATCTGCACTTTACACGCTTACAAAGGAAGCCTTTTTCCTAAAATTATCTTCAGTGTATTGCAGAGGATTCCGAGTGCAGACTGAATTCGGTTGGTTGATTTCTAGGGGTTGGGTACGAACGCTGTTCTCACTGCATCAACAGTTTCTTCACTAACACACAGCTGGTTGTACATTTTCAGCTATCAATACTTACAGTTTCCCTAAAATTGTCCAACCTAGGTGTTTTGTTTTTATGGTCAGGTTGTGGAAGTTTTAACTTTGTTCTGAAATTACGCTCTAAAGTTATCGGCGATTTAGTATCTTGGTAATATTGAATAAATGCACATCTTCCTACAGAAAGGCCATTTTGAGTTAGCCACCTACTCAGCATTCATCTACAAAAAAGTTTACTAGTTTGCATGCATCATGCACCAAATCGTTTGTTTCTAACTGTCGTAGTTTTGCAAATAAATGTTTCGTTATTGAGGTAAGGATATTATGTCCACCCTAATATAATAGCTTACGTGAATGAAAGAACAAGAAAAACAGATCCATCCCGGGGATCACAAGTTTTTTTTGTCCGAATTAAAATCATTCGTAAATAACTTTTGCGGATACATACCTGTCCTCGATTTTAATTATGAGACTATGGTAACGAAATTTTTGTTTAATTGGATAACTTCCTCGGAAAAATAAAAAAATGCTTTTGCTGGTTTTAACCTTGAATTATGGGAAAGAGAATTGTTACACAACTTTCTTATTTATAAATGCAGGAATTCACGCTAATAAATATGAAAGTGAGTCTTATTTCTCGCAGCAAACGTGCATTGAGTGTCTGCTGCCTCTTTCTCTGGTTTTAATTATTTAACGTCTCTTCGTGCGAAAGAATCCAGTGAGGCTTGAAATGTGGTGTGGGAGATCCTCATAAAATTTGGCCTAAACGCACATTGAAGAGGACCGACGGATTTACACTTAGCGGGAATGAAGCAGTGCAGGTTTGTTTGTTTTTTCGAATAAATAGTTTTAGGAAGTCAGAAACTTGGAATGGTTGCACCGTATTGGTTTGAGCATGGTAGAAAAATTTACAATATGAAGGCAGACATCCGTATAAATCTTCAACTGAGTAGATGTGTAAGAACAATTTATCATCTAATGAGTATCGTCAAATATTCTGCCTAAATTTCCAGAATTAAGAGCTGATGAACTACATTGTACACTTGTTTTCAATCTTTATTTTCCGTAATTAGTTTAAATCAGTTTCTCATGATTTCAAGGACGAAAGCTGAAAAAAAGGCATTTTTTTTGTCAACTGAAGTTATCTCGTTGACTAGAGTTGTGCGTTTAGTTACTAGAGTTATAACTGTCGGCTACTGAGTAGCGTATGGTTTTCACCCTTTTCTATTGAAGAAGTGTCGTGTTCTTCCTTGCTGTTTTTGTATCTGCTCTATTGATTCTTTTATGGTATGTCAAGTGTGCTTATATAGATGATTTATGATATGCATTCGAATGATGATTATAGTTTATGTTCTGTACACTATTATGCATTTATCGGGAAAGCAGACATTTTTTGTTACTTCGGTGCTGATTCAATGCCGGAATTCGCGAACATATGTCGTTTTTTTTTAAATTGAGTTCGCGTTCTTTAGACGTGCACAACCGACATGTGTTTTTCTAATTGTTTTTTTTTTCTTTTTTTCGCCTATATTCATGAAATTTTCCATGGGGTCACTTAACATGTTTCCGCCGCCTATAAGTGATAGATTGTATGTAAATTAAATTTTTCATGGCAAGTGTGAACATGCTTGTTGTGCTGTTTTGTTCTGCTTCATACTGAAAGTTACTAATCCGATGCATTGCGCACCTGTAATGTTCTGAGCGAAATGCTGTTTGTATCACTACTGCAAATTCTTTCTTGTTCACAGACCAAGTGTTCACCTGGTGGAGTTTTTATATTTGTTGGTTTTTGTTTATTTGGACTTTATATATATGTGCCTTTCAGCACCTCTTCGTTTTGAAAAAACTAAGAGCGAAATCTAGCACATTTAGTATCTTTAAAGAAATTGAAGAGGATGGGAGAATGTGGCACTTGAAATGTTTTGCTTTGGTCTGAGTAAAATGCTCCGATTATGGCTAATTTTTCTGGTTCTTCTGACCCGTTTTTGTCGTCAAATCTATGAACTCCTTAAATTCGCTTTCATTTTTTCTTATCCACTCTTGATTGTTGTTTCGAAAAGTAAGTTAAATGACAAAACAGGAAAGAGAAAAAATTTAAAATTTCATAATGGGTGGACCGCAAGCAGTGTTCTAAGTATCAGCGCTGGTTTAAGCTCCCCACTGAGCAGAAAATTCAACATTACGTGTTATTTCTAAGTTTTCATGTTTTTTTTTCAACTCATTTTTAACCGCTTGATGTGTTTCTCTGTAAGTAATGGCATGTTGCATTTGGCTTTGTTTCAGGTTTCTATAACTTGCCATTTATAAAACTGATGTGTTGTATTTTTCTTTCGGCGGAAACTTCTCGTCACTTTGACATAATAAGCTAATTTTAAAGTCATCTTTTCAAAAACTGTGGGTTGGTTGTTTTTATTTAAGGCGAATTTTGAATATTATCATACGGAATGTTAACCAGTACCTCAGGAACGGTGCAGTGAGAACGGCAAAGTTACCTATTTCAAATCACAATATGTTTATATAATATAATACATGAATAACATATGTTTCCGTTTGAATTAAATCCCTGAACTGGCTGATGTTTCTTATCCTTACCGTACTGACTGAAATACATATATTTGTTATTGCTTTTTTTTTCGTAATATTGTTTTGAAATTTTAAGGGGATTTTAAGCAAAACTTCAAACACAGATGACACCAAAAATTTCCAGCGGCAGTGAGCCAACTCTGGCTTTTGTTAAAATAACACAGTTCATCAAAGACACCTTTGGTTTCGAAACGTAACATCGGAAATTTGAATACAGTATGGGACATGTTTAATTGGGGAGAAACTGCTGAGAAGACAATCGTATTTCGAAATATTTGTTTAAAATTCCCTAATGCCTGCATTTTCTTTAAGAACTGGCATTTTATTAGCTACTCTCGAAAATGTTGTTAAGTAATGTTCATGCGGACGCACTTGCAGAAGTGCTTTCCGGTGTAATATAGAGCGCAGAAGAAAGGTACTCCTTGAAGTAGCCGCCATTAGGAAGGATATGTAACTTTGCCATTGCGCTTCAAAAAGCGTTCGAATTCACTTCCCAATGATTGCAGTCATAAGCAGAAAATAAAATACTACATTGTATATTTAATTTTGTTTTCTTACACATTAGTTAACACAAATGTATGGAAAGATGGACCCAGATTATTACTATTCGTTGGACAACCACTAAAATGAAGATATCCTGGCAGGTTTTAGGATTCCGTGCACAATCTGATTTAAATATTAGCTCTGGTTGATGTCGTTAATGTTTTTTTCAGAATGTTGATATACAATGAAGAAATCTGGAAATACGTACGTTGCAACATTGCAGACTAGGTAACTCCTTCCATTGTAACTATATTGATATTTCTTCATTCCACTCTCCCCAGATTGTTCAAGAATAGTTCGCATGGCTTTCAAATTCCCCAGGCATCATTCCAGTCCTGCATATGTGGTTCTTATTAAATCGCAAATCTGATCTACTGCGACTCAAACACGTAACTTCAAAACCACTACACAGTCTGCTTGTAACGTGATTTTACCACATGCCACAAAATACTTTTGGAAATCATGGATCTTCCATTCCACACCAGCAAAACGTTCTTTCTGTAGCATCTGGAGGACGAACTGCGAAGCTAGTCATGTGTTCATAAGGATTTGTCCCTTCGGGGAAAATGGCATTTAACAGATGTCATTGCTCTTTCCACGTTTATAAGTAAGCGACGGAAAAATTCTCATTAGCCGCCACCGGGAATCGAACCCAGTGACTTCTCTTAACGTAGACCTCCACAATAATTAAAGATTGGTATTTCAGAAAGTACGCACTTATGTATAAGAAAAATAATTTTTATAGAGATGTGATTAACACTGCAAGTATCTTGGACGTCTCTGTAGTTGAGACTAATATGCAGCCTTTGAGAAGGCAATAGAATAGCAGGATTATAGAATTTCCTAAAAGTGGTGCACCTACTTCCATTCATTTAGAAATTTGCTTTCTACAGAATATGCTCAAAATTGTAGGCAGCACATAAGGGCATGACAAGTTCCTACAAATAGTGCGTGAAAGAAAAGATGTAAAACATACAAAGTTTGAACCTGACTGGGAACAAGGCCATGTTGTAAGAGAACGTCATACATTTGTTGTTTTTGGTAGGGCTCGAAAAATCTATTGCCCGACATGCCTGAAGCATGTAAAACTTCATATCAGGCATATATTATTTTTTAACTACATTCCCGGCAGGGCATCTACATAAGAAACGTTTCATTCTGCTTTGACCCGACTGTGCCGGCTGCTAGCCGAAAGCGAGTAACAAGTACAGCTTTGTGCTACAATAGTTTTCCGTTCAACATAAAAACCACATTAGGAAGAAATATAAAAAAATTAAAAAACATATTTCGTAATAGGCTATGGGCGACATTAACCTCTCAGCGTAGCTATTAAGAGAAAACCAAGGTAGCAGCTGACGGAGAACGACGGTGACGTCACTAACGGAACTAGTTAGCAAGCCTGAGATTCTGGAACAGCTCCAAAGCATTTCCGTTCGTGTTACATGTTTTTTTGTTGTGTTACTATGTTTTCCTTTTCCCATTGCCGCCATTCAGCCACAATGCCCTTACGTAACAATGTTTCTGCAGTTATTAATTTGATCAAAAGGTTTTGGTTCACTTTTTTCTGATGTCCTTCCTCTAAGATTTGTTTCGCGCAGTAGTTTAATGATTAGGGCACTAGACTGCCATGCCTGAGGTCCCTGGTCCAGGTAATGACATGAATTGTGCTTTCCGAGCATAGCCAGCCTGTCCAGTCTGCTGAAATGGGTTCTGGATTTTCTGGGAAGGAAAGGCAGCCGAGGGGAAGGAACTGGTTCCACTGCCCTCATCTGAGCCACTGGGCCCAGCTCACCGTGTACCATACTTTTAAATCCTAAATTTTGTTTTTAGAACATGGGACTATTTTTTTTAATTTAAAATTTGTTTCTCTTCATTTACCGAAAAATAACCATGCAATATTATAAGTGTAGATGGACCAAACTGACTAAGGCTGTAATAGATTAGGTTTAAAAATGATGTGTAAAACAGAAGTGAAGCCCCTCCTCCTTATCAAACTTCTAACAATGTAGGTTGCAAATGATTTCAAACAATTTACAGTAAATATTGCACTTAGGACACCATATGAAATTAAACAACAGAATTTCTCTGAATTTTCACATGAATGTGCATTTTGTCTGGTTGCTAACGCATGTTTTGCAAAAGCATCTCATGTATATAGATTTGCAAAATAATTTCTGCATAGCAGGCATGCAGGATGTCCTATATTTCAGAATAATAGTATTTTATAATTTGTGTATCTACCATACCGAGATCATCCTTGTAAAAAAAGGTTGTTCATCCTGGATTTATTTATTTCAAAATTTTAGTGGATTATCGTGGTAGTCCCAATTTCCTGAAAATACTACTTCTTATGAGAAGTGGTGATAAATGGACAACATTAATACACAAGCATATAGGTATAAAACCAGCATTTTGTAAATCCTTTGCTGTTTTTAAAACTTTCGATTTCACAAAAATGTGGTAAACGTATATTTCGCAACACGTCTTGTACCGAAAATTTGCACAAGACGAAGATTTGGATTCGTGTTAATGGAAGTGATTTTAATGAAACAAAATAGTTTTCTCCTGAAAACCTGATTCTATTTCCACCTCTTTCCGCGTCTCAGATAATTTCTACATACCATTAGCTTATAAGGAGCCTGAGATCGTGCGACGATGTACAGAATTTTCATAGCTTCGTTTAGATTGTAGATTCTTTGTGAAAAACCGAAAATAATGTAAAATGATTTAGCGTTCTCTCGTGGACACTGATAGCAAGTTCATCATATGAGTTTAAAAAATCGTTAGTACTAAGATCTAGAGGCTGAAATGGAACTTTTATGATATCAAGCATAGAAACGCGCTAATAATTCTCAAACAAGGATAAATTTATTTATAATATATTTCTGAAAAATAAGTATATTAACCAACTTTTACAAATAATTTTCAACTAGGGCTTTTCTCATATTTATTCCAAATATTCAAATTCACTATGCATGCACATTATATTTTAAAATTAATTTATATACAAAATATAATTTTCGTATATTGAAAATCACGAACTGCATGACCTTTTTCCTTAGAAAGAAAAAACTAAAAAGAATGGGAAAATATCATCAGATGACATCGGTAACTCAAATTCTTGTATTAAATTTTGCACTCAGAAGCTGAAAAATTACATGACAAAATCGTACATCTTTTAATCCACATGTTCCGTTAACTTAACTCCCGAAGAATGATGACGACACTTAGAATTATGTCCGTGGTTTTCAAATACAAATGTAAAATTATGAGAAGGGAAATATATAACACCCAATCCTAGAAAAATTGAATATCAAGTTTCAGTAAATTTTCCGGGAAAAAAATTACTTAAGTTAATTTTTTTCTTTACAATCGTAGATTCGCTTCGCAACTATTGTTCACAAAAGCCCTTGAGGGCTCGTTACCTGAATGCAGCTACGGCAAGCAGACAACAGAAACAATTTTGGTTTTTCACGGGACTGCATTTTTTTATAAATGTACGGTATACTCAGATAACAAGTTATTTTTGTTTTAAAAATAAAAATTTGAATTTTCTTCTTTTAAATACATTAATAAAACAGTTATGAATGTTGTCATTTGTACCTGAATTTTTTCTTTATACACTACAACAGAAATATCATTTCTCGAAGGGAGGAGGGGAGATAGGTCCTAAAACCAAATCTGCTCCGTTCACATTGAAAAATTGTGATATTCATACTTTCGCCGAAGAAATTAATTTGAAAGAAGGAATAATTGTGTGTGTTTTCTGGTATTATCTGTGGCTTTATGATAATGAAAAATAGCAAGAGAGGGTTTATATTGGCCTTTTTTTCCTCTCTAAATCTTGGTGTAACTTTCCTTCTTTTTGTTGCTCTATAGTGTATATATTATAGTGTGTTAATTTTTGGTATAAGATTGGTACTCTGTCATTAATTTTTCCTTAACAGATCCTTATCCTAACTTTAGTAATCCCTTATGAGTAGTACTTTTTAACAAGTACATGAGATATCAAATAACGATAAAGAAAAACAAAGTGTTTCGTATATAGAGGACAGCAGTAACCTGAACAGAGATTTCTACCATGCTGTCTAACAGAAAACGGAGAACAACTAAGCTGAAAACATGTATCTCGGAAACTAAACTCTAAATTAATAAAAATGATATGATATGATATTTGAAGAAGTTTTAGGAAGGGAGCGTCTGACCCCAGTTCTAAAACTGCCCTAAGAAATCAGAAGCAAGGAGATCTGAATATGTGAACTCAATAGGAAAGACAAACAGAAAAATGTAGTGAAAGGAGAGGGTGATACAAATTAATAAAAATAACAGCTTGCTTTCTTTTGAACTCCCTCCAGCATAACGATGTGATTTTCCTATCGGTTTTACAAGATCGTAGATTTCAAATACTGTATAAGTATATAAATAAATATCTGAAAGCACCTTTTTCGTACATTTGAAGTAAATTAACACTGGTTTTTAAATATATATTAATTATAAAAAGCAAGGAAACCAAGATTTACGCATTGTTAGAAACAACTAGATATAACGGCCACCACAGTGAAATATTTTCTCCAATAAGAAAATCTCTTTTCGTTTGGATTTTACTTTAATTCGAAGTGAAAACGCCCTTCCTCGTTCATCACTTGCAGCTCACATCTATTACGGATATCAGTGGTTTATCAAATTCTCTTTATTATCTTATTTTGGTAAAAGTGGACGCTACTATGTCTGTTTAACCTGCAACAGAGAATTTCGAAATGAGGAGTTTAACGAAAGAAATATATGATTATACGTGGACTTGTTATGTACGTGTACTTGACCGTTAGTGTATGAAATGCATATATTATAATAAGTATAACAGTACAGACTAATTCCGGCCTGCGCATATGAAATATATTTCAGTAGTAAATTATAAAACATCCCTTATATAAAATTTGGAGGTGGTTTGAACAATAGTGTTCTGAAATGCTATTTACGTCTAAGGACGGAGGGTTTCTCCGAATACAACATACAATGCACGTTGCTGAACCTTAAATATCATGACCCTATTTGTAGTAAGTTAGTATCTACGTAGCGAACACGTCCGAGTTCCGACTATAAATATGATGTTAAGGATATGATACGACAAAAGCACGACTGTGAGTGCACGTTGCCTAGACCAACAGTTACCTAATATTAGCGCGATTTGATAGTACCAGGCCACAAAAAAAATAACGTCATACTTGTAATTTCAGAAACATTGAATACGACAGAAGTACAACTGTGAATGAACATTGCTTTAACCAACTGTTATGAATTACTAGCGTGATTTGATTGTACGGAGCCACAAAAAGGGTAGCGTCGTACTTGTCACTTCGGGAAAACGTTAAAGATCCTTGGGTAAATGGGTGATGATTCGATATAAAAATTGCTGCTGTCTATGACTGTGTCACAGAACAACATGCCTTGGAAAATGCTGAAGCTAACAGAAGGTGAAAGGATAGCTCTGATAATAGTTCTACAGTCAGAACTCAACTCAACAAAATCTTAGACCTCGAAAATTTACCTTAGATTGTTTGAACTGATGTTAGGACGATGACGGTTCATAGGATGCTGCACGACATAGATTTTACCATTTTCGAGCAGCTTCCATTAGCTTCAAAAGTTTTCAAACCAGAGAAAATGTCGATTTGCGTAGAGTAGAAACATGGAACGTGGATTGTAGACTATTGGAAATTGTGCTTCGGGCTGAGCAATCACGGAACATAATCTTAGGGTTGTTTCTGCGTGTGGCGGATGTTGAATGACAAGTCCATCCCAGACTATATCGTCTCGATTATTCCGCTTCTTGAATACACGGTGAGAGCATGAAAACCTTTGTTTTGGCTTCCGCACATCAGCAGTTTTGGACAAAACTATGTATGTCTGGCTCTATCTAGAGATCCTAGACAATTAGGAATTAGAAATTATGTGGCAGTACTTCGAGTAAGGGCCATACCTGTACTCGCAGTATAATTCCCCATGCCACATTGCTTGGGTTGTTACATATATCTTAAAGAACATGGGTTTTGCAGTAGTCCAGATTCCTGAACTATTCCTACAGCGAATCACTCGGACAAATTGTACCGTCTAGCGTGAGAAAGAAGATTTAACTTATGTTGAAATTCTCAAGAATTTGAAAGTCGAATGAATGAATATTCTGGCTGACATTTACAAGAACTGAAGGGGCGTATTTCTGGGTGACAACAAGTCATCATAAAAGCCACTTCAGCACACAAAAAGGCTAGGTTTCTGTCAATAATGTTATTCGTAGAAATGCAGATTTCCGTATGTTAATAGTAGGGCAGTGTATGTAATAAGTAGTAAATTACGACATATTCTGTTTTATTTAATTTGTATATTTTGAATACTTCAATCCTTTTTTGGATTACGGTAATTATGCTTTCAATTATAATTTATGTCTAAATTCTTTTCATGAAAACATCTTCGATGGCGTTTTACATTCATATTGGTATAATCTTTGAAAACAGCGCACTTCCGTACTTCCTTTTTTTGGCTTCCAGTTCCTGTTTAGAAAATTGATTATATGCTGTCACTATTTTCTCTACGTGCGCTATCTGTACATAATTTGCAGTGCCTCGTTCCGTCAGTTACAGCAAAACGTTTGGGAAATCACCGAAAATACATATTTTATGTGTATTTTGGACGAATACTATTGCACGCGTTCCGAGTAGAGGATATTGTGGGCGACTGGCGTATAGGTTGCCCTAACGTAGGGTTTCAGGTACAAAGAGCTACATAGAAAAAAATTATATGGGCTAACCCCCAGGAAAATTGCTTTGGTATTTTTAAGATTATTATTCAGTTTCTTATCAGCCCCATCTGTTATGTGATATCGAACAAATGCACATAGAGACATCTTAGTTCTAAACATCACGGATAATCACAGTTCTTTTACCTGCACTGTTTTAAAAAATTAAAGATCAATAAAATTCTCATCGACCTAAATAGCCTTTATTTCTTGCAATTACATTGGCTTTCTATTCTATCTTCCGTTTTTCATAATATATTTTGAATGGGAAAGAATCAAGCTCCGGAGCAGAAGGATGAAGATTCAATCTCTACCACTGGAAAATTTGAATTTCCGAGACCGCCAAAAAGTGTCATTGATGTGATCGCAAATAATGACCATTGTTCAGAGGTCAGCCAAAAATTATATTGGTAATCAATTGCGGCTACGTAACATAAAAACAGGTGTATGAAATTTATGTGCATGGAAAATTATTCCAGTACCTTTTCATAAAGCTGAGTAAAATTGTGTTGAATTACAAAGTAAAATTCGCGGGAAATAATGAATTACAAAACAATGTGAATCGTAATTCTTTATTTAATTGAAAAGTGATATTTCTGTAAGAAACAGAAGTGAAGAATTTAGAAATCCTGCCTTGGTTTTCAACAGCTTTTTTTTAATTTTAGTTTTACAAATGAAGGAATTATTTACAAATAATTATGAAAAAAGTATACGCGAATCCAATTTTTTACACAACATTGTTTCGTGCTCTCGTTCAGCTTGTTTTTCTGCCTTTCCAGGGCATTACTGACTTTCGTTTTTTACATTGGTCTTTGTAATTTAACTTTATGCTATCTGAAGGGTGAGCGTTTAAGACACAAATTATATATTTCGATTTTTCTTGCAGTGAATGATTGTATTGTGTGTGGCGTATCGCGAATTCACTAAATATTAAAAGGTTTTGTTATTTCATTTTATTATGCCAGTGAATGACCGCAATATTGACCGGAAGACATTGTGTCGTCCAATTGTTTTGCTTTCTCGGGATGCGTACGTAAACTACACATATTAATGCCTAAGCAAATATAAGATATCTGCGCATTAACCTATGCTACAAGTCATATAACCGTTCCCTGCTATCTCACTGATAACATCTTGTAACTTAAAGCAATATTGAAGCATGGAAACTTCATTTGCTTCTCACAAGACCTCTGCCGATATTGCGACTTCATATCGTTGAAACAAGAAAACAATCTGAACGATTTTTAAATATCTGCTACGATTTACCAATACGAAATTGCTGCAATACATACACACATGCGAAAACATATTTTAATAAATACTGTATATTACTTATTTAATTTCTTTCTCTTTCAGCTTTTTTTGTCATTAGAATAACGTTACAATATATTAACTCTGCTGTGACTACATAGGAATGAACCCAAAAAATCTGTGCATGACAGAGGCTGGGTGAATTATAATAGGAAGAGTTTTATAAATTAAGAACTAGGGTTATCGAAATTCATTTTATTTTCATGAATAAAAGCCTTCTTTGTCTATTTTGTGTATGTGTATTATTAAAATGATTCTGCATTCAACAAGGAATATTTAGATTTAGGGGTTTAAAGATCCGAATGCGCCCGTCAGTAATTTAGGACTATTTGCTCCAGAGAAAGCCAGGAGCCTGAGCTGCGCGACGTCTTAACATTTGCCTAAAAAAAGACCCAACTCATTTACCGCGTGCCTCTGACTCCTCGACCACTGGGGACCATGAGAAAGGAATTGGACAAGGAAAGTGAGGATGAGCCACAAGCTATGCGCATGACTGCTTAATCAAAACGCACCATCTTCTTGCGACATGCATATTCATTTCAAATAAATATACATAGGTCTCGTAGCAACGTGCCGAGTTCTGTAACTTTTTTAGCACGGCTTTTGTAAAAAATGGTCGTGCTTCTGTTATCGGTTTGTCCGTCCGTCCGCCCGTCTGTACCCACGATATCTCAGCAACTACTATTCGAATTTGAAAAAATTCTTTTTGCATTGGGAAGCTTGAAATATGCAAATGATGATCCTTTATTTCGGTTTTTTTAAGATGTACAATTTGGCCGGTAGAGGGCGTGAATGCAGATGATGTCGAATTCAAAAATACGTTTTATTCCACATATTTGCTTCTAAACATCCGATAGAAAAAAAATTACATCTTTCGATTTCATTTATGTCGAAGAGTATTTCAGATATAGTTACTTTTTCAAATTACGCATAGATTTTTCGTTAGGGGGCGTAAAAATAAATTACATTTTCCCCGATACTTCTTCTTCTAAAACTCCGATTTGAAATTTTTTTCTTCAGCGGATACATCTCCTGATGCAAAATGTTTTGCATATAATTTCAAATTTTTGGTAAAGAATACTTTGGCCATCAGGGGGCGTAAGAGTTAATTTTTGCTTCTGATGTATTTGCCATAAAATCGTAGCTTCTAAAAAATCGATTAAAAAATTCTTTCGTGGACTGATGCCACACACATCGATAAAACTTTTCGGCAAATTTTCTTCTTAAAATATTCCACAGTTTGTCCGCCAGGGGGCGTAGAGGTACATCTTATTTTTGTCAATCTCTCTACTTCTAGGAGTCTGATTTGAAAAACTCTTTCTTTGTTGGATAGTGTTTTCCGTGTGTCATGTTTTTTATATAATTTCAAATTTTTCAAGTAATTCATAGACTTTCCGGTAGGGGGCGTAGCGGTAAATTGCGTTATCCCCTAAATCTCTGCTTCTAAATCTCCGATTTGAAAACTTCTTTCTGCACAGGATACAGCTTCTAATGGGAAATCGTTTTGCACATAATTTCTAATTTTTGTAAAAAAATAGTTAGGCCACCAGGGGTGTAAATCTTAATTCCCTTTTCTGTTGTATTTGCAGCAAAATATGAGGTTCTAAATTATCGATTGAAAAAAACGTCGTTCGTTGACCGATACTTCTCATGTCGACAAATTTTAGGAAAATTTTCTTCTTGAAAAAGTGCATGGTTTCTACGCCAGGGGGCGTAGATATATATTATTTTTTTGTCAATATCTCTACTTCTAAGAGTAAGATTTGAAAAATTATTTCTTTGTTGGATAGTGTTTCCGATGCGAAATGTTTTTCCTGTAAATTCAAAGTTTTCAAGTAAATTATACACTTTCTGCTAGGGGGCACAAAGGTAAATTGTGTTTTCTGCGTTATTTCTGCTCCTAAAGCTCAGATTTGAAAAATTCTTCCTGTATCGCATACAAGACCTGATGGAAATTTTTTTCACATAATTTCTAATGTTTGGTAAAGAATGGTTTAACCACCATGGGTCATATGTGTTAATTTCTGCTTGTGAAGTATTTGTTGCAAAATCTGGGCTCCTTAAAACTCGACTAATTTTTTCTTGGACCGATACCGCTTATACGGATAAACCTTTTGAGAATACTTTCTTCCTAAAATAATGCATAGTTTTCCCACCAGGGGACGTAAAGTCACAACTTATTTTTGTCGATATCTCTGTTTCTAAGAGTTCGTAAGCTCACGATTCCGTTTACAGCAATATCTGAGGGATTAAAAACCCGATTGAAAATCTTCTTGCTTTGGTCAGATCTATTGTTTTCCATACCGGTTCCATTGACTTTGAATAGCTTTGATAAATTTAATTTGCGTCAGAACGGATTCAAAAGACGTGTTTATTACACCCGAAAATTCGGTATCAACTTTCTTGTTTTATTTTATTTTTATGGTTAATCGTGCAAAAGGTTCTCTTTTATGCTTCTTTTCATACAAATTCCTGAAGAATTTTCAACAACCGTAACAAACATTTTAAAGCTAATCCAATTAGGCCACAGAAAGTTTCAGCGTGCGCGCGATTTTTTTATTGTGATTTCATCGGTAATGTTTAAAATTTAGCTCTCCACAAAATTCGTTACCTTTAATTATCTAAAGTACTAATGCATAAAACGTAGTATCAAAATTCATGTTCCTGGAAGCTTTCCATGACATTTTGTTTGTACGCGTTGTTACAAATCCGCATTCCAAACGTAAGTGCAGGTATATTTTAAAGTAATTTTAGGAGGAACAAAACGTAATATCACTTGGGGCAATTTAAGTTGACCATATGAATTCTCTTATAAATTTAAATACACATAAAATAGGCACAAAGCCTTCGATATAGGATTTGAGTCTGGGGGGAATAAATATCGGTAGCAGATTGAAACCAGAGCATTGTTTTTAAAGAAAGTTGACTTCCGTCTGTTAATGAAAATTGAACATTGAAAGATATGCCAATTGACAGCGCACGGACACTCTTCGGTGAACAGTTTCGAGTGTTTACGATTTACAAGAATGGCGTCTCTATCTGTCAAATATGTTCTGGAAATAGATTATTGGATAAAAGCTGGTTATACCTTTAGCTGAGTTTCAACGCCTTATTTTTATTGGAGGAATAAACCTCTTCAAAATTGAATTAGCCTGTAAATAACATAGTTAAACTTTAAAAAATATATATATTATTTTTGTAATATTATTTTCGAATATAATAGTGAAAATTTCTTAAGTTATCCTACAGGTCCGTAGCAGTTATGGTTTTTAGCAAAGCTGAAAGTTGTCGTCCTTATTACCTTCACTTTTTAAAAAAAATCTGTGTATCAATAGAATTTTTATTGACTCAGATATCTTTCTTATTTGCAATATTATTATTAACTTGCACTGTGCTTCACTTGTAGCAAAATAATTTTACAATATGTATTTGTCAAACACTCATAAACATTGAAAGATTCATTGATAAACTACTTTTCTTTTAAAATATAATGGAATACTTATATTATTCCAAAAAATTGTATTTTTTCTTCCAAAACCTGTAAAGCTGAGATTTATACGTCAATTCATTTCCTCGTCAATGGAACCCTTGCTTGATTTCTGTTGTCCAAGTTAAATGTAGATATCTGTAACCTCAACCTTCCCCCGTCAATCGCAAAACTTTCATTTGTTGAAAAAGCTTTGTACATCAGTTTCGTGTTCTGAAAGTACAATTTGAATCCCAGTTCTTTACTCTTGTCAGCAAGTTCCTTAATCATACACTGCAGCTCTGAAGGGGTAGTTGCAAAAATGACTACATCATCAGCAAAACGATAATGAATTAAATAATCTCCAATAATTTTCATGCCACTTGTCTTCCTATTCAATGATTGAAAGACGTTTTAAACAATGTGGTATTAAAGAGTTTGGGAGATATGGTGTCATCTTCGCTCACTCCCTCTCCGATTCTTATTGGTGCAAATCTTATATTCTCAAATAGCCAAAAATTTGCACTTATATTTTCACAGATGTTATTAATAATACTAATATATGCATCTTTAATACGGTAGGGTTTCAAAGCCACTGTAACCGCTTATGGTTTCACGTGACCAAATGCGTTTGCATAATCTATAAATGGGATACATAATGGTAGCTCATATTCCATCGTGCTTTTAATTATTTCTCTCAGTACATGAATATATTTTCATAGATGCATTACAAGCTGGATTCAGGAGTGGTTACAGCATTATGTTTGACCAACAATGCTGTACCCTGTCCTGAATCCAGCTTGTTCTCTTGGTTGAGCCATGGCCAATGTTATCTTCGAGCGACGTGAAAGAACCTTAGTAAAAATTTCATAAATCACTGATAGGAGGTTGATGTGCATGTAGTTCTTGAGGTCCTCAGTGTCCCCTTTTTCATGTAGTAGGATCATTGAAGCATTTTTAAACCTAAGTGGTCTTTCCGTCATCGAGACATCTGGTGAAAACTTGGCGAGTGTAGTTTCAATTTCTCCACTTGCATCTTTTTTGGTATCCATCGTAATTTCGTTTTCTGCTGGAGCTCTTCCCCGTTTCATTTTCTTAATTTCATGTGTAACTTCTGTAGGGAGGACTTTGGTACTGGTACCCTTCAGAATGTGCGGAAAAGATGTATCATCGCTTTTATATGGATTTGAGTAGAAATATTTTACTGTTGTCAAAATTCGGACTCAATTTCTTGTTACAGTACCAACTCCTTTTCTCAGTGACATAATCTGTTTTCTTTCCTTACTGAGATGTCATTTTGCTGTTTTCAGGATTCGAACCAAGAGTCAGCCTTCTTCGAAAATCGGTGCGATTTTGTTTAAAATTTGCTACGAACATGGATTCGCGGTTTAAAACAAATAATCTGGGACTTTGAAATGACCACAATAAAGTGATGATAATTATTGCCGTCTTGTGTCCAAGTGTGTACTACATCATCAGCAAAACGATAATGAATTAATATTCATTATCGTTAAATTCAGTTATTTTGCAAAGCTGGCGGACACATCATTCCAGAGTGTTCCTGAGCAGCTTCTGTGATTTTTTTTTGATTGGAGGTTTAACCGCCACTGTGAGCATTTCAATTGGCTATAAGCAGTCGCTCGTCCCTAATTTAGTGAGACTGGTTCCAGGGAATGTAGAGATCAGGTGCTGTAAGACAAACATAACATCCATGCCTCATCGGTATTTCAATACAGACCCCTTTCGGACGAATGATCAGAAGCCATCGCTTAGACCACAGCTCTTCCGGGGCGGCCTTCTAGGAACTCGAAGTTGAATCTTTAAAGTGGTCGTGTATGGTTGCTTCCGCACTTAACCGTCCCCGTGGATGAACATGTTGAAATGATTATCCACACAAAAGAAGCCCTGATATCGCCCCGTGCTTCGAGCATCAATATTCAAAATACGACGTCTTCGAGCACCAGTTTTTTGAAATTTTTTGTTTATACTCGCCTGACTTGTTAGAACGTTTGTAACCCTTGAGATAGCCGGAGAGCGAAATCTCGGAAGATACAAGTTTTACCTTGTATTTCATCTTTAAATATAATTTCACAACAATAAACGGGGTTTTATATAAATATCTCTATTGTATTCTACGTTGTTTCGTTTTATTTTGTTTTAAAATATGTTTTGATACAGTGTCAAGGTGATGTAAGGAATACATATATGTGAAACGTTTTTTTAAGAACTGTGCGTAAACTAAAACGAAAACTGGGTTCTACTTCTTCTTCGCTGGACGTGGAAATTACTCCAAAAATTAATCAGTCCTGAAAAAGTTAAGTATTAAATAAAATATGTTTCTGTCATTTGCCTCTGAAATTGCACCGCATTATCGCAAGATATGAAACAAATAGTGATATGTGTCTTCATATTCAATATTTCACAGATCAAAATAAATTTTGTGTCAGACAAATCATTCAGTCCTTATTTCAACGACAGACAGATGGGCACAGCACTACCAGTTACCTTTTTGCAAAAGCAGTTTTACATAAAAGAAACAAGTGTTCACAGAATTTCTACACAACTGTTAGTGTAAAGTAAAAATATCCTCTCAGCTATGGAGCTAATTTCCCTGAACATGACTCTGTGCATTGTTATGTTCACGGAAATGAGCAGTATTTATTTTTTAGGCAATATGTTACGACGTAATGTTTAATCGGGGTTTGGTTGATTCCGTAACGTCACCCATCCCCTGAAAATTATTTTGTTTGCAGTATTTCTACTGAAAAAAATAAATTTAAAATTGCGAAATATAAAATTATGTATTGAATTTATCACGACAATACATTTTCTGTGATGCTTGGAAAAGCGCAAGTTTATTTAAGAATAAAGTCATGCGATCAGCGTGAATGCAAATTTCACCAAAAATTCAACATTTATTTGAAGATGATTTCTGGTTTAGTTCAGTTATTTAAACCAGGATAATGTGAAATTTTTACTGCCTGTAAGATAACAATATTCCCTCTCTTTTTCTTAACAACGCTTTCGATTCTGAAGAAAGTACGGTTATATCTTTTTCCTCTTTTACAAACATAACCGACTGTGCTTAAAACTTGCTTATCTGAAAAGTCGAAGTCTTCTTTTACCTAGCTCTGGCGCTTGGCTGCTTCTGTTGTTTCTTGGGGTAGCTAAATTATATTGCTTCAAATTGGAAGGCTGAAAAACAATTCTTTAAAGAAACTATTTCAGGATACATTTATTAGAGGCACAAAGCGTGTTACTGAACGCAAACTTTCGGTCATTAGTATATGCAAAATTTCATAATAAATTGATAAGTTTAACAAAAAATGGAAATGAGGTGCATAAGTCATTCTGCACATAGCAAACATTTGCTCAATCAATTTGAAAGACAGCTAACATTTTGCCCTGTCTATAGATGTTGCGGCCCAGGTGCGTGTAGTCAACTAATACACCACTCAGAAAGTGTCGATCTGGTATAATATTCGGATTTATCAGAATAATGCTTTCTCAAAAATTGGACTAGAGGTGATAATTTGTACAGGACTTAAATTATGGCACGCCGTTGTTTTCGGAGAAAAGTTTTCATTGTCATCACGCTGTTTGTGTCTAATAATAAAATACATGGGTAACAGAAATATAATTTGATGCCAAATGAAGGCGCAATTTGCATGTTCTTCTTAATGAAACAGCAAAAAAAAAAAGAAAGGAAAAAAAAACTTACAGCAAATGTTTTGAAAGATCGTTACTACACAATTTCACTCTACCTGTGCTGCTAAATGATCAATAACGACAAACAAAAATACAGGCTTTTAGTTTCGAACCAAGTGCTTATTCATTATATACTCATTTATAAAACTGTATAGATAATGAATAGGCATCAAACTGGCTTGTTAAAAATAATTTTCTTCTCTCAATCCTCGTTGTAGTGTTTTGGGTGTCAATATGAACATTCCCATACATATTCTTTCCAATTCGACAATTTTGCAAAAAAGTCTCTATGGGAAAATTCATCCTTCCAAAGGAAATATTTTCAGTAGGAAGGAATCTAACTTTGCGAATTTCTGATCAAACTTACTGCTAAGAGTTTAAAATGTTAATTCTCTGACGGAAACTTCTGCTCATGAGATGCAGCAAATGTAAGAAAATGTTTACGGTACATCGAAAGAAACCTTGTTTGCAATTTATCTATTTAACACTCTACATTTTTCAGAACTATGCGGATACCCAAGGTAATTTAAATTGCCCAAACCACTGATTGTACCATGATTTTCGTGTTACTAAAATAAAATGTGCAGGCATCATGGGAAAAGGTTAAGGGAAGCGACTAGAAATGCATATAGCAAAACGGTTTTGAAAAACCTGTGACGCTGCAAGGAGTCACTATGTTTTGTGACAGAGCGATCCACTTTCAAATTATTTTTTTCAGAAAAACATTTTTTTTTATATTTTGTCCAGCAGCTGAAAACCATAATGTCCTGCATCATGACAAATTTCAGCGACAATAATATACAATGAGCTCCTAAACATTCTAAAGAGCATAGGGAGCGGCATCGTTTAAAATTTAATTTTTTAAGCCACAATTCTCAGTAAAACTTTAAGACATATATGAACAAATCCTTTACAGTTCAACGTATGTCTATGGCTGAAGGGATATCAAATGTTTATGCCGTTGGTGTGCCAACAAAATGGTCATACTCTCTTTCACTGAAGGTAATTTGTTCTGGAATGTAAAGAAAGGATACAACAGAACCATTTGACAGAGAACAAAATCCACTGTATGCTTCAGCAACTGCTGTATCTTGTAATGTAGTGCCTCGGATGGCAGTTTCGGCCTCAATAATTGCCAGTGGTTCAGATAAATAGAGCAAGATGCAACTAAACAACTGGGAATTCAAAAACACACTGGTGTCATCATTGAACATAACTGGAGTAGCACTAGACAGTGTAATTTTTGGAAACGTCAGCACTAGAAACAAAAGCTGTTGGAAGTAATTCACTGCTGCTGGAAAACGGATGACCAGGAGTTGCAATTTCCTCGGATTAAGAACAACATGTTTTCTAAGCTGCCCTGCTAAACTCAAACTATCAAGATGTATTAAGGGTATGCAAAAATTCCTGCCGTTTTAAAGAGAAAGGAAAGAACAATCAGTAAAACAGTTCACATTTATTCAACAAAATATTGGCCGTTAGCATCAATGACCTTTTGTCATTTTCCAGGCAACAAATGAATGCCCCTGTGATAGAAAGACACGGCTTTTGAGCTTGAGGAATGCAGAAACAAAATCCCCCCCCCTGGAACTGTGGTGAACCGCTGTTGGACTAGGGCATATTGCATAGAGCAAAAAAGATGAAAGTCTGAGGGTTCAGTGTCCGGGGATTAAACTGTAACAAGGGTTGATTTCGTGGTTATTTGGTTTTTAAGCAGTGACTGACTTTCGATGCCATTTCTATTTAGCTGAATTGTTTAGAAATGTTTTTTTTTAGTTTCAAAGTACCAATCTGTTTGTTCCCATCGTCCCTGGGGAAAAGGGATACAGCGACTTCTGAAACCCCAATCGAGACACATTTTCATAGTTACCTCATTGGGGAATTTTTATTTCAGTAGACAAGGCGCATTAATAGTCTAAACCAGTGCAGATTATATAAGAACCCACTACTTACACGAAAGTGAATGTACTATGGTACTGTTCATACCGTTCGGAACCTCCACAACAGTTGAGTAAATTTTGAGTCGAAACTGCGATAAATGCAGGCTATTGTAGGCTACCTAAGGATACAGAGCATTGCTAGGAATCTAATGTTTCTCAAAGAAGTTTAGAGCGAGAATCGAAGGAAAAGAGTGTATGAAAGAAGCACTAGAGAAATATCTGCTAAATTGTACTGGCCAAAGGCATCGCCCGTTGTCTCCCATGAAAGTCAAGTATCGGACAGATCTGACTGATTTTAGAGGTCAGCCATGTTTCATTAAAAATGAAACTTTGATTAAATCTGTTCCTGTTTTACACGGTCAACTTACCAATGCATTTCTCTTCTCCGTTTAAAACCGTATATTTTCCCAATTCATAAGTGGAGGATATTGGGATCTTCGCTAGGCGAATTAGAAGAAGGCATATATAATAAAATATATTGCTAACCCTAAAGAAATTTAGGCAGAATTCTCACGAATTAAAACTGGTAAGCTAGTGTGTCAATAATATTAAGCATGAGATGGTGACTTTAATTTTCACCTGTAGTTTTTCAGACATTTACATCACAGTTTACAATGATAACTTTCCTGTTCGAAAACATATAGCTTACTTATGCACAGGGTTAACGCACAATTTCATAATAAGAGCTTTCGGTGAGATACTCTTCTAATTGAATGGGTAGTTATGCACGAACCGACCGCGTTCCTTTACCAAATATTTCTACACCATTCAATACCCACTATGAATCCAAAGTTTGAGAACCTAGCCAAAACTTAACTGATATTGCATTACTTAACGCTTGAAAAGGAAACGGTATAAACCTTTCCTTTTCCCTTTCCGTTGTATCTCTTAAATGGACAAATACGGCCAGCCCCTGTTGAAATGTGCACCTTTTAAATCAATGAGGAAACGAAGGTTCTCAAGATAATTCCCCGTTCCTTAATTGAAATTCGATAGAAGTGGCTGGACTGTATTATATTTTTAGATAAGGAATATGAAAAGGTAAAAACCAAAGAACACTATATTGTATATAGTGTTCTTTGGTTTTTACCTTTTCATATTCCTTATACTCATAACATTAAAGCAAGTGCGGTATCAAAAACAAACAGCAAACGATATAAACTAAAAGCACACCATGGATTTCAAATTTAATTGGACATGAAAAATGAAACCATTCGACATTATTTCCTTTTTAGCATATTTTTAATGCATTTATTAACATGGTGTTTTACTGTTTCAGAATTGCTCATTGTATGAAATGACATGAAAGAACTATAAGTATAATTATGTTAGTGCGAAAGTTTGTGCCATAAATTATGAAGACCGAGGTCCAAGTGCAAATATTTACCTGTTTATTAAGAGTCGCCACCCCAGTGGTGTAGTGGTCTAACTGCTGTCCTCTGACCATTTGTCCGTAATCCGCCTGGGTTCGAATCTCGGTGAGGAATGGATCTAGTGTTTCTCTTCGTGGACTGACCTCTGGCTTCCCCCTTAAATCAACCTCTGGCTTCAGTTGCCCTACAGCATGGAGCTTGACGGCTGATATGTGATAGGGCTACACACGGTAGTCGTCGAACCCCCAAATAATAATAATATTAAAGGTTTGAGTATCAATCAATCAGATGTGATATAAAATCAGGGTCCTGAAGAAGTTGGAAGTGCGAGGTGAATAAATGTCAAAGCATCAGACGCATAAGAAGTAAAGCTATTAATGAACCGGACTGACACCTATAGCTTCCGTTAAATAAATAAAACAAGAAAGATGACACCGAATTTTCGGGTGTAATAAGCAAGTCTTTTGAATCCGTTTTGACGCAAATTAAATTTATCAAATCTATTCAAAGTCAATGGAATCGGTATGGAAACAATAGTATCTGACGGAAGAAAGAAGTTTTACAATCGGGTTTTTAATCCCTCAGATATTGCTGTAAACGGAATCGTTAGCTTACGCTCTCTGGTTGCAGACATGTGCGTTAAGAAAGACCTGAATTTATATGAGAAACATTTCGCACCGGAAACGCTCTCCAACACAGAAATAATTTTTCAAATCGGGCTCTTAGAAACCGAGATATCGACAAAAACAAGATGTGACTTTACGTCCCCTGGGGGAAGATCATGCATTATTTTAGGAAGAAGGTATTCTCAAAAGGCTTTTCTATATGAGCGGTATCGGTCGAAGAAGAAAAAATTAGTCGAGTTTTCAGAAGCCCAGATTTTGCTACAAATATAATCAGAAGCCCAGATTTCGCTGCAAATATATCAGAAGCAGAAGTTAACACTTATGCCCCCTCATGATGCTTAGATAGGTAGGAGACGTCGTTGTTTCCTGCATATGAATGATTGCCCCAAAGATAAGTAAGCGTCGAAAGGCGACGCTTACACGATGATCCTTTCTTGACAAAATTGCATTCATAAATAACTGCCGTCGTGCATTCGCGCAACGAAAGGCAGGGTCCAACGTCGGGCATCATGTTGTGGGGAGCGATTAGTTATCACTCTCGTACAGGTCTGCTATTTATACGAGGTACACTGAATAGCAGTACGTACGTCAGCGGCATCGTGCAGTCAGTCGCCCAGCCATTTTTAAATGCGATACCCGATGCTATATGTCAGCAGGATAACGTGCGCCTACATTCAGCCCAGGTTACTCAACCAATTCTTCAGGCTGTGCATCAACTTACTTGGCCCGCACGCTCTCCATATTTGTCCCCAATCGTGAATGTCAGGGACTGGATCGGACAAAGGCATGGAATACTATCAGCCAGCGTGATATCCAACATTTGTACGACTATTGCATGCCAGATTTGAAGCTGGTGTTGCTGCAGGAAGAGGTGCAGAACCACATTAAAGTGTGCCTTCTGTACATTGTAATACGCATTAAATGGTAAAATAAACACTGAATCCCTTCACACGTGTGATCACTGCTCTTCCTTAAGACGTTATTGCTACGACATAAATCTCATTGTTGCAGCCGCAATTTTTAATAGTGTTCTTTTGTTTAATTTTCCGACAGTGTATATCATGGAAGAAGAATCTTGATCCTTTCTTGACAAAATTGCATTCATAAATAACGCTTAATGAGTGGATGGACGTTAAACTGGGTATGAAAAGTCATATATCCATTGTTGAAAAAATAGTGTCTATTATATAACAAAAAACATATATATGTTATTATAACAATTTCTGAAATTTTGGGAAGTTATGTCATACTTAAAAATAAGAAAAGAACGAATCTAAAAGGTTCGGTGAAGAGTGTTGATTCTGGTATTTGTTAGTAGGATTCCGGAGCTAGCAGAACCTTGCCCTAAAGACATGCCCTCAGCGTACTTCCTTCTTGGTTTTTCCGATCGCTTCTTCGAGACACGCTGGTCGATCTGGTGACCCTGCCACCGAGTCATCTCTGAAGGTGTGTTTTCATACTTGTCCCTTGGACTGCAAAAAATATGTCACTTACCAAGATGTTGGAATAAAATAGGTCCTTTGAGAGTTCTGAGAGACCTGTAAGTTTGGGGTTACTGAGTGTTGTTGACTGTGAAACCGTAGTATATACTTCGGGTTATGAGTGATGCAACATTTGAACCGAAAGCATGTTTTTACATCTGATAAGGGAAAAGTAGTGCGTTCGGAAAAAAATTTCATATGCTAGAGAAATCGTCGAGCGAAAGCATATTATACCGTCCCTCTCTTCCAGATTTAATCCTGACTTTTATACGAAGAGGAGACAAGGTTTGGCGAAATAGTTTTTAACTGGACCATAGAGCGAGACTAATACAAATGTGATTTTGATTTTTTTCTTTCTTTACGTTCTTACGAAGTGTTCCTTCTATCGTAATTTTTTTACTTATGTCTCATGTACGGAAGGGGAAAATTGGTGGGTATATTGTGCGTTAAGTACAGTATCATTGTGATTACTCACCAATTCAACAGTGAGTAACCAAAAATATTTATTAAAAAGCTCCACAGATGGGTGGTATGTATGGCTTCCTGAAACGTTAAGGATAAGGACTCATTTTTCGTCGCAGAAAAGCTGAAAAGTTACAAACTCGTGACACGAAATGTGATGTTGCCTTCAGTCATAGTTTAGAACAATATATATAAATATTTGAAAGAACAAAGATGTGGATTTGGGGAAAGTTTTCTATTCAGCAAATGCTCGTTTATCTTATAAATAAAGTGTTACTTTTGTTAAATTAAATGTGAGGAATATATTAATGAAGATAGAGGAATATATTAATGAAGATAGAGGAATATATAAATGAAGATACTGCTGCAACGCTTACGTACTTGGATTTCTTTCGTAAGATAACATTTAGGTTGATTGTATAGTGGAACAAGTTTTCTCATGGACGGGGCTCTGTAATTCTGGATGAAAATTCAGGAAAGCAGTTAAAGAAAAAGGAATGAAAAGATAATTCCTGATATAAAGCTTCAAAGGATAGACTTATGCTCTCAGTTAAGGACAACGCAGTAACGTAATGCAAACCCAATTCCCTTTACACATTCCGTAGGCATAAGCTTCGAGCTTCACAGAGATGGACAACAAAGTTCCTTTTCCTGAAATATGGAAATCTGTAATATAGGCTTAAGTTATACTCTGAGTTTCAATAATATTGCAAAGATAATTTTGTTAACCAGATAAAAAGAAAATACCACGCAAAAACGTTTACTAAATTCTTAATGGTTCTTGATAATGCTTCTGATGCGCTTTCGAAACTTTACGATTCCGTGCAGGCATTTAATAGTTTGCGTCCACCAAAACAGTGCCTCTGCTGCAATGAATGTACCAGAGATTCATAGTTTTCTATGACGCATTTTTCTTCAGCAGTTTCTTTCCCCAAGCAGTACCTTCTATGGATAAGGATGATTACTTCCCAATAAGATAATTTTACAAACGTACATCCCTTGTAATGCAATTTACAAGACTGCCGAGTATTGAGAGTAAGTGAAGGGATCAGTTTTGAATAACTTGTAAAACCATTGTGCTCTTTATTTGGGAAATTTCGTAAGGGCTTCAGAGAGAATGAAATGAAAGATTTCCTGAGCAAATTTGTTGAATTCGCTTAGCGTTGAGAACTTGAACTCGGAATGAAAGTGGAACCAAATCTCTTACTGCAGTAAAACGGATTCCTCAAATGTAAAGATTTAATAGATGTGGAAGTACAGAAGTTCCTTGTTGTTGTTGTTGTTGTTTAGGGCTTTGATGAAAACTCTTGAGCAGCTGGCACGCTCATAAACGTGGAATGATTATAAATTTGAGCCAGTCCCTTTTCTGAGGATAATGGTTCAAGAGATAGAAGAAATTCAGCGCCGTAAGAAAACACAACATTCATGGTTCATTAGCATTTTAATCAGGATTCATCGCGGACGAATATTTTGAAGCCAGCTCTATGACCGCTGTGCTACGGCGGCTGGCCGTCAGAAGTGAACGACAAGGGACGAAAATAAATATTTAATAAAGGTGGATACTAAGAAGTTCAAGAATGATATTCCTCAATAGGTGAAGGAAATTCAATACTTTACAACGCAGCAAATGACTAAACCTTTTCACTGGTCAGTGACAGTTATTTCTGAAGGTGCAAGTAGGCGATATCTGGTAGTTTCAAAAACCAACAGGGTAAATCAAAATCAACATTTGAACTTCAAAATTATGTACGATAATACAAATGCGTTTTTCAAACCTTAGTGCAAAGGATCGGGAGTGGGATTGTGCAAATTCCTCAGGTTGCAATATATTCTATTCAATTTGAGCTTCATATTAATTTTCTATGTCATCTACGACATACATGTCTTCAAGTATATCAGATACTTTAGAGCGCAAGTTGAATTTCATATTACAGACATAAGTGCTTCGATTGTCGGTTGTTTTATTTCTCCAATTTACATCACTGTGATACACATAACACATTAACAAAAAGAGGGCGACACGTTTGCACAATGTGAAATTTCATGCTTTAAAATATTCACACGCATACACCATGAAAAAATATGTGTTGTAACTGATAACGCTGCCCCTAACCACGAAAGTGTAATAATTCTCCTGTAACTAGTGCCAAGAAACAAAAGATATGGTGAACTCGTTCCACAAAATAGGAAAGCCACTAGGCCCAGGGTACCAAGTGAAAAATGATGAATAATAAAAGAAATACGAAGCTACCGATTTACTGTACTTGTCCTATCTGTTACGTTGCTGCATTGTAACTGTTATGAATACAGCAACCGTCACTAACTTAGAAAATACTCAGGCTGTTTCTGAGAATTCACCAGAGTTTATTCGTGTTAAAGATTATTACATATGAGCGACGGCCTGTGTGATTACTTTACGTCACCTTTGTTTAACATAAATTGTTTATAACTTGTATATCCCCCTCCCCTAAATGAAATTTGAAATATTTAAACTTTAATATACAATATTAAAAAATGCATTACGAAAGAGTGTTCAGTTAAGTGTTGGAAAAATAAGAAACATTTAGAAATAAAATTACTTGAAAAAAATGATATTGCTTGAGACAAAAATTACAAAAAAGAGTTTTGAAACGTACATTTCAAGAGTGTTAAAAATGCGAATTTTACTTTACCTGCTTTACTTAACAAATAGAGGTAAATGGGAATTTTAAGTAAAACAAAACTTCGTCCTGCAAGTTCTGCATGTATCGATGGCAGGATCTTACATTATCCGATTGATTTTTGCACATAGCAGTAAAGAGAATTTTTTAGCGATAAAACCCACGAGTCTGGAAGAAATAGCGTTTTCATAGCCATTTATCAGCGATTGTGTTTTTTAATTCCCGGTAAAACACACGAGTCTCGAAGGAATGGTGTTTTGACAGCCATTTATCAGCTATGCGGTGGCAACATGACGTCCGTGGGGAGTACACAGATATTTATTTACGCTGTAAATGGGTCTTTTGCTGGAAGAGCAGCCATTTGGTTCAGTTTGAAAATCGGTGAAACTGCATCGGAAAAATTTAATTGTTGCTTGATGCGTATGTTGCCAATTGCCTATCTTGTGCATACATTTCCAGATTGTATGCAAATTTCAATGATGGACGGGAAGACTTGAAAAATAACAAAAAGTCAGGAATCCCGATTTTAGTTCGCACGTCTGAATTCATTGAGAAAGTTCGTGAAAATATAAAAACTGATCGTTTTTTTGCCTTTTATGATACTGGAATGTGAGTTCGGGGTTACTAAGAACACGATCCGACATGTTTTATTGCTAGAATTGGGTTAAAAAGAAATTGTGCTTGTTCTGTTCCACATGCTTTGTCAGACGACCTGAAACATACACATGTGGAGTATTCAAAACACATCCTGCAGAGTGCAGAAACAATGCAAAATTTTCTCCTAAGCATTGCTTCAGTTGACAAGACATAGCGTTTTCTTTATAATCCTGAAACGAATTGTTGATTTTGCGCAATTGAAATCTCTATAATCACACAAAGGGAAGAAAACCAGGTTACAGAAAACCGGATTAAAGACAACGCTGGTGTGATTTTACGACATCAAAAGAATTCAACATCAGGAGTTCTTTCCTGAAAGTACAACTGTCACTGGGATGCTTAAACATCCAGTTTGGAATGATTTCGGATGATAATCTTTCTTGTTAGGCTGAATACAAAAATGGGCAATAGCCTCTTGTTCGGATACTTACACTAAATGTTTGGTCAGACACATTATTTAATAATCACATTCTCATTTGTGCACACGGTTCCCCACGAGGCCTGGTACCTTGTCGTGGTGTAGGGGCTCGGCTGCGCCGTAGTTGCGAAATCCAGATCATTTCTTGCAGGTGAGTGGCAAATTATTTGCAGGAAGCAAGTAATACTACATAACCACCGGGTAATGTTATCGCTGCTTTTGGAAACTCTTTCTGCCGCCTTAGTGCCAGGGACGATGACATTGTTTTCTGTGTCGGAGACACCCTTAGGTCAGCTGGTCTTCGTACTACCTTGGAGCAACGCAAAGAGGTATGTGCATTTCGTGGATGTCTGTCAAGCTTCGCTTCGGATAGGTAACTATAATTTTATTGTCTATATTACTTACGCAGGGCATCTATCTAATGCGTAAGAGACCAAGTAAGTGGTTCTTTTTACCTTCTGTTTTACTTTCCTATATTCTAGTATGTTTCATTCTACTTTACTAGCTGAAAAGCAGCTAACTGCGAAAATAACTAGCAAAGCAGTCTTCCCACAATCCTTGCACCCCGACTTTCATAACTTGAAAGATTGAAAATGATTTTTTCACGCCTTTGATAACTTAAAAGAAAACAGCACTTATTCTTCACACGAGTGAATCTAAAACTCGTATAAGACATTTTTTAAAAAGAACATATTCTTCACACGTGTGAATCTAAATTCACATAAGATATTTTTTTTGGTGAAAAGATTTACTTCACACGTGTGTATAAAAACTTACATTAAGTATCTTTGTCAGAAAAATATATTCTTCATACGTGTGAATAAAATTTCATGCACGTCATAATTTATAAGACATGCTTTGCTAAACCTAATTTAATCTGACTTTGATTTGAAAACCATCTTCCTGTTTTGTGAATAAAGGATAACTTGTGTGAAAAAAAAACCCGGTAAACTGTGTTGCCCTAAATTTGAAGTGACATAAACATTTCTTTGGAGCTGAGAGATTTTAGATTCTTAAAATTTATTGTTATAGTATACAGACTGCTGCAGCAATTTCCCCTGAACTGGTGGGCATTTAGTCTGCATAAGTTGCAGATTTGGCAATTTTCTTAGCTTACTGCATATCTTCTTTAACTCTAATTTCTTCTTTGCTTTTGCATTCGGATCTGTTCTTTCTGAACCTCTGTTCATTCTCATTTTCAAAGGTGGTTGGACCTACGCCGTAACACCTTTCCCGTCTACAAAGGCTTCTAGAAGCTACGGTATAGGTGACTAAACCTGTTAGGGAAACCAGTAGCCGGGAGGAGTTGTTTCAAATGGTGTGGTATGTGCCTCATTTGTTTTGAATCTTCGGTTCTTGATAAATTAAAATTAAGCGAACAATATCGGAAACAACTGACAGAAGAAAACACGTTCTACACAAAATATTAACCTAGTGAAAGGTTTTCAAGGAAAACATATTAATCCACTGCCGGAGCCAAACAAATGTTACTTATTTTATACAATTTATTTTATAGAAGTAAAACTGTCAGTTACATTAAATTTTTGTGTTTTCTTGACACATAATTATTGATTTGAAATATTTCTAACGTGGTACTTATGTGTATAGCACATATTTTTCTAATAGAACTGTCTGATATTTAACAAATCATGTTCGTTGGGAACAGTAAAGAAATGGAAAAATTCATCTTGGAAATTTTAATGTACATTCCATTCAGGTATTTCAAACAAACATATAATACTTTGTAAAATTTCATAAAATATTTCACAACACATTTGCAACGCAGGTGGAAGTCGCAGGTGTTAATATCAAGTGTGTACGGTAGGTCTTGGAGGAAAACAGTTTTTGTATTGGCGAAAAATTCCCGAATAAGGAAGTGACCTGTGTTGAGGAATATTTTCGTGAAATAACACCCACGAATAATCGACCACAGTTGCGGCCTTTTCTTGAATATCGACTCATGCAGATGTCGCGTGATGTCATGTCTCTTTCATGACAGCGCGTGCTTTGGGCATAAATTAAAAATGAACACCCTGCATATCGAAGAGGACATCTAACATGAATTTGCCTTTGCTGCCATCTCGGCAGATATCCTGATTGTGAGGAGACAATGAAGATTTCTACGTAGCCACTGCCCGCTAAGTCTGAGGGTCGAAGAATATCTTAGTCTGCGGGTCGAAGAATATCTTAGTCTGCGAATCGCCACTTGCTAAGTCTGCAGGTCAACATCTTATATTCTCCATTATGATTCTTTTAAGAAATGCTCCGTCTTTGTCGGTGGCGGTTAGGAGATAGCTCTGCATTTCCATCGAATCAATTTTCAGTTGAAATGGGTGGGACGATATGTTGACAGAACCAGCGCATCTACAGACCATCTGTTAGAATCCGTTGGCACGTAGTCTCTGATATTCCAGAATCCTTTCCTGTTTGCTGGATAGTCCGCTTTCTGATGTAGCCTACGATGGCCGCAACCTTCAAAACATTTTCACACTTGCCAGCTGTAACTGGCAGCCTGCTTTGTTCGTCGGTTTTAACCTTTTGTCGGCCTATTTTGAAGCCTCGGTTCCAATGGGAAATTTGTGGCAGCGACAGGGAGTTTTATCCATAAATTTGCTTCAGCAGCTCGTACGTTTCTGTTGAACTCTTGCTCAAACGAATGTAAAATTTAATGTTAACGAGCTGCTCAGTAACGCCATTGTTATTCAATAGCCGAACATTGCTTAAGTTGCTCAGATGTACCGCATATACAGCAGCGAGCACGTGACATAGTTGGACGAAACCAATTTCGCAGAGAGCGGGGATAATGTCCTAACGTGATTCGGTAATCAATTTGGGTATGCGATACACGTACTTTATTGTACAGGCGCAGTACGGGAACTTTTGGATATTTAATTTCTAGTTTTTACTGATGTACACGAAACGACGCTCCTCAATATACGTATGAATTTGGAATTATCCTGCTAGAATAGAGAATCTTGTTAGCTGCATATGAGTTTCCCACACACAATAATACGCAAATTGCTTCACACAATTTGCTCATAAAAACCTTATTCAGCTGGTGCCTCACCTAAATAAGTAAATGATTTATCTTCAAGCGAATTCCGATATGCTAAATTAATTAGCATACGTTAGTAAATCACATTACGATGCACATATAAGATATATGTAGATCTCCCTGTTCGAGAACCAAATATTTTAATGCCTGGTGCTTAAACAATATCACAAAATATATTTGGAGAGACAGAAAAGTATAAGAATAACTCTTATTAAAAATAAATCACGGAAATAATTTCACAAATACTTCAGTAAATAACTTCTTAAAGGATTATTGCCTTTAAGCTCCAGATAATTATCGAATTGTTCTTTACAACGGGCTACAGAAAATCATCACAAAAATTGCAATAAAAATGTATGCGAAAGGTTAATAATGTAGCAAACAAGAAATAGAACTAATTTTGTATTACACTGAGAGTTTGACGCCTTCAGTGGAGTTAAACATTTACAGAATCTGATCTTGAATTGAAGCAAACCTCCTGAGGCTTCGGAAGTTGTGTGTAAATTATTTAATGCTGGAGAACTTCCGAATATAATTAAAATAGTGAAGTTAATCTTTTTCATCTACAGAAAGAGCAGTAGGACTTCAAGGGAGCTTTCAGTCGCTGGAAAATAAATCTATGGAATATTGAATGTTGACTACGTTATCGACTGCTGGGCAGCGAAATATTCAGATAAGATAATTTCGCGTCTTTTGTTTAACTCTCACAGGTACATCGCTACTTTATAAAATGTGGACAGAACGAAAATATTCAGCCAAGCTCCAAATAATTCACAGATTTGAAAGTTTGAAGAACTGTAATGTAGCAAATAATTTTCATGTATCAATGAGTACTATAAGTACAGTTTTTATAATAAACACAATATCAGAAAATATGCAAGTGAATATCTAAATGCGGATGATGTTTAACATATGCCAACAGCGGGTTGGAAAATGATTTTCATCAGCTGGTTTTCGACGTTAAGTGTTCAAACATTCCAGTCTCCTACCCAGTGAACCTCTACAAGTCTAATTGCGGATGATGCTTAACATATGCCAACAGTGGGTTGGAAAATGATTTTCATTAGTTGGTTTTCGACGTCAAGTGTTCAAACATTCCATTCTCCTACCCATCGAACTTCCAAACGGTGCAACCAGGCAATGTAAATTAGTTACGATAAAGTAAATGTGAGCAGTACATGCATTGAGTTATCTATATCCAACACTCCCATACACTGAGGGATCACATTATTGTGATCTGCCTAATACTTTGTAGCTCCTCCTTTCGCTCACAGTACAGTAGGTATCCGACGTGACATCGATTCAATAAGATCGTGAAGAAGTTGAGAGGTATGGCCAAACAAGCTGCGTGTAATGAGGCCTTCAATGCAGTTATCGGTTCATCCGGACACATGATATACCCTTCCATAGTGTCGAACAAATGACCTATGCGCTTGATATCGGGGAAATTCGAATACCAATAGATATACTGGAAGTCCAAACTGTGCTGGTGAAGTTATTCCTGCACAACATTGGATCTGTGGTTCGCAGCATAGTCATCCTGGAAGATACGGTTGCCATTCGAGAAAAAGTGCAATATTGCTGGTTGCATTGGGTCATTAAGCAATTCAAGATAATGGGCACCATTCGTACGTTGTTCCACATGCACCAGTGGTCCAAGTTAAAGGTAAAAGTTCCCCAGACAAAACAACCGCCTACACCGTCTTGCACTCTAGAGACCATGCAGGAAGGATGGAGTTCCCCGTGTTGTTTTGCAAAATACCTACACGACCATCGATGGAGTGGAATAAAGAACGCTATTCGTCAAACTATCGGAAATTTTCCAGTCATATGATGTCCAACTTCCATGATATTTACATGAGGCGAGCCTTTTGTTCCGATGAACAGCGGTTAGGAGTGAATGTCGTCGGTGTTTTCTGCTGTTATAACCCATATGTTCAAGCGTGCGATGCTTAGTCATGACGGAGTCTATTCCGTGTTAGCCTCTTTTGCTTGGGTAATCAGATGTTGAACAGTTCGGCGTCTGTAGTCAGGTACGAGTCACCATATCTAAGTTTCATCTCTCATATCGACATTCGGCTGACTTGTGCGGCTTTGCCTCCGGTTCGTTGTTTGACCATTTTATTAACAGTCCGTATTCAATATAACTACGGCGTCTTGCTACCAACCTAACAGTTCACCGGTTTGATTAATCGAGGCCCCAGCTCTCCGAGCTACGACAATCTGTCCTTTCCAAAGTCCGATTACTACCTCCCTTTAAATATCATGCACCTTATACAGTATATGCAAAATCTGTTGACTAATCGCTTCCTCTCGGAAACCACGTAATCAACGGGCCGAATCCACTTTCTATATTGGTAATCATAATTCAGTGATCACTCGGTGTATATCAATCACGCACGATTATCCTCTTAATTTTTAAATAACCGGTTAAATAAAACAGTTTGCAATTTATTACACAAAAAGCCGAGTTAAATATTTTATTTGAATAATGGAAAACTCGCTTTTGGGTAGCCTAGGGATGGCTGTCATGGAGATAACCTCAGGTTCGCTCCTGGCCAGGTTGGAACCACTAAATACCCGCCGTGCGTTGGATGGACACGTTTGACCCCGAGTAATAAATAAGGGCGTGTTCCTCCCCCTTTCTACTTCTCCTGCGTGTCACTTTCCTATGGGCACTTTAGCCCAACTCTCCTAGCTTCCTGTTCCTGAGGGTTGGTTAAGATCTGGGGTCAGACTCTCCCTTCCTAAAATTTTCTACATATTATCTGATATTTCACTTTTGCTATTTCTCAATAAAATCTTTTTGTAAGGTACTGCTTTGTACCTCATTGTTTGAACAACAGGTTGTTTTATGTGCTCAGTGTTTAGTGGTGGCAATATTAAACTTGGTTAATCTGAGAAATCCCTCAATTACCGTATTTCAAATTTCGGGAAATTCATCATTTTTGCGATTATATTCATGTGCTATATAATATCAACTTGCGAGCTTAAGACTTACGGAAAGAAAAATTAAGAACTGAAAGGCCCAAAAAACGAGTTTTGTCCATGAAAGCGGTTGCTACCTAATTCGTTTCGTTATCTGTATATGTTACAATTGTATTTGGAAAGTTTGGTAATTCATAGATGTTTTTGGTTCGTTCTAAATGGTTGTGCTTTTAATGACACATGTATTTTGTTTTAACAGAATGGGTAAATAGTAGTTATCCTTCTGGAAAGTCCGGTACTTGGGTTGTTCAAAATCTTCTTGCACGCTTTGCCTACAAATATTGAGTTTTCGATTTAATTTCTTGAAAAATCTTTGCGAAGGAATAAAAATGAAAATGATAATTATCAAATTCATAACAAAAATACTGGTTTATTCGTTCTTTTTTTTAGCAGAGTTTCTTAAAATGAAATAACAATTTACTTCTGTTGGCTAATTTTGGATGCAGGATCTCGCCTAAATTGTTGTGACTGTTAAGTTATTGCTTTGAAGCTAAAAGAGAGTAGCCAGCTAAAATATGTTCGGTGTTTCATTGGTTGTTCAATGCAATCTACGGGGGCATCATCTGCAAATTTTATGATGTTTTTCTTGTATTTTTCTCATTATTATTATCATTACTCCTATTGTTATTATTTTGTAGCAATCATGTTTTTATTAAAATACTATTCCGATATTTTTGCTACCAGTCATTCTTCTGTAGGGCATTTCAAGGAGATCCATGTTACAGGGGCTGGCCTGGATTTCAATTAATTGGGAATTAGATAGTGATGCGTAAATATAATTGGATAAAGAGAAGGCTAGCCGCAATTGCCTCAGGCTCGGATAAGTTGTGACACATTTCTGTGGTTTTCGTGAAAAGTCTGAGTAGGAACCGTGAGGAACATCTCCCATCTCGTGAAGTTACATCTCCCATTTTAACGCTCAAGACTGCTCTTTGTTTCCCGATAAAGAGATAAAGATTAAAGGAAGAAACAGGTATTCATTTCTACATTATCCACAGAAAAGAATTCCTCAACTCTGTCAAATAAAAGCTGGAGTAACCTTTCTGGGGAACAGCAGTTGATTAATCAATAGATGGATAGAGGAATGTCTGAAATAATAAATACATGATATTTTCCTCTGAACAGCAGAGAAAGAAATTTGGCAATTCGACATTCCAATGCGCAAGAGCTGTTTCTGTTGAAATACATACTGGCTAATAAACAGGATTAAATATATTTATAAACTTGTGCGCATTCCTTTTCCATTAATCATCCAAAAAATGTTCTTCGGTAGTACCGGTAGAATAGCAAATCCAGTTTCGGAGTACTGTGAGGAAGAACTACTAGCCCTAGAAAGACGGAAGGAATGACTCTTAAAGTTTCATACAAATATTTCCGTCTAAGACGAACCCGAACGGCGATTTCGGCTTATGAACAGTTTGAAAAGTACCTTTTTGCCAAGAGAGAGAGAGAGGCAACTTGAATTCCCACATACTATCTGTATGTCAGCAAAATTGGAAACCTCGGGATGTGGCATAGACAAAGACTTTTTCAGCCCGTGAACTGTTGTATTAGACTATTTGATGTATTCTTAAAATCAGGGACTACAGTTTTGAGAAGATTACATACATTAAGAAAATACAACGTTGGCCACGAATATTTTATTTTTTCAAGTCAACCAAGGTTTCGCTGGTCTCTGGCCTGGCTTCATCAGGACGAATGGCACGTAAATATTAAAACTATACATGACATCAAAAATGGTATTTACAGTCACGGGTTTTTGTTAGGTGCTTCCATGCGCATGCTAGAAATGGTGTTGATGCCATGTTATTAACAAGTTGCGATATACAAAACAAGTTTCTGATATACAAGTTTCCGATATACACTGCCTGACAGAGAACATGCCACACCATGAGGCAATGCTCAAAAAACGACCAAACTGCACACACAGATAGCCAAGTAGGTCTTGAACAAATTAATTTTTGTCACATACAGACTACGCTCCAGTGGCGGAATATGCAGTATGAGCAATAAGGAGTGTGGGCAACCATTTTTGGAAACGCAGCGTTCAATACGACATTTCATCATGGCAGTTAGAGTCCTAATAGTGTTCTGTGGTATCGTAGATCATGTGGTGTTGATCCGAGTCCACAGTTTATCTTCATCTTGTGGGGGTGGGAGGTTACTCAACCGACGTGCAATCGTGTCCGACAGATGCTGGACGGGCGAGAGGTCGGGTGATCGTGCTGACCACCGAAGCATCCGTACAGCGCTTAAAGCATTCAGGCTGATGCGAGCGGTATGCTGCCGAGCGTTATTCTGTTGCAAAACTACGTTTGGAATGACCTACATATATGATAGTGCTACTGGCCGCAGCACCTCGTCAACATAGCGGGGAGCCATCAATGTGCCCGTAATCCCTACCAGCGTTGTGCAGCAGTTGGTTCTGTTAGCACCTAACACCACAAAGGCGCCAGGTCGTGCGACGCTCCACAATGGATGATGAATCCGCCCTTTGGCCACCTTGCCTCTAGACTGTCACACGGCGATCATCCCTGGTGAGACAGAACCGCGATTCGTCACAGAACTTAACACTGTTCCATACGGCACCTCACGCAGCTCTTCAGCGACACCGCGTCAAGTGGTGACAACGATGACTCGCTGTTTAAGGTATCCATCACAATGAACGGCTGAACAGTAAACCAGACGCAGGCAATCGCCGCGACACTATCCGCGTCCACATCGAAGAATCCAATCCTCTCCGTACACTCCGCAAAATATGGGCCGTTGTGGTCTGTGTGATGTCCGCTATGGCATGACGTCGGATGCGACGATTGGTCCCCCAATGACGTTGCACAGATCCCCTATGACGTTGCACAGATCTCTCTATGACGTTGCACAGATCCTTCTTGGGAGCACTGTCTCCAAATGCAACCGTCGGTCGTGGCATCACGTTGCGTTTCTTCCGCAATACGACGCAAGGACCATCCGGTGGTACAAAGGCCTACGAACAATTCTTGTGGACTCATCCATTCGACGAAATTACGTACAACGACGTCTGTAAAACATTGTCACCCTTTGTGCGTTCTCCAGCCGCGGTCATAGTGGAACTTCTCACTTCTCTGCGCCGTGACGACGATTCAACGGATGGCCTCACGGTCTGGTTGTCAGCTTATATCCTGAGAACTGTTCGTGCGATTGTCCTGCAAGTGCAATCATTTGCATAACTCGTATGTGTTCAACCACCCTGCAAATTGCATGGCATTGCGTTCACGTCTTCATGGTGTGGCATTTTCTCTGTCAGGCAGTGTATATGGAAAGCTTCTAAAATATCAAATTTGGTGGTTAAATCTAGCATGTTAATTGGGATAGCTTCTTCAAAGAGAAATTTATGTTCCCTTCCGTAACAGTGTTTCGCCATCGATGACTTCTTTTGGTCACATTTTCGAATACAGGTCTTGTTCTCCTTCAATCGAAAACGCAAAGCTCTACGGGTCCGTTCTATTAGCGAAGCACCGCATTCATGTGGAGTTCTTTAAAGATCTCCATAGAACTACATTTCGCACGTCACACTTGCCTGGTGTCAGGGCGTATTTATTTCATTGGAATAACGTCCCTAAGCATGATCTTCTGTGAAAATTATGAAGCTGTTTATCAAACGGTGGGCAGGTGGTCGCAATAGACAGTGTAAAAACCTTCTTACGGAAAAAAGCAGTTTTGACTTTAAAGATCTCCAATTTTCAAGATATCTGATTTGAAAAGAAGAAATGCCGTTCCGGTGGCCCAGTGGTTCGAGTGCTGCCTTGTTACCATTTGTCTGAGAAAGATCCGGGTTCGAATCCCGGTAAGCCGTGGATATTGTGTTTTCTCACTGCACTGGTACTTCCCATTCCCTGGAAATAGTGGATTTGAATTAGGGACATCCAACAGCTTACAGCCCATCGAGTTGCTCTCGTTACCGTTAAACCTTCAATCAAATAACAAAAAAGAATGAACATCTATATATATTGTTCTAGATCCGCTGCATCTGCTTCTATTATCACCTCTAATGTAGGTGGAATTTTCGATAGCAAAATAGATGGGCGGATTTTATCTCCAGCAGGTGGAGCTTCAGTGTTTTAATTTTAACAGATTTAAAGTACGGGTTTAGCATATGAAAATTTCAGCAGGAAATCAGGCGAATAACAGCAGAGCACCAACTGGATATAGTTACAGCATCACGGCAGCAGAGCTAATTATTGCTGGGATCAGGGTGTCAATCCGGTGAATAACAAAAGCACAAGAACCGGAAGTAAATCAGGTAGCATTTGAAAGCAAACAGAAAACACCCTTGTAACCAGGAAAACAAGTTCCTGATTCCTCATCAGATGCTGTCCATGAATGCTTGGCTTAATGTTTAATCAAGCACGCCGGCTCGATATTTTCTTCCATATGAAAGGTATACAATAGCGAATTTTCTTCTGAAGAGCTAATGGGAGTAAAACCAAGTTAGCCCTATCCGAAATCAGGTTAATCGTGTTTATTTACTTTTCGAAATTCCCATTCATTAACTATGCGTAAAAAAAAAGAAAAAAAAGTGAAACATTTCTGGGATTCCTCTCACGGTTTGCGAACAACAATCAAATCAATGTTGTTTTTGTTTCCTTCGTTGCAAGTCATTCATTAGAAGAAGTGTTGAAGATACAGTACATAACTTTGCTTGTAATACTTGACTGATTCCTACTGTTGAAACATCAACCATGACCTTCATCCTGTGACGAATGTTCTCAGTTAACTTTCATTTTTATTTCCTTTTCCTATGTAAATTTGAGTTCGTTCTCTTTTCTACTTTCCAACCTTAACGTTATGTCTCTTCCCTCAAACGAGAATACTGTTGGCACCACCCTGAGGTCGGAAAAAGAGTGACGTATGTGTGCCCGGATAAGAACAATAGATAAAAAGGCAGTGAAGCGATTGTTTTGTTTTATTGAGAGAGATGTTGGATGGTGAACACTAATAGTTCGTTAGGATAAACGACTGCTTAAATTGCCGTTGAAGTATTTGTGAATTTTATGCGTTCCACTTTAATACTGTCACAGTGTTGGGTTCTAGTGGATATTAGTTCTAGTTCTAGGATTTGTGCAGTTAATTGATTGTGTATATAACCCAAGTGTTCGTGATCTCGCCTTGCGGAAGTGCAAAAAATCAAGTGCCTATTGACAGCAGTAAAATATTAACTGTAAGTAAACTTCGTGACTTTATTTGAGTGACTCGTATTTAACTATAGGCGAAGTTTTGTTTTATGTAGTGTTTCAGTAAATCAGCTACACACAAACGATACAATTCCAGTGTTATAGAGTTTGCTATACGGATAACTACCCAAAATTGAGATATTTTGGTGAAATTATGAGAAATTTTAACCAGTATACCTTGACGTTTTGTATTAGTATTCCCTATTGTTTATTTTCTTTTTATCAAAATTTCACTGATGAATTTTTCTTTTTCTTTCCACTGCCTCGCGGACATGGATAATTTCAAATGCTGCACATATACTTTTTTGAAGAGATGCCGTCTTAACATAAGTATTAGTATTCAAGTATTCGTTAAAATAATTTAATTGCGAGAAATACTGAGATTAAAACTCTTTTGGTTTAAAATTCGGTGGTCTCTTAGAGTACCCATGCTAACCTCGGGCCTCCGTCGCAAGCTTCTAAACTTATCACGCAAGCGTCAAACCTATATCGTGAGTGATTGGAAGGTCGTCTGGTCCCTTGAATCATTTTTTTCCTGTTTGCAATTGCTGCTGTTTACTTACAATTTTCTGGTAAATACGAAATATCGTTATTACACCGTGATAGAAATCAAAGACGTTACATAGAAGTATCAAACTGGTTATTTGAACTAGAATCCGCGCACATAAATTTAAAGCATCCGCCGCCTTGCCAGAAACTGAAGTTCTAGTTCGCCGCCTTTATGTGCGAAGCTAAAAGTAGCTCCTTACTCCAACCTTAAGCTAACAGCCTTCTTTCTTCTTTATTGGAGGTTTAACGACCGCCGTGATCAATTCAATGGGCTATAAGCAGTCCCCTACCCCTAATTTGAAGCCACTGGTTCCAGGGAAGGGAGAGAGCAAGTGCCGTAAGACAAACACAACATCCATTCCTCACAGGGAGTCGAACCCGTGCCTTTCACGAACGAATGGTCATAAGCCATCGCTTAGACAACTGCGCCTCCGAGGTGGCCTAACAGCCTTCCAAGAAACCACGGAGAATACAAGCTACTACGTGTTATGCGACGTTGGCATTTTTCCAGAACTGGAAAAAAGTTGGATCCCATACTTTCATAATACTTTCCGCTAGACAATAATACCTCATAAACCAGCATATTTCGCGCTTTAAAATGCTGATTTCCCACTGTGTTTTATTTTTGTTCAAATGTTTAGTAAAGTCAAGTCACGTGAAACTTGTAACGCTTATTATTCAATTTGTAGTGAGCTGTCACCGTGCGAAAAACATCCACTGATCCATGAATGCTTGACAAACATATTTATTTTTTACTCAGATAAACGGATAGTAGCTTAAAATTTCTTTCCTTTTCTTGTTTATTTGCTGCTCTGTTTTATGTCTATCGCATACTGTTCCATGAATTTTTCCAATAATAACCAGATTCAGAGAAAACCGTTTGACTGAACTAAATGTTTGAAATGCGTGGCTAGAGAGGAAGTTATTTTCATAGAAAAGCTTTGGAATTGCAAAAGTAAATCCCTATCGCAGAATTCGATTATATTATTTGCACAAGAGCATAGGGATTCTGTTACACTTCAAAATGAGTCCGCCTTTAAAACCTGGGAGTATATACAGGAAATTCTTACATGTGAATTTTAATCACATAAGATTTGTACCGTGCAAACGGCATCCTTCTTAAAATACCAGTCTGTAGTGTAATATGTTGAAACTGACAGTACAGGTGGAGTGGAGCATGAAAATTGGTTCTGTGAATTACAAAGAAAACGTGTAAAACTTATTGCACGTTCAGTAATGATTATGCAACGCATTTTTCAGTCAATAACCAGTTGCTCTACACCATCATTGCATAAAATAGCAAAACTATGGTAGTAGTACGATCTTTTGGCGTAAGAATGTGAACAAAGATTTCCGATATTCCGCACATAAACAAGATGGCTTTTTCAAGGATGATAAACATAAACTCAAATCTAAATAATAATACAACATTTAAACAATTTGAACGCAGTGGCTTGACCGTAGAAAGAAATAAACACGTTGTGTTTTCATTCAAAGACACAAGGCGTCACATTGGTTGGGCATTCGGTATCCTGGTTAGACCAGAGGTGTTGTTTGAAGAACTGGTCCCAAATTTATGGCGACTCCAGAGAGACGCTAGGATTTCAAACATCACTCACGGTAAAAAAATTCAAGGTTTCTCAAATGGCTGTAGATTTTGGGAAATAATATCTAACTAATTTCATAATATCATCCTACAAAGGAGTAGCGGACTTGATACTGATATTTCTCTATAGGACCGTGGTAACTTTTCTCTACTTTATGTCGCTTTATGCTAGATGGTTTCAATCCTAAACAAAAGCTTAGTCATTGCAATGTAGTACCGTCTTGAGCCGTCCGCATATTAAAAGGGATCGTATAAAAACCTCTTTCTTTGAAAAGAGGGAGTTTATCAGTATTTCGCTTAAGCATGGCATATAAAGATGCAGGAGGCCTTATGCCGACACCGTAGTTCATGTTCTTGAGGGCGTTCTTGATTTTGTAAGACACATTTGGTATGTAGGGAATTGAACACACCTAGCAACCCTGCAGCATAGGAAGTTTAGAACCTTTGGTTTCGGATTTTGGATAGTTACGCAACTGGTTCAATGTGTATCCCCAAAATGTGGCCAATTCGATGACACTTTTACCTTCGTGTCGCCAAGAATTGGCATCTGGGAAACGTCGAAGGCTAATTTAATTCAAGAGCGGAAGAAATATATTTTGTATTTGAAGCGTTCTATTACTCTGATTGCAATTGATATACAGTATATTATAGTTGTGAGGTCATTAAGAGATGCAAACTTAACAGTCTACAGTTTTATGTTCAAAAATATTTATATGTAGTAATTGATTCCACAGATTATGCTTTTGTTTTATTTGACCACTTTTTTGGTCCTTGGCTGGGCATTGCAGGTGTCGAATAGCCGTAGGTGTAGATGCATTTTTTTTAAAGATTCTTCAGGACAATCTGGTTTACGTGTAGTCAAATGTACATTTGCTATGAAGCAAAGTAAAATTTAGGCATTGCAATTTGTTAAAAGTATGGCATGAATCAAAGTTTTCTAAGTACAACCGAATATATTTATGTTTTGTGCTCTTTCTCTGTACTTTAACAGCTCCCGGTAAAATAACAATCTGAAAATTATTTTTCTGACATTTTAATACAACTTTACTAACAAAGGCTTAAATCGTGATTTTTCATTAATGGCGAACAGTAAGCAACATAAAACTGTTTTCTCAGATTTTTAAATTCAACTTTTGCTAATAAGCATTAAGCTTTCCGAACAGCGCCGCAGGTTCAATCTCAAAAAAGTTTCACAACTCATGATATGTGTTTCTTAAACGTTTAGTTTTCACGATTTCTCTATAGATGTAAATTTCTTGTATTCCCTCCTTGTTAGCGTAGAACAACCCTTACTGTTTATTTTTACTTGGTAGCATCTCATATATCTTCAGAACTCCTAGGAACTTCTGCCATGTTTTTTCATAAAACTGTCTGAATTAGTTTACAAGTAGTTTTCAGTACTATTCCTAAGGAGAAAAAGTTATAGCTTTATCTGATATTTTTGTCAGAGCAAT